>OX377205.1:99638427-99990876 GCA_947396885.1 Heligmosomoides polygyrus polygyrus | reverse complement strand
GCTAGAAATTATCATGTTTCGTGATTTGTTTGTCTCTACGTCTACGCAGCAAAACTTACCGAATCGTCATCCATTGAGTCATCATTTTGATGAAAAGTAGATTCTGTTTGATAACAGGAACTTTCCCCGGCAGTGGTTGAATTCCGACTAACCCCCTAGGCATCTTCCAAAGGCTAACCTACACCAAAAAAGGTAGTGATCACTGTGTGGTAGTCGGCGGCTGGCGTGATTTATTACAACTTTTTGGAGAGTTCACGATGTACCGTGGCAACGACAACTGCGGAAATCGAAACTATGCAAGAGGACAATTCAGTGAACGTACCAACCGTGGAAGTCGTTACACTCTTTGTCAAAACAAGTGGGCATTCGGCATCCATAGATTCTGTTAGTAAGAACTCGATCTTTTACTTCCTATCACTATTCTTGAAATTATAGTCGATCTCTAGTTGTCGATTTTCTCTACTTCATAGTATGACTTTCATCACATACCATACGTTGATCGTGCATATTTTGCTCGTTACGTGTTGGCCTTTGCTATGCCATACGGACGTACCTAGTAATTGTTGTATTTTTTGTTTTGTATCCCAATCTTTATGTTTCGCGACAGGGACGTCGTATCCGGAACGGTGGAGTTGTGCCCTCTACAGTACCGGACGCGTCTTTTGAATAGACGCCGAAAAAACCGCACTTTTGCGATTTTTGCGTCTTTTTGCTATAACTCACCCAAATGTCATCCATTTGAAAAACCAGGAATATATTTGAGCTCAGGAGATCGAGCTCTATCGCTTGGTGTATACATTTCATATGAAAGATCAAAAATGGCCAAAATTGAAAACTTGCGCTCCATTGAGAAGGCCGGCCGCGGACGAGTTGTCGGCCGCAAGGCGTCAAAAGCGGTTGCATGGACACAATTCCTCTAATTTGAGGTTTTTTGAGAAAAGGTTGGTACCGCTCGATTCGCCTCCTCGAGATCTACACAACTGTATATACAACTTCGCCAAACCACCGCATTTTCGCAGTGGGTGGTCAAAAATGACGGGAGCAGACTCCTTGCTATTGGAGAAGCTTATCTTCCAGGGCTTGCATGTTCTCGGAGCATCTTAAGCATGGCGTGAAGTGTTTTGTCATGTCAGGAATCCTCTGAGAGTGCGCCGTGCACAATGCATATGGGATCAAACCTATCAATCGAGGGGAGGGGGGACAGTTTGTAGAGTGAGCATTTAGGGTGTTTTATGAGAAACCAGTCGTACGTCGGCCTAGCGGCCGCCTACGACTGGTTGGGGGCTTCGCCCCAAACCCCGCCAATAGGCCGCCATGGCCGCTACGGGTTTCCTATTCTTCCCTAGGCCTTCTGACTTTTATGTTAATCGAGATAGATCGATTGATCCGACGTCAGATTCGTGTTCAGCGATCTCGATTACCCCAGGGCCGAAGTTTCGCGCCACTTGAGCGCCATCCTCAAAAATCGATAATATCGATCGATATCGATTGGTCGACTTCAGATTCGTGTTCAGCGACCTCGATTACCCCGAGGCCGAAGTTTCGCGCCATCCTCAAAAAATTGATAATATCGATCGGTATCGATTGGACGACTTCAGATTCGTGTTCAGCGACCTCGATTACCCCCAGAGCCGAGCACGCGCGGGCGTTTTCAGAGCGTAGTAACTCTGTCAAATTCGAATCTTTTCGGCTGCAACTCCTGGGTCTTGTATTCAGTAGAACGGTCTAGTAGTACGCTAAAGTAGAGCGAGGTAGCTAAGGAAAAGGCAATGTTACAGGGGTGCGAATATGAAGGTGAGGCTTGTGTGACGTATTTTTTCGGAATTCGGTGGACCACTGCGGGAAGACGCGGCAAGTTAACAGCCTCAAAACGAGTAGGCGAACAGGCCGTTTAGGATACTTTACCATTACATGCTCAGAGCACCTCAGCTGCCTAAACTGCCTTAGCTTCAGCTGCCAGTTTGAAGCGGCAGAAGATAGCAGTTAGAGTTTCTTGCGCTCTTACTCGGCCAGAATTGAGTTTTCGACACTCGCAATGGTACAGCTCTGTTCACCATGAAAAGCGCTATCGAATGGTTCCAATTTCGACCGATTTCGGGAACATCGATTTTTTGACGGTTTTCCATCGAGGACGAGGCCGCTCGAGACGCGGCAGGCGGACGGTGACGTCATCGAAAACCGATATCTTCAAATTGTGCCATGCTTGACACCATTCGTTAGAGCTTCTCATGCTGAATTGAAGGGTGTTATCAAGAGCAGACAGAACTGTAATCTGGGCGAGTAAGAGCAAGGAGAACATCGACCGTTGTTGTGCTAAACTGTACGCGCGGGCGTGTTCGGAGCGCGATAACTCTGTCAGCTTCAAATTTTTCTGGCTGGAACGTGGGGATTCCGTAGGCAGTAATATGATCTAGTAGCGCGCTGAAACACAGCAATGTACTTTTTGATTGGACCAAGTTACAGCTCTGCGAAGATGCAGGTGAGGCTTGTGTGACACGACTTTTTCAGATTTCGGTCGACCGCTGCGGGTACACCAGGCGAGTTAACGGCATGCAAACTCGCGGACGATCAAAACAGCGAAGGCGCTTTACGATGATCTGCTCCTAACTCTCCAGCTGCCTAAACTGCCTTAGCCCCATCTGCCATTTCAGAGCGGCGGACGGCAGCGGTGAAGCTTCTTCCGCCCATACTCGCTCATGTCCGAGTTCTCGAGCCCCAGCCAGGGTACCGTTCTATTCAGCTCGAAAAGCCCTATCGAACGGTATCAATTTAGACCAATTTCGGGAAAATTGATTTTTTGATTCAGTTTCTCATCGAAGACGGTCGCGCCAGACGAACGATGACGTCATCGAAAATCGATGTTTCCGAAATGGGTCGAGCTTGATACCGTTTCATAGAGCTTTTCGTGCTGAATTGAACGGTGTTTATGAGTCGCGAGAACTGTTATCTGGGCGAGAAAGAGCACGGAGAACATAGACCGTTGTTGTGCTAAATTGGACGCACGGGCGTGTTCTGAGCGCAATAACTCTGTCACTTTTGAATCTTTCCGGCTGCGACCTGGGGATTTTGAAAGCAGTAAAAAGTTCAAGAAGCGCGATGAAACATAGCAACGTAGCTTATGATTGTATAAAGTTACAGCGGTGCGAAAATGTAGGTAAACCTTGTGTGGCACGATTTTTTCCGATTTCAGTCGACCACTGTGGAGACGCGCGATCAGCTAATGGCCTACGAATGCGTAGGCTGTCAAGGCAGTTAAGCTGCTTTACGATGAAGTGCCCATAGCTCCTCATCTGCCTAACCTGCATTAGTCCCAGCTGCCATTTTGGAGATGCAGAGGGCAGCGGCGAAGTTTCTTCCGCCCTTACTCGCCCAAATTTGAGGTTTTGAAGCACCAGATGGCACCGTTCTGCTCAGCTCGAAAAGCTCTATCGAACGGTATCAATCACGGCCAATTCCAGGAAAATTGATTTTTTCACAGTTTCCCGCGAGGTCGAGGGCGCTCTTCGCTGAGCCTGCCCGAACGATGACGTCATCGAAAGTCGACGATTTCGAAATTGGCCAAATTTCCTTGCCCAAACTTCGTCCAAAATCGTTTAGGGGTTATTTGGGGCGCTGATTACGAATCCAACGTCCGTTTTTGAAAATTCTGCCGATTTGGGCATGTTACAGCCATTTGATCTTGGTAGGGTCAGGATCACTGACCATCCTCAGTTATTGGTATGGGGTGCGTTACGTTAGCCCGCTACCGTAACCCAGGGAGCGGCCTAACGTACGAACCCATTGGTATGGGTGGTCTCCTGCCATAATCGGCCAAATGGACTTCGGCACCGTATTTGGCCCCTCAATAATCCTGCCCTTGGACGAGGTTTGAGCAAAATCGGTGTTCCTGACCCGGCCATCCTCATTTATCCAGAAGAAAATCCAAAACCTATCAAAATCGGCAGAATTTTCAAAAACGGACGTTGCATTCGTAATCAGCGCCCCAAATAACCCCCTAGACGCTTTTGGACGAAGTTTGGACAAGAAAATTTGGGAAATTTCGAAATCGCCGACTTTCGATGACGTCATCGTCCGGGCAGGCTCTACGAAGAGCGCCCTCGTCCCGAGGGAAATTGTCAAAAAATGAATTTTCCCGAAATTGGTCTAAATTGATACCGTTCGATAGGGCTTTTCGAGCTGAATAGAATGGTACCCTGGCTGGGGCTCGAAAACTCGGACATGAGCGAGTAAGGGCGGAAGAAGCTTCACCGCTGCCGTCCGCCGCTCTGAAATGGCAGATGGGGCTAGGGCAGTTTAGGCAGCTGGAGAGTTAGGAGCAGATCATCGTAAAGCGCCTTCGCTGTTTTGATCGTCCGCGAGTTTGCATGCCGTTAACTCGCCTGGTGTACCCGCAGCGGTCGACCGAAATCTGAAAAAGTCGTGTCACACAAGCCTCACCTGCATCTTCGCAGAGCTGTAACTTGGTCCAATCAAAAAGTACATTGCTGTGTTTCAGCGCGCTACTAGATCATATTACTGCCTACGGAATCCCCACGTTCCAGCCAGAAAAATTTGAAGCTGACAGAGTTATCGCGCTCCGAACACGCCCGCGCGTACAGTTTAGCACAACAACGGTCGATGTTCTCCTTGCTCTTACTCGCCCAGATTACAGTTCTGTCTGCTCTTGATAACACCCTTCAATTCAGCATGAGAAGCTCTATCGAATGGTGTCAAGCATGGCACAATTTGAAGATATCGGTTTTCGATGACGTCACCGTCCGCCTGCCGCGTCTCGAGCGGCCTCGTCCTCGATGGAAAACCGTCAAAAAATCGATGTTCCCGAAATCGGTCGAAATTGGAACCATTCGATAGCGCTTTTCATGGTGAACAGAGCTGTACCATTGCGAGTGTCGAAAACTCAATTCTGGCCGAGTAAGAGCGCAAGAAACTCTAACTGCTATCTTCTGCCGCTTCAAACTGGCAGCTGAAGCTAAGGCAGTTTAGGCAGCTGAGGCGCTCTGAGCATGTAGTCGTAAAGTATCCTAAACGGCCTGTTCGCCTACGCGTTTTGTGGCTGTTAACTTGCCGCGTCTTCCCGCAGTGGTCCACCGAATTCGGAAAAAATACGTCACACAAGCCTCACCTTCATATTCGCACCACTGTAATATTGCCTTTTCCTCAGCTACCTCGCTCTACTTTAGCGTACTACTAGACCGTTCTACTGAATACAAGACCCAGGAGTTGCAGCCGAAAAGATTCGAATTTGACAGAGTTACTACGCTCTGAAAACGCCCGCGCGTGCAATCTGCGAGCGGTTGCCCTACTCGATTGATAGGTTCGATTCAATATGCATTGCTCCCGGCGCACTCCTAAGTCTCGCCGGAACAGAGTACAGCAATTCCTGAGTAGGGCAGCTGAGAATTTCTCATAAAACACCCTAAATGCTCACTCTACAAACTGTCCCCCCCCCTCGATTGATAGGTTCGATCCCATATGCATTGTGCACGGCGCACTCTCAGAGGATTCCTGACATGACAAAACACTTCACGCCATGCTTAAGATGCTCCGAGAACATGCAAGCCCTGGAAGGTAAGCTTCTCCAATAGCAAGAAGTCTGCTCCCGTCATTTTTGACCACCCACTGCGAAAATGCGGTGGTTTGGCGAAGTTGTATATATAGTTGTGCAGATCTCGAGGAGACGAATCGAACGGTACCAACCTTTTCTCAAAAAATCTCAAATTAGAGGAATTGTGGGCATGTAACTGTTTTCGACGCCCTGCGGCCGACAACTCGTCCGCGGCCGGCCTTCTCAATGGAGCGCAAGTTTTCAATTTTGGCCATTTTTGATCTTTCATATGAAACGTATATACCAAGCGATAGAGCTCGATCTCCTGAGCTCAAATATATTCCTGGTTTTTCAAATGGATGATATTTGGGTGAGTTATAGCAAAAAGACGCAAAAACCGCAAAAGTGCGGTTTTTTCGGCGTCTATTCAAAAGACGCGTCCGGTACTGTATCAATAAAACGGAACTTGAAGAATCGAATACGAGTGCAGGAAACGATATCTCCTTGCATTGCACTAAAAATTGCTACTTCCACCCACTGTGCATTACGCTTAGACGGCTGATTTCTTTTGAAAAATTAAAATTGTACAAAGTTCTACTACATTTACGCTTTTACGGCAGGTGGTTCGTAAATTTAAAAAAAAGTCCCAGTGATTTGTTGACCGTATATTTGCTTTAAACTTATTCGAGAGCTAAATCGCTACGACACCCGGTTTAACTTTAAAAAAGTTCAATTTGACGTGAAAATGTTTTATTACGATTTTGACCTCATCACTCTTCTTAACTTAATCGAGATCTCCTCGATAACTCGAACCAGTTCAGGATAATTGACAGAAAGGGGTGCAGTACTACGTGGAGAGCTTCACCTCAAGTTCAATGGCGCCCAATATCGTCCTAACATCGATTATTGTCAGTACCACTTTCCATTTCATGATTTTCTCTCCGAAATCTTCCTTTATATATTGCTAGATCAAGATAAGCAAATTTTTTCATGGATCGTCGATCCATGGAAATTCCAGAAAATCCGCTGAAAATTCCATTAACTCTCTGAACCACTTCGTAGAAACACTAATCCAGATTTTAACGAAAATGCCGTTAATTCGTTAAAGTCAATCAAACGTTAACCGATAAATGTACACCCCTGGTTTGCACAACTAATAAAGTAAACGTCGCCGAACGGTGAATGAGTGCATAACGTAATCTCATCAGTTAACATATCAAAGTACGTTCGCTTTCTTGCGTTTTCAAACGAGTTATGAAACGTTAAGCCATGTATATGCTTAGGACTGTTATGATCTATAAAACGATGCAATCATGATTTTGGGACAACTTGTATGTATTAAGTAAGCTACTGAGCCAATACGTTTTTTTTTCAAACGTTGCCGATCTTGTTCTCCATCGCTTGGATTGTTGTCACTAATTATAAGTATAGTTGTGCAGGCGTGCAGTGCTGTAGTTATAAGAACTCCGTGAATGGGTCTTCTTGAAGCCGCGATGATGTCGACCAGCTTGGGTTCGGCATGAACTCAGAGGACTCGAATGATGCTATGATAGTACAATAACGTGAACAGTGCTATCTTCTGCAGCTGGGGTGATGCCACGGCAACGTTTAAGCAAAATGATGCGGCAGCTTCCTTCCCACTTGGGTACGGGCAAGGTAGGTGCCGTACAATTGAGGTACGGGCAGTGGTTGTTGGCACGGCAGCTTCCCACCATGTTTTATCATACTTCCGTTGCTCGGTTGCTGCCACGGCAGGAACGCACGACAGCCTCTTGAGAAATGCTGGAAAAAAGTTGGAAACCTTAGGCAGGTTGTTTAGGCTAAAAAGGTCAAAAAGGTGCGAGCTGTGATGATGTAGCAAACGTGGTTCTTTTAAGGAAAAGACTTCAAAACGGACAATGTACTAAAAGACTGAGTTCTAAGTAGCCGCGAAGTTTTTTAAAACCCTTTCAAAACTTGTTAAACCATACATGCAGGGCCAAAAGAGCTTTGGGAACCTTGCCTTTTGAAGCTATAAGGAAGTCGTCAAGATAGGCTCGGTACACAGTAGCCGGTGCAATCCCAAAGATGGTGGTCCACCTTATAACCAGATGCGTGATCTACCCCCTGTCCTCTTGACTTGTCCACTCCCGATCCCTGGGCACCTCAAGAGTTCAGTGGCTGCACCACGTTGTACATTATGTTGCGTCTGTTTCCATTTCAATTTTGATTTAAATGTGTGTATAATATGGGCTCCACTTATTGGGCTTGCACTTAAAAGCATAACGGAGCGTCTCCGACAACAAATATGAGCAGCTTTAAAACTTCCGATCCCTAGACCACCACTTCTATTTCGAGAAGGTAGTCATTGGACCATGGAATATATAACGAATGCTAAATGCATAAAAAGGCATCAATAATTAAACGAGGCAACGAAGTTAATCCATTGCTTCAGAATGGGTAATGTATTCAAGGTCGTATTATTCACGTAGCGAGGCCCTCAAGCACTTATCTTTGCCGTAGATAAACAAAAAGAAAAATGCGTATTTGTCCTTGTTGTCAACTTTTGCTGACCTAATTTCATGAGTTCTGACCTATCTGATCTGCCGATCTGCCTTTGTAAATAGTCATTGGTTCGAGGTGGAGTGAATCAGAAATCGCGAGCATACATACCGTGAGAGCAGTCCTATGTAGGGAGCACATGTTGAGCCGAAGATTGAGTCGCTTCTATTTTAACATCCCAATTCCAAGAGCTGCGTCCAACTGCCGCGAACAAACTCCAAATCTTGAAAAACGCTCAAGTGTGAAGAAAGTAAGGATGCAAGACTTTTCCATACCGAGAGCCCCCACAATCGGCTTGCAACACACAACGCATGCATAGCGATAGCGTCAGGTTTGTCTTTCTGGGAAACCACGCGAACATCGAAGCAAATCGTCTGATTTTTATATTATTATTAACATAATTATTCGCTAATCTCAGAAACATTATGCAATCAATCGATAAATCAACTACAGCAGCTCATCACTTTAAGTAGAACATGATACAACTTTGGAAGTAACAAATACGTACAAAAACTCTCAACTCTTTTAGCGAACGATGAAAAACAGAACAATGACGTCATACAATACGTCAGAACAAAGGGAACACGGTACTAGGAGTGGAGAAAGAGGACGGGTGGAAGTGTGTTTAACGGACGCAGTGCGACAGGCAGCATACAGAATTATTGGCCTCTCCTTTTGGGAAAAGACGCTGGGAGGGAATGACGGAGAGCAACGAGAAGAGCACGGGAGACATTCAAATCGAAGGATTGCAGTGAGTCTCGAGAAAAAACAGACAGACGTAGGGTGAAGATGATGATGATGAAGATGATAATGATCGGCGATGGAGTGCTGCTTCGACTCCGATCTTCTCGCTTCGAAATACCGGTATCAGCTACTGAAAAGGATTCATTTCATATTAAGGAAAAATAAGTTCTGAAAAGAAGAACGCATTGACTTGATAGACCTATACTGCGAGTTATAAAAATTGGCAATTGAAAACTGACAAGTGGATCTGAATCTGGTTTGGAACAATGCCATTTAAGGCACTTCCTTGAAGGGCAGACTCTTCTTATTGCATGCTTACCTGGATAGTAAATGAAGGTGAGAAGCTAAATCAAAGCGTTGACTGGGCGCCTAGTTTTCGAGAAAAGTCCGACTCACTAGGACTTGACTCACTAGGGTTCAATAAAGCAGTACTCCATCGCCGATCAAGGCGCCTTTGATGGGACAAGATGGGAACGAAAGGAAGAGCGGATCGTGTAAGTACACTCTTTCTCAGTTCTTAACCATTAATTTCATTAAGAAAGAATGGAAAAGGAAAGGAGCAGAATCATTCGTTTGAAGAAACTTCAGGCAGCCCCACGTATTTACTCTTAAGCCGATTCTTAAGGTGAATGAATGAATCACATACTATGTGCACACAAGAGAAGCCTTGGCTATATTCACTGCAGCGTTTTAGAGTTCAATTAAGTCAAATGAGGTACTAATTTTGGTCGCTGGCTAAAGTATAATTAGTACTGCAGGACCAGGGAGCCGGTCAATTTTCGAATACGCCTCCAGTCACTTCATTCACTAAGTGCGTAAAGTGCGTAATGATCTCTTTAGGAGATTCGGAGCGCGTGGACTGGAGTGTCGTTACCCGAAGCAGTACGCGACCCTTCGAGTATTTCATTAGGCCTTTCGAATAGCAAAATAAGACGAGTATTGTATGGCTTCAGCGGCGATAAACTGCATCACGAATATTCAAAAGGATATAGCTGCTTTCACGGGACTTATGGTATTAATATTGTAATGCATAAAATCAGCATTCTACTATTTTTCTCAGTTTAACGAACACAGCAAAAATATTCTATACCTGTAATACATGATGATGAATTAGTAACATCACGTATAGTAATAATAAGTAAGTAGAACGCCATCCGAGACTCAAAAGGCCTTTGAAACCCCGTATATAACCGTCCGCACTGGACAAATTCCATACTACACTTCAAATTTCGCCAAAATTTTCACACCGTTTTAAAACAAGTAGATTCCTGACAAGCTAGACCCTTATCTTGAAAAATGTGGCACTTAGCGGCTCACATTTTTTGCGAATACTTCAGAAAAGCACAATGGTGACGCGAAAGCAGAGACATCAACCTCCAACTGACAGCACTGACCTGACTAAGAATGAGTATCGCCTCTGTGCTCACAGAACGAATGCCATGCACTCGCGCTATGCATAAGTCTCCGGTTCCGCAAGTGGGGCTTGAGGTAACAGAAGGTATCCGGGTGCCGACGAGGTGTAGCGCGGATGCGAACTCGCTTTGTCGCGATGGTCTCGTCGGAGGTTCGAGGCGAAAATGGCACGTAATCGCTGAACGCCATCAGAATTAGCATCAATACCAGGCGACCTTAGAATGGCTAGTAAGGGAGTACCTGTCCTCTGGAGAGCCCTTGCTTTCCACGACAGCAGCACGCGCCCATGATGGCGAAGACCAGGAAGAGCGGAATCGGAAGTAGGGGCCCGAGTGCCACTCCGGCTCCAACCCACTCCGAGTATCGCCACGAATGTATAGCAGGGGAGAACGTGGAGAAGTCGTAGCCATGCAGATTCAACAGCGCGACTCCCTGAAAAGTAGAGTTAAATTTGGGAGCTGAAACGGCTGAACATTTGAGGCGGAATATGGCCTTTAAGACCTACAGCCGGAATTATGGGCAAGAGGTACGTGAAGAAGAGAATAAAGTGGCCGAAGCACCAGCAGCAGGCGTTCCTCAGCATCAGATGAAGATCCATACCTAGTCGATGTGCACCTGAAATGATGTAGGATGAAGGGTAGCAGCTCCATAGCGTTTTTGGAAGCGGTGTGGTTTCCGTCTAGAAGAAAAAGGTTGACTCTTAAGAAAGTTTTTTGCAGGATTGTTGCCAGGGGAAGAATAAAGGCCATTCCTGCTAAACACTGTAATGAAGCTGCTGTGTCTAGAACTGTCTCGTCTGCCGTGGCAACAACCCACCAGCGGAAACTATGTCCGCAAACCGTCAAAAAGAAGTGCCGTGCCAACACCTCCAAGTGGGTATTCAGTGACACAACTGTGTCGCCATGCCTGCCGCGGCAACATCCCAACAACGGAAGCCATGACTGCACCCCGGCTAACCTCTGATGAGAAGCTGCCGTGCGCATCACTCGAAGGATCCCACCGTACTGACATCACTGTATCTTTTCATGACAGCAGCCTTCGCTGCACCTCCGGAAGGAGTATCACGGTCACGTCCCCTCGAAGTGAATCCATGTCTTCTAGATTATTAGAGCTAACACTTTCTTTTAAGTCATCTCAGCAGGTACCAGTGGTATGTACGACGCGTATGCCACAACTCCATCTTAATAATAATAATGAATAAAGCGCAAGCTTAACCATACAATTAAAGGATAGCAACAGATGTTTAAGAGATTATACTTCACAAAGAAAATAAAGAGGAAGGAATCTTTCACTGTTGTTATGCGTCACGAGTCTTGATTGCAGAAGAATTATTTTCTGTTATTTTTCATTACTTGCAAAAAAAATTAAAATCGAGGGAATTCTTACAAATAGACACTGTTCTAAACAAGCCTGACGCTTTGAAATCAAAACAAATGTCTTCCAAATCAAAACAACCGCCTTCCAATTTAAATTATTAAATACTCTCCGAGACGGTTAGAATAAGTCTGTTCAAGGAAAATTTAACGTTTTTGATTTTTTTAAATATCATCCGCCCATGTAAGTGCACGCTCTGTTTGAAATTTTAGTAAAATTTTATTTAAAAAATAATTAATCAAATTTTATTTGAAAAGGCAAAAAGCAGCAATTATATAGCGTATTAAAAAGAATTGCGCCGTGCATTCGACTGAATCGTCATGATTTCTATTTGATTAACACCAAAAAATATGTTTGCTTGAATTAGCATAGATGTAATCGGTACAACAAGAACAGTTACAAAAAACATAGATATCTTTAAAAAAATTTAATTTGGCGCTGGTGAAAATGCTGCCTACGTGAAGGTATACCATCAGCCAAAAAATTAAAGTCGAGTGTTTAAAGGCGGTAAAGTCGAGTGCAGGGCTGGCTCGATCTCTTCTTCTCGTACAACAAATAATTTCTGCTTTCTTGCGTTTATAATAAAATTTGACGCATTATTTTTTCTACAACAAATATTTTTGTATCAAATTTCAAACAGTGTGCACACTTTTCAAGGTAAGAGAATTAAAAAATTTCAAAAAAAATCATACTTGGACAAAAAATGACTCTAACTTTTTGAAGACTCTCCAATTTAGCATAGAGGGCCTTGTTATTGCTTTGGATGATGTTAGTTTGATTTCGATAGCGTAGGCATTGTTTAGAAGAGTGTCTAACTTGACTTGAAAATGAATTATCCGTCTGTGTCTTAAAAAACTACATCAAAATCTCCTAAAAAGACAGCCAATTTTAAAGCACTCACAATAGAACCATGCGGTGGCGAACAGCTCAAAAGTGAGGATGACGAATATCGTCACGTATTTTAGGAAACCAGTCACCAATTCGTATGCATGACGACCAGCCTGAACCTTTTTTTTAATTTTCAAGGAAATTTTCGAAAAAAAATCGCTGAAGAAGATTGGGCCACTTACCTGAGTAGCGAAGTACAGTGAAATGGCAAACGTGAGGGAGCAGACGAACAGCGCCAGCACAAAGCGAGGAAAACACCGTGACCAGCGGTCACCAAGGGCGTCCTCGAGGGTGGCCAGCACCGACAGAGACAGCAGGTACTGGAAGCAGACAGAAGTAGGTCTTGCCAAGACTCGAATGACTCTGGAGGTAATTTCGAAGACGGGAATGGAGCAGGAGACTGCTTTCGTACAGCGTTCTTTCGCTAGTCGGTACACATCGGACGTCTGCCCAACCTGTTGCAAGCGGCGGGGCAGGAAAGGCTGCACAAGGATGGATCTATTAGGTTGTAAAAAAAGTCTCTTCACACTTCGAAATTTTTTTTACCCTTCCCCTTGTAAACGCACTAGCCAACGTTGATTGCTGATTTCGTAATCCTATCACACTTGTCTACCGTTCGCACGCAGACACAGGTTAAGACTCTTCTTGTAATTCGTTATCCATCCAATCTTCCGAACTCAATGCCAGATCTACCTCATGGCCGTTTTCAGCACGGCATTCTTCATGAATTCATTAAAGAATCCACAGCACGTCGGGCAGCAGACCAAATTAACCATATATATGGCTTGGGATCTTCTACTCATCGCGCCTGTTACGAGTGGTTCGGAAAGTTTTTAAAGGGAGATTATTCACTCGAAGACAAAGAAGGTCAGGAGGGCCAACTGAATTGGACGGCACTAAACTACTCCATCTTCTTCGTACCGATAGTAGGCAGACGACACGTCAACTGGCAGAGAAGCTCGAAGTGTCTCATAGGATAGTGGGAATCCATCTGAAGAATCTTGGCTTTCATGGAAATTTGGAGCTTGGATTCCACATGCCCTGTCAGACACTCAGAAAGGTCGACGGCTCTCCATCGCTGCTTCTCTTCTGTCCAGATAAGGAAGAAAATCGTTTCTTCCGCGGATTGTGACAGGCGAAGAGTCCTGGGTTCTGTGTGCCAACTTCCGAGGAAAAGGCATGGGTACAAAAGGGAGAGAGCCCTAAGTCTGATCTCAAGCCCAATGTTCACGAAAGGAAGATTCTCATGACTGTTTGGTCGGATGTCAGAGGAGTGATTTACTGGAAAACTCTCAGAAGTGGAGAGACACTTACTGCTGTCACATACTGCGGCCAACTCCACAAAGTCGTCGCAACTCTCCAAGAAAACAGGCCGGAGACGTCAAAGGTGATGATCCTGCATGACGATGCAAAGCCACATGTTGCAAGACTCACAAGAAAAACAATAAAGGAGCTTTGTTGGGAGGTATGCCACATCCACCGTATAGCCCTGAACTCGCCCTTACCGAATGCCATTTCTTCCGTGCTCTCAAGCAAGAAATTGGAAAGAAATATTTTGAAGAGGATGAAGACGTCAAAAATTGGATTCAGCAATGGTTCGACTCCAGAACTGCAGTCTTTTAAGCGAGAAGAATTGGAAAATTACCCAGTCTTTGGAGAAGTGTAGTGGAACAAAATGAAGTTTATCTCAGTTGATTTGACCTTGTAGTTGTGAAGTAATAAATCTTTGAAAAAAATGAAAAGACTTTTTTTCCAACCTAATACTATATTTTGCTTTCACTTACCACTGGCTCCCTAGCTTCTAGCTTTAGCTTGATTCTCCATTGGTATACGGCGAAGTGACCTCACTACATTGGGAAAAACACCGATGTGTACTACAACAATCCTCACTTTGAAAGAACGTTTAACGGATAGAGAATAAGTTGCAAGTCAATCAATCATTATTGGAATGCGCCATGTATTCTACTTTTACTTAAACGAGCACGTGGAACAATTAAACCAAAAGGGCGAGCCATGCTCAAGATATGTAGCTCCACTAAGCTCCATTACCCACGTATTACAAAATTAAAAGGCTTTCGCCGATCTTTAGTTCTCTCGTTAGCTCCCTTCACTGAGCTGTAGATCGAAATGTTATGTCAAACTCACAAATATATTAAGCAAAATACAGATCGAGGCGAAAAGTAGGAGACCACTCCACAACTTGACGTTTGGCAGGTAGGAGAAATAGGCAAGAATATGCCACATCTGAGCTTCACCTGAACAATTCCTTAGTTTTTTTTTCTAGAATGACCTTCTGGTCGAGAAATTCCTCCACTAACCTTTATCCATGACATCGAAAGGGGTCAGGCCCGTCTTCGAGACGACGAATCCAACTAAGCCGATCACGGTAATCACCTGCATGATCGTCAGAAACGCGTGGCCAAGGACGATCAGAATCGAATCGCTGCAAAATCGCCTTCACCAACAGAACCGTCGACATTAAAAAAGCGGGAAAAGAAAAAGTACGGTCCAGTAGCTTGAACCCAACAGCCTGACGTGCCTGCATCAAGTACGTCAAGCGGCTGGGTACAAGGTTCTAATGGTTTTTTTGTATTTAGAAATCAGAATTTTTCTTAACGACATCAAATACGGTGAGTAGAAACTTTTATGATTCCCATGCGTTCTGATGTTTGCATCCAAAATTATTTCAGTATAGTCTTATGATTAGGCTTTTTTTTTCTTTTTTGAAAACTGTAGTTCCTAGCCCATAGCGACTAATAAAATTCAGAAAAAAATGGTTGCACAAAGGGTAAGAGGACCAAATTTGATATAAAGTGTATAGGAAATGGAGATGATTCATTTTCCAGTGGTGCTTAAATTAGCATTAAAAAAATAAAATAAAACAACGTAAAGAAACTAACCTAACGAGGTTGTTAGATCTTCGATTGTAAGAACCCATTGTGATGAACGCTCCAAAGCCGATGCCAGTAGCAAGGATCGCCTGCTCGGACACAATCTTCCACAGCTGAATCGGAATTGGTGAGCAACTTCGACACTGTTTCAAGGCCCCTTTTCTCAGAATTAAAACCTTCGACTATTGATATTTCTTGCTGAAGAGGACATCTATATAAGGTCCGCATTCTGAAGACTATTCGCAACCATAGGCCAAGGAATAAATTGGGGCTCGTGCTCTACATGGCATTTTTTCTTCTGGCCAACATCAACAATGCCTCAAGGACCCCTTATCGATTTCCTAAACAGTCGAAACTCGAGTTTCTTAACAAAAAAAGGTACATCCGATAAGGCACCAACTCTCAGGTACACCCTGAATTGAGTTGAGGTTTGGAGCTTGCCCCATTACCCAATCCTTTCTCTTCACCAGCGTCCGTAAATTATTACAAGAGATATACGGGTATGGTAAAACACTGACGAGCACAACGATCGGCCAGCGCAAATAGTTATAGGGGCCGAACAAGCATTTAAATAGCCTCCGCGAGTTTTATTAAAAATAGAATGTGTGGCGCACCCCAGTAAATAACTGATTAACACGGATCTTGAACCTTAATCCATATATCGTCCAAAACGATTAACACAAACTCTGAACAGCTACGTTTGCCAACGGGTCGTATATGCACAGCTTCGCTTTCCAGCTGCATTGCATATTCGTTAAGGATGGCAAATTTTGGAGCAGAAAGGGTAATGCACTTTGCGCGGTAGCTCAAGCATAACTTTAGGCTACATTTGCAGTATTTCTCAACGTCGACAAAATTTTCATAACTGATGGCGTCTGATCTTCAAGGGAACACATCTTACACTCTTATTCCCTGAAATAAACATATGAAATAAGAGTGATCTAAAACTGGTAACCTCCTAAGAAATTCAGGTACTTATGAAGCAGAGGGCCCGTGGTGCCGTGGGGCTGCCGGGAAACATGTTAACGCGGCAACGGCAACGGAAACGCGGCAACGGCAACGGAAACGCGGCAGCCCACAGCACCCGGGGACGAGTGCTTCATAAGTACCGGCCCCGTGGTGCCGTGGGTTTGCCGCGTTAACATGTTTCCCGGCAACCCCACGGCACCACGGGCCCTCTGCTTCATAAGTACCGAAATTCAATATATATCCAACAACACAATAGGGAAACGTCTGAGTAGATTAACCGCTTGGGTACGGGTTAATGTGGGAAAGCATTCATCATTTGAGACAAACTGGACCATTGTCAAGGTCCCAAGGTCAATACAGTCAGAGGGGACGTCAGCACAATGTAGGAGTGCAAGGTCTACGCCATTAGACTTCGATGGACATCGGTGGGAAGGTAAACCTGAGACCTTTAGAGGTGCCTACCAAAATTTTGACTTCGTTTATTTTCAGAGGACAAGCAAATCCTGTTCATCACTTCATGTAAGGTATAATAAATAAAAAGAACAGCTCAGCAAAATATTTAGGTCTACCGGGGTTCTTCCTAAGGAAACAGAGCACATAAATAGTTGCTTTAGTAAAAAGTGCATTTTCCCCGCTATAATATCAGAATTCGCATCTTTAAAAAACCTTCAAGAAAAGTTGGACCTAAATTTTTAGCACATGTACCGCACCGAAACAGCAACAACCCAGCTACGGTAACTACGCCTGCACCCCTTGTAATTCATCGGTCAGAAGCAGCCGTGCCTGCCGTGGCAACAACCCAGCTACGGAAACTATGCCTGCATTCCCTGTAAACCACCGGTCAGACGCAGCCGTGCCTGCCGTGGCAACAACCCAGCTGCGGAAACTACGCCTGCACCCCCTGTAATTCCCTGTAATTCATCGGTCAGAAGCAGCCATGTCTGCCGTGGCAACACCTCAGTAACGGAAACTATCCCGGGATTCTGCCAGTCAGAAGCTTCCCATGCTTTTAGTTAGGTTAATTTTCTGTGAGCTGACAGAACAACTCACATTGTAGTCGGCCAGTCTGCTCCAGTCAGTCGCATCGATGTAGATGGTGAAGATGTTCATCAGGCCGTCCATGGTGCTCGCCCGAATGAGTAACGCCAGCAACATGCTGAACGCGGCCATAAACAGGAACGGAATCACCTGAAGGCGATCTTCCAGGACTACCCTACACTCAAACTAGGGGACTAGACAGCTGCGTACCTTGCCGAGCCATCGAACACCGAAGCAAACGCCACAGAACACGAGTATCCAGACCAGACCTTGCGCCGCCAACAGGTAGTACTGAAACTCGCCAAAGTCCGAAATCGAGGCTGATGGCCTCTCCAGTGCACTGAAACCGCATTAACTGAAGATGATATCATAATAGAACCAAATAAAAACTTTTAATTTCTCGATTATCGATTGCTTAATTTTCATATTTCCTTTACACCGTTGTAGACAGCTATCATCAGAAGAACATCTATAGATCGCTTGATGTGGTACATCTACTACCGGGGCGTGTGACTAGGCAGAAATTCTTGTTTGCGAATCGACTTAAGGTTCGGTTTCTGCCTGGGCCGAACAATTGCTTTAAATCCTCTGCAGTGGTTTCGAGATTGGTCAGAAACTTGTCTGGGAGGGATAAGATCTCGAATCATCCATTCACTGACAATTAAGCTGATGGTCAGCTTAATTGGTTCCATGCTGATATCAGCGGCCAGATCATCCCGGATACGGGTGGGTGCTGATCGGTCCCACGAGGTGTGGATGTTGCGTTCGATCAAACGGCGCCGGTGGTGTAAAGGCGTAGAGCATTCCCGCCCGGTCAGAGGGAGGTGCGGGTTCGAGTCCCGCCTGGCGCTAGAAGTTTTGATCGCAACAAAACACCGTTGTGACAGCTTACTACCTCGATACCAGCCACCTGAGGCTTAATGAAACTGATTTGAATTGTTTCTAAAAAGGGGTATACCCTATGCTCAGAGGTAATCGATCCTTTTTGGGATTCGCCATGCCTACACATTACCGGGTATTGTGAAGCAAGTCTAAAAGCATTCGGCCTCGTCTAGGAGTTAAAAGGTTGTGAACGGATAGTTGAAAAACGAAAGGTTTGACAGGCATGAAGGAGGAGTCAAACTCGAAAGGTTTCCGTTTGACGCCTAAGCAACCTCTTCTGCAATAATGCCGCATCAGATGAACAGGACGTGATGTGGAGTCTGCCAGTAGTATTTAAGGAAACCTGATCAATCACTTGTCCGGGGGTCTGCTAGGTTCGCTCCTACTTGCAAGGAGGCGACCACTAAGGTTCTAACAAATATAGAAAGCAAACAAATGAATGAATTCATAAACAAACCTTCAAAACTATTTTTCACGATTGTCGTCCACTAAAGAGTGGCTGTTTAGAGGGTTACAGAAGAAAAAAAAACTTCAGAACCCTAAGAATTCTTATCGAAGACCGAGGTAAGGTTACCGTCCATGAAAACCTCCAGACCCACCTCATAAACTGGATCAGTGAGCTCTCTTCCCGTACGGTGCTCAGCTTCGTGTGGGCGGCTAGGGTGAAGTTTGCCATCGACCCAGCGTCCCTACACGGCGGCGACAACAACTCTGGGAAGTACTTGCAGTTCAGCCAAGGCAGCCCTAGAAAAGGACGGATAGGGGTGCCTAAAACCGATGCTAAACCTTTTTGAACAAGCCTACATACCTGGGCGGTCGGCCTGGATCGTCCAGAAGAGATGAAAGACGAAGAGAAAGAGCCATCCGAGAAACCGTGTCATCGTCGCCAGTACAAGCAACGTGAACAGCACTTGTGAGATGCCTATGCCTAAAAAATTAGGCGGTTTAGGTCTTCATTCTTTAAAAAAACTAAATTCTAGAAAAAGCAATCAAAAATTAAGGTAATACAAATGAAATGAAAAATGAGGGAAACGATGTCAGCAAGAAACAATGCCGGTGAACCCCGTTGGAATGAGATATGGTAAGGAAGTGGGAATGCATATACTTCAGGACAAAGAGAAGAAGATAGGAAACGAGTGCAGGAAGGTTAGAAAAACGAAAACTTCAGACAACCGAAATAGATACAAAAATCCGGCGCTACATTGTCGTGAATGTGGCCTACACGGAGAGACGGCGGCGCCCCTGCAAACCACGACCAGCCAGAGCACTGACTGAACATAGCCGGCCAATCAGAGTAGCGGCCATACACGACCTCTCAGGCGGCAAGCCCATGTTCGATGCCTCCTAACTGCTGTGATGTATCTCCCCCCCCCCCCCCCCTCCGTCTTCTGTGGAGGCCATATAAGCGACTAATACCAAAAAATGTAAACGAAAACGAACGAAACAAACAGCGAATAAAATTGAATCATAAGCGGTAATACGAACCTTTAAAAACCGGTGACAGATGGTAAAACGCCTGAACGGGTGCTCGACCAGTCAGCTGACCAACGGCCAGCTCTAATAGAATCGTCGGGAGTACTAGAACGGCGAGAACGACGCCATAAGCACAGACGAACGCCACTGAAAGGTGCGGATGATTTCTCGTGTCGTCCTAGTTGGGAGCGAGCGGCAAGCGACGCAGCGTGCTCTGCAGTGTGCCCCGCCCAACTAGGTACATGCTGATTTTTGACAAACGAAGGAGAAACAGTAGAATGAGATGCAGATATAATGTTCACTCACTTCCTCCATTTTCCAGTATTAGCTTTGGAAGATTTAGGAAGTTTGTGGTGGCGAATACATAGGAAATAGCTGCTACTATAAAATCCACCTGAAATTCCGCTTGAAATCCAGAAGGAAAAATTCATAAAGTTTAAAAATATCTCAAGACGAAGAGCGCTTTCTGACCTTAAACGCCCAGAGGTCCCGCCATTCTTCCACAAGGTCAGACATCCTTAAATTCGACCAACTACGCTCTTCGAACCACATTCTGAAAAACAAGCGATCTACGGCGAAAAATGATAAATGCTAGGAAGGAAAAGGAACATTTACAAAAGATAAAGACGCGGGCGTTGCCGCCTTACATCTTTGAAAATCGAAATTCATTCCACTTTCCACAATATACAAAGGCAAGCTTAATGTGTAGGTACTTTAATCGTACAATATTAATAACTTATATTTGTAAGGGCGCGTGTAGCGCAGTCGGAGTAGGCGCCGACTGTCGTGTGCACCCGATAACAGGTTCCTGGTTCGGACTTCCCGTCCAGGCCAACCAAGCTTTCCATCCCTCCGGGGTCGGTGAATTGGTACCAGACTTGTCTGGGAAGGCTAACGCGCTGACTTCTTCATCGGCTGGCCACCGCAAGTCACTTTATGATCAAATACGCATCCAAGTCGCCTCCACGACATCACGTAGGAGTGGGATGCGTGGCGCATCCCAAAAGGGATTGAGTAACGCCGTCCTTTATCCTTTACGCTTTATATTTGCAAAGATAACACCGAGCGGTTTCAAAATAGAAGAGTGTTTCCAGCACTAAAAATTAACAGAAACGGTAAAGAGGGAAAACGTCGACAATCCTAGAGTTGAACTCTTTCAAATCGGGAAAAATTTAGCACACGAATGGAAGGCTCAAAAGTAAAACTAAGGCGCATGAAAGGATTAAGACATGCGTGGTAGCGCAGTCACACTTGTCGCATGTACCCACAAACCAGAATCTTTATTCAGCCCCCCCCCACGCTGACCAAACCTTCCATTCCACAGGGCTCGGTGAGTACCAGACTTGTCAGGGAACGATGGAACACTGACTCGTGCAATGGACTGGGCGGGTACTCATTCAAGCTGCATACTTGATATCGACTCGAAGTAAAATGCGTGGCCTATCCCGCAAAGGAAGAAGCTTGAGTAAACAGCGGAAAAGCTAGAAAAATCCCGTTTCGTATTGGAGTTGCCGCTGTTGAAGTAAGCTGAACCCGTTGCTAACAGAAGACGAGAACGTCTCGGCTCTACATATCTATGCAATCTTTCAAGAAATCTAGAGAGTTCCCTGGAGCATTGACGGGGTTGTTTTGTTCACATTAACGAACGTCTTCTATGTCTGGTTGTAGTTTTTGAACAGTTTTTCTGTAATACACTATTTTGTGGTGCATTTTTGATCTATTTTCTGCCTCGTCTATCATTGGCGCCACAAGCAAATGAATAAATAAATATTTACTAAACGACTCGTGTGGCGCAGCCGGGAGGACAGGCGCCGCTTACTGCAGCAGGAGTCCATTACTGTTCGATCACGACAAAGGATCTATCCAAGCTCTCTCTCTCCCTCGCAGACTAGGCCGTTCACTGGGAACTTTCAGGTGAGGAACCAAGCCCGAGATACATACCTTTTGACCCTTTCAGTTCACTGTACTGGCCGCCTATCCCTCATGGAATCAGCATCTACAATTTTCACTTCGAACTGAAAACTTTTCTAATCAAAACGGCCTCCTCTCAAATTAGCTACATAACCACGTCTAAAGAAAGCCGTAACTTCTTTTTCGACTAGAAAATTACCTTTAACTCTTTTAAAACCTATTAACCGCCTGAAAGGGTGTCTAAGAATTTGACAAAAAACTAATCGCCACAGGATGACCAAAGCAATTGTAGGAAAATATTAGTCGCCAATTATGATAACACTGTTTTTGTGCTCATAAAAACCTTGCTACTTTAACTATAAAAATGTATCTTAAAGTGCGAAGAAGAAAAAGATTCACAGAAATACGTATGCGATTCTATAATTTTTTATTTAGATTTCAGATCCTGTTTTGTCTATAGGTTCCATCAGTTCTTTTTGCGCTGTTGTTTTAGAAGGCGCAATTGTGGTTCATAAATAAACGAATAAATAAATAAATTCTCTGCTGCTCAGCCACGCAGAAACAGCGCCTACACGGACATAAGATAAACGTTGTAGAATACTGAACGAGTGCATGGCGCAATCTCTTCGTGCAGGCAGGTTTTCGCTTTTCTGCACTTTAAATAGACCTCAAAATTCTCATGCAATTAAGGGAGCAGAATTTTGTAAACATGCAAACAGAACGATCACTTTTGGACATCCATAGGAGATCAGAAAAATTTTCAAACAAAGTGAAAACAAATTCTTAAACCAAAAAACATTTTCGATTTTATTGGAGGGTAAACGACCCATCTTTGCTTAATTTTAAAGGTGTCTGCTTTGGTTTGAAAGGTGTTCAGTTTGGAGTGGAAAGTCAGCCCATTTCGCTAGAGAACGTGTTCGTTTGAAAAATGTCCAGCTTGACGTGAAAATAAAACACAATAAAGCCAGCATATAATAGAAGGGTACTTTCCTGGTTGAGCTCAGAAGGTCAACAGAATTGGACCTGGGATAGGTCGTGGTCGAGGAGCATCTGTAGCATCCCCGCCTAACGGCGGCGCTGTGAGCTCAGCCCGGAAAGTACCAGTGGAAGTAATGCGGAGTCAAATGAGTCGGGCTCCGCGGATCTCTGGCGCTGAATCTGCACACCAGAAGAGCGTCAGAGCACAAGCAGACGCCTAGAAAAAAGTCGCACAACACATGTCGCGGATGCGGTTCACTGGCCGTCTAACTAATGGCAGAAAAGAACTGTTGCAGACGGAGGAGACCTTGCAGGAGTGCTGGAACCGGAACTGCCTTCGTTTAGCGTCGATAACGGTGAAAGGACGCAGAGAAAGAACACAGTGATCCATGAGCGAAGAATCAAATCACATTTGACGAAGATTCGATGCCATTATGCAAAAATGAGGCCGAAGAGAAGCACTACTCTCTGTTGGTGGCTATTCCAATACATTCCTCAAGGGGGTCAGTCAAGCGATAAATTTTCGAGCAGATCTAATTTTTGAAAATAAAGAAAAATGCAAAAAATAAATGTGACTCCGACTCACTTTGAAAGCGTGGTGCGCAGCTATGAGCCTCATTAACGACGGCGCAAACACACGCAGACGGCGACGGTGCGACTGGAACAGGAGAAGTCGCTGAGCTCTGAATGAAGCAAAGTGGGTATTGACCGAGCAGATGACGAGGAAAGCGACTGCAATCAGACGACGACGAGAACACGGTCGGAAAAACTGGGAAGAAGAGTGGGAGGAAAAAGCGACGAAAAAGCTGCAGATGGACGGCACGAGCATAACAGCGACGGCGGACTCGCTCCCGACGACGTGCGCCAGCACGACACCGTAGGATGGGCGAATTACGTCGAGTGATAGATGCACGAAGAACGGACGGTATCAACCGAGCGACACGCTACACACACCCATTGGCTTGACTGGAATCATAGAAGTCAGTGTTCAGCGGACAGCGGAGACAGCGGAAAATTAAAGAAACATAGACGGTAACTGGGGAGAGAAAGTGAAGCCTTGGAAGGTGCTAGTCGCTAGTGTAGCCAGCATAGGGAGGCATAGCAAGCCATCCAGTCGGAACCAATCAAATCACCGACCGAACAAGCGCCAGCCAATCAGTACTCCGACAATATGTATACGGCTCGTCTGAGCGGCCCATTTGGTGCGGTTTATTAGGTCTCCTCGTGCTGACCACTTTAACGACTGGAACCTCTTTTTCTGATATTCGCGCACTTATTTCTGTTTAAGATACAAATTGCACTACAAAAGCGAAGCAAATACTGCCAAAAAAGGCAAAGCACGGCCCTTAAATCAGCCTTTTTCGGGATGCATCACGAACTGTGCTAACTGCTCGAGAAGCGCTGGAAGGTATGGATGACCTGGATTGAACCCGATCCTTGAACTGGCACGGGTTAAAGACGGCGCCTCTTACCGACTGCGCTATGCAGTGCATGACTGGATACATGTAGAAAAATCGAAATCATAAAGTATGAATCTCAAAAGCTAGAAACGATATCGAAAATTTTGGAGCAGTCGCTGGTGGTAAGCATAGAAGATAAGAAATCGAAAAATCGGTTTCAATCAAATGGTTGGATGGATGGTCCACGCATTCTCGAAGGGAGAACCCTCAATTCGGGTGAACACAACAGCGTGGAGGCGCCTTCCGATAGGCCAAAATGTAATGCAATAAAGGCAAGCAGGTTCAAGCAAACAGCGCTGAACTGCTTCGTAAGCAACAACAGATGTCGGTGGAAATGAGCACGCTTTCTAGGATCGCGCCATGCATGTCATCTTGTCGAATACCGCGGTTGTTTGTTAGGAGAAGACCGTGAAATGGCGATAATATTCCTGAAAAACTTAAGACAGAAAGATAAGGAATGTGAAAGAAATTGAAAGGAGGGCGTCAGCAGTTCCTAGGTGGCATTGCATGTCAGGGCCTCTTCGCGTCACGTCACTTGCACTTCACTCATGAAATTAGCGAAGCCGAGCTGCAAAAACTGCAGTAAGCCGGCTGTAGTTGCAAGTCGACCATCTTTACGACGGCTTAAATAGTCCTTTGCGAGCGGAAAAAATTGGCTCTTAAGGCAAGAAAAATGGACGTCGCTGTTAGCAACATTACCAGCCATTTTGAAGAACCTTTCAAACCCGTTTGTCAATAAAAATAGTCGAGAAAATTCGAGAAAGTGGAGGTACCCAAATTCACTGGCCAAGAACGATCAACTGTTTATCTGTTCAGTCAACAAAAAAAAACTCAAAGAAAACCGCAGAGCGAGTCCGGTCCATGCGGTTGGCCGTTAAAGGCATCGTTGACGCGGCGATTTGACGGCCGTTTGACGCCACCGCCACCGCCACCACACGACTGACTGGCCGGATAATAGATGTCGGGGAGCGGAAGCGGCTCGAAGCGGAAGAATTACGCGCCGCCAATGGAGTCGGCAGGCCGCCGCCGCTGCCGCCGCCGCCACGAGGCGCCAGAACCGGTTCGGCAGGACGTCTGAGCTGATACCTCTCGGCGGTTCTTGTCGTTCGGGGTCAGTTCTGATGATTGGAGCCTCTTCTCCTATGGAGGAGGGGTGTGCCCAGTCCGCTTCTACTGAACTGGGGTAACTTCTGATACGTTTTATAAGAACGAGGGTGCACTAACGTTGGCGATGGCGTATAGCTCAGCACGAAGAAGGCCCCGTGGATGCAGTACTCGCTTGCGGGTATGCTCCCTTCCGAAGTTGTTAACCGCCGTCAGCCTCATCGAGAAACTCCCTCTGAAACGGCAGAATACGATGGGCTAATTCGTCTTGAAGATTAAACCCCCGAAATCTTTCCAAACACTCCAAGAGTTCTAGTACTCGGAGAATACCTGACTCTCCCAGATAAAATCTATTATAACGATAAGACTTAAACGATAACCTTGCAGGCAGCCCTGACCCATGCACTAACTTTAATGACAATAATTAACAACAAAAATATTTTGAAAAAATAGTGATAAAGGGCTTCAAAGGGCTCTAGATGCCTCTAACGATAAGACAATACGTTTTAACCATGTTCATGAAAACGTTCCTAGGAAAAGTTAGACCACAAAATGCGAAATTTAATGTTTTTTTTAACTTTTATTCAGTGACTAGGATTCCTTTGCCAAAAGAGCACTTATTTTAGACCACTTCATTGGAAGTCCCCAAATTTGATCCTCTCGTCATCTTCGGGATATTAAACGCGGATCAAATAATCAGATTTTGTTTTATGCCCATTCATTTTTATCGCATTTGCTTAAGTTCTAAGTTTTATATTTTGTTTCTTTTTTGAATAATTTTCTTTTACTAGGCCTTATTGTCTAGGTCGTAGGTACGTGTAAAAACCTTAGAACCCTCCACTGTCTAGCGTAAAACGATTTAGTATATGTAGTGCATTATCAGGGTTGGGGGGGGGGGCTTAGTTGTTTCAGTGGGTACTCCGATTGGCCAGTGGCCCCTTTGCCACGTCTTGCCTGTGGCTGGGCTAAATTACGATATGTACCTAACATCGAAGGGATCTCGAAAAAAGGAGAGAAAAGTTCTCGCACGATGCGACGAAAGCATTGAAAGCCAAGATGAAGGGGACACATTCAGCAAGGAAGCCGACTCGGGATCGCACGCGCCATCAAACGGGGGGTGATTCAGATGGTGATTCTACGCCAATTCGAAGAGTTATCCATTCGGGCAGGTCGGCATCGAACAAAGGGTGCAACGAGGCGTCGAGTAAACGACGCCGTCAGAACAGGAGACTCGGAGAAGGCTGATGAGCACAACAAAAACAGAGCTATTCTGAAGAGACGACGAACAGCTGGCGATCGAGTTCCGCACGGAGGTACGTAAAGCTGGTCTAATGATCTAATTGTAAGGGATGCCCGGAACATGTTGGGAAGACGCACCGCGGGGGTGCGGGAACGTCGTGTTGCTCCTCTCCTAACTGCGGCAGCCAATCAGGCTCCGGATAATCCGCACAGGCAGGATACATGAAGGCTGCCGCGATTACGACAGTAGCACCGGCGCGTTACCGTATCACGTTACCCGCTTCACGCTCCCGCATCGTGGTGTGTCATTCCCGCATCCTGGTTCGAATTCGAACATCGAAAGCGGGTCATATTCGAAAACTATTCGAGGATCGAATATTCCAACCTTATTCGAAAATCGAATAATTTTAGATGAATATCGAATGAACTTTAAATCTTCAAGCACAGACCTGATTCGAACAAATTATGGACTATTCAAATAAACGAAAAATGAGGGTTATTCCATTTTTGATTAATCGAAGAAGTTGATAAGCGAATAAGTTCGTTCGTTCCTTCATTCGAAGATTCCCGACATCAATTTTTTCGTTCATTCAATCATTCGATAAAATTTTTCAAGAGCCCAACTTTAGTACCGAACATCCTTTAGATTAATCGGCTGAACCAGCGAGCGACAACCAGGCGGAGCTCTGCAATGATGAACACATTAGCGTGCGCCGTGCGCTTTACCTCTGCGTAATGCTCTAAAAGCGATCTGAATGTGAGCCCATAGAGCGGCTTACAATGCCAGATGACACACGAAAGAACGCTCTACTATTCCGCTGATAAGCACGACACGCTTCAGTAACCCATAAGGGAGTTGTAGAAAGGCTTATGATAAGGAGTCAAGAACAATCGACATGTCCGCGTGCAGCGGCGCGCCTTACCAACTGCACTATGTGCTCTTTTGTAGCTGAATGAGGCCCGTGTTTCCGCAAAAATAGGATGAAAAGGGGAGAAATATAGGTCGACGTTAGTCATCCCTTCTGGAATGCACCGTGCATTCTTCGATCGGCCGCTAATTTTGCGTGGATGGACGTATCGAAGGACATATGGACGCTTGTTTTATACAGTACATAAGATAACTCACTTGGTTTGAAACTATGCCACCACCTCATGAAAGAGCCAAGAAAATTAGGGACCTAATGGCTATAGTAAAATCAGAGCAAATATGAAAAAGGACAGGACGCGCATCTATCTGACGGGGATGCGCCACGCCCTCAATCTTGGAGGGATATTGTAGAGCCGCAACAACTGCTAGCTTCTCTACGTCTCAGATCTTCCACTTCCAAAAATCTAACGGCGACACAAAGTCATTGGTTCTCCGATTAGGAGCCGTGTTTTGCCTGGACGCGACATCGAACCCCTAAATTGTTCCCTCACTGAGTCCTGCTCCAAAGCTGGTTTCCGCCAATAGTTTTCAACATGACCAAAATTTTAAAAAATTGAAGAATCTACACCCGACTCTGTCAGCTGAACCGCTTTTGACGTCGATTAGAAAATCGGAGCAATTCGTGAAATGTAGCGAATTCTTAAAGCATTTCTTCGTCATGTCAGGGTGGTACGGCGCGGCTAGGCTAGTCGTCTGCAAATCAGTCCAAGCAGATCCGAGCCATTACGGAGCGTCTAGAGCCTCAGAAAAACAGAAATTTCGACAGAAATTCGCCGAGAGCCCTGAGCTGCAAAGGA
Organism: Heligmosomoides polygyrus polygyrus; assembly: GCA_947396885.1. Lineage (NCBI taxonomy): Eukaryota > Metazoa > Nematoda > Chromadorea > Rhabditida > Heligmosomidae > Heligmosomoides > Heligmosomoides polygyrus. The sequence continues at coordinate 99,962,701 of OX377205.1, read as the reverse complement.
GGTACGGAACACTGTAAAGAGAAGAGCGCAGACAGCCTTACAATCGAAAGGACGAGATATGGCCTGGTTATGCTCAATCAGCGCACTCCGTCGGCTGATCGACTACTTCTGTCACCTCGAAGAAATCACTTTTGAAAACAGCGGTACGCTTGCAGCCGAAAAAAGAGGCATCAGATGTGCGAGGCCGACAGGCAGCTCGTTCGACAAAGAAACCCGAGGGGAAACGTGCGAGATATAGGGGCACATCGACTCTGACAAAGTTGACATCACTGGGCAGAGCAGGGCAGGGCGGGCGAAGACGTCCCGAGGAGGAGAAAAACCGTCCGCTGAACAAGCACGGAGAACGGGAAGAGGAAGCGCGACGTAGGGCAGCGTCCGGCCGAGGAGAGCTGTGGACGACGGTGGTTTCCGAAGGTAATAGCCAGCTTGAGAAGACCTCCGGCCGGAGGAGAAGGCCGATCGAAGAGTATGAATAAATATTTTCGAGCCGATCGCGGGGGCTGGAACTGGTTACGAGCCGCAGTCGACGACGATCGCCGTTCCAATTGTCAGTTTCAGATCAGCGGGAATGTTGAATCAGAGGTTTTTTAAAATATAACGCCCACCTGGGAAACTTTTTTAGAGCAGTGCAGAATTGAAACATCAGAACAGGCTCAGAAAATTTACGAATGTTCTGAAAAAAATAAAGTTCAGGTAGTTTCCACCCAATAAACTTAAGATTCCACAGGAGGAAGGGGAAGAAGCACGATTGGTCCGGAAGGTCCATGGGCAAGTGCTACATGTGCTCGTAAATCGGAACTTCTGGAGCGGGAAACTTCGCTCCTTATATAGCCTCAGATGCACATAAACATAAAAAATCGCCTTAATCGCGAATGTTGGAAAACATTAAAAGGTGGAAACGCGCTCGCCAATCAATCGCTCGCATCGAATGGGCGTGCCATTCCTAGAGGGCGTGCAAAGTTGCTGCCCTGATTGCATGTGCCGTGTGCTCGCTCGGTGCTCTGATTGGTTACGATTGGCTGGCGTGCACCCACCTCCCAATGCTGCCCACATTGGCGACATTGACTAATACTCTGCAAAATGAGAACTAGAGCCTTGTGGCAACAGGATGTTGGGGTCTTCGGTTCGGTATACAGCAAATGGCAGGAAGAGCTCATTTCTGGTTTAGAATAGTCAACCTACTCGTCAGCTAACGGATACGATACTTCTTTCGAAAGAGCGGATCACTAACTTTTGAGGCGTCAATTGAATCGATTTCGGGTTCGGTTCGGGTCCCACCCAACAAAAGCCCTGCACCTTTTTAAGACCAACGAATTGGTTCTGATTTTCTTCTAGACCAAAAAGATAAACATTTATTCATCTGCAATTCCCCGAAATATGGATTCCGAATGTCTCCAGGATTTGCTTCATTTTTCGAATTTGGGCTGCACCGGGAGGCGGGAATCAGCAACCTAATCAAAGTGCATCGAAGGCGTAGGCGTGGCATACATACGGGTGTGTACGATCGGTGCTCTGATCGTTTAGCGCACGCCCTTCCACTTCCACCTGCCGCGTCCACCCTGCTGCCCACATTGGCAACATTGTCTACACACCTCAGAAACTTCTCCCCGGTTCAGCCTCTTTGAAGAGAGTTGTGGACTAGAAAGCGGAGCGAGTTACTCGTTAGCTGTGGACAGTACATACATATGTTGGTACTTATAGGAATATATTTAAAGTGTGAAGAAAAAGAAAAAATACGTAGTATCGCCGGCTAGTAAGGAGTAAGGAGTGAGGTGAACCTACATATAAAAAAATGGGTAATATATAAATTTAATACAGGAATCTTATGATAAAATCAAAGAATCCCAGAACTGGCCAGGAGCTGACCATGAACGATAGACTAAACACCGAGTTTGAGACCTATCTAACAACCAATTCCGTACAAAAACTACTGTTAAATCACAAGTTCTATAACTCATACCCATTGAGAGAACTACGGAATACAACTCTGAGAAGCTCGCGCAAAACAAGTCGACATTTCAGCTTCAAGTTGTCCATTATCGAAGAGGTTTAATAGGACCATACATTCAACTGAAATGACAGTCCAGAGGACGAGACTCTGTTGCCATGCGAACAACACGAATCGATAGGTACATGCACAGGTGGAGGAAAAAAGCGAAGAAGAACCGACCGAGAAGGAGAGAAGGTCAAGGTGAAAACTGGATTTTTCAGAGGCGCCCCGGAAATCTGATAGGCGAGGCGAAGGACGTCCTCGATAAGAAGTAGGAGGAAGTCGCGCAACAGGCATGTCACTCGGATACCTAGGTGTCTGCTATCTCCTACTTCTACCGTGGCGCAGTGGCTGTTGGCGCTGCTAGTGCGGTCTAGAATCGATCAAGTTCTATACCGCACCGATGTCATCCAACAATCAACATCATAGAACTCATGGGAGGTTAATGTGTGTCGGAAAATAGCTGTTTTGTCCACCGGGTGCTTGGTGTAAGTAGACAAAGAGGTTGTCACTGTAAAAGAATGGAATAGATGGCGGTAATGGAGAGAGCCTAGATTTGAAGCGGGAAACAGGGCAGTCCTATAACCCTTCCCATGACCTAGGTATTCTTGTTACATTAAAGAAAGGTTTAAAGCCTTTGCAGCTAACTGGTAGGTAAGGCTTCAAAGTTTTAGAACCCTAACAGCATATAAGCTCTTGTAGATGTTTAAATTTGAGGTCAATTTTGTTGAAGTTTTGCTCTGTAGCAATTTTCAGAGACTTCTAAAAGAAATTTCATCTTGAGAAGCTGCAGAAATAATCTCCAAATACTCGAAAATCTAGCTTCTAAAGTCTCCCCTTCAATAAAGCGCGTTGACTCCATATTTGCTCGTTCCAAAAAATGGATAAACAACAGAATGATAGTGCAAACATTCTCGAGACCGTCTTATGTGACCAGAGTGGGTATGGATTGAAGCCGACCAGAAGGCTTTCGTTGCTACGGCACTTCCTTAGAAACCTCGTAGTGGCTCCAGAAAGCTCCCTAAATCAAGTTAGCGACACCTATCGCCTTCCATTGTGTCCAACGCATTCGATGCCAAAAATATCAGATGGAGACGTTAAAAATTTAAGCACTTCCCCTAAGGAAGAAGACGACGTTCCTTTAATCAATCTAGCTGATCCGAGCTATACAGTCCACTTCTTTGTGGAATGTTATTACGAATGAGTTCTGACCAACAAAGGACAAAGGATGGTGTCGATCAATCCCTACTGTAGTGTGCGCCACGCATTTCGCTTCTATGGGATGTCGTGGGCGTAACTCGAATGCGTACTTGTTCTGTAGAATGACTTATGACCTGTCGGTGAACAAGTCAGTGTCTTATTCTTTCGAGACAAGTCTACTACCAATTCACTAACTCCAGAGGAATTAGAGCCATTGTTGGTTTAGGATTCGAACTAGGAACCTCGAAGTAGCCGCACCTGTCGCTTCCCGTGTCGGCGCCACTGCACTCCTTCTTGGCAGGTATAATAGACCAATTAACGGGATAGTAGCGCCAAACAGCCTGAACCAGTAAAACTGATATTGAGCGGTACGTTCGCGAAGCCTGGGTGCGGAATCGAACTAGAGCGAATTGTGAGCGCGAAATGGGCGCTTCAAACCGATTGTACAATTAAGTGCCCTTCCTGATCTCTCATCTGCCTGCAGAGAGCCGATTCAAACAAGAAAAGTGGAAGTCAGAGTAATTAGGTCGTTTTGTTGCGATCAATATTCTTGGCCAAACTGAACTCGAACACGAACCCCACACTTTCCGGGCAGGGTGCTAGCCAATGAAGCACCCGTGTTACGCAGAATGCTGCAACAGAGCATGCTTGCCTTTATATCAGCCGCAGTAGGCTTAATCAAACGTGCAATGCAAATTAAGTTTAGTCAGATGGAGGAATTTTCATTCTCCTTAAACCATGTCAGTCTGCGCCACGCTTTTGTTATATTCCAGGTGCATCTAGTGGTCTAACGTTCATATCTGCCCCATATCAAAAAGCCAAGGAGCTGTTACAGAACCTGAAACTCTTTGAAGCTAGAAGGCGGTCAGAACCTCTTCAACGAAGCTTCTCACTACCTTTCCGGGGTGAAATTTCCCCGCTCTTTCAACAGGTCCTATGTCGGTACTGCGTCAGCACGGCTGGGCTGTCCTCCCCGAAAGAAGTGCAATCGAATCAGGGGTTGTGTTTCCGTCCGGGAACAGGTCGTTTTTCAGGCGAAACCAAGCGATTTGATTATCGGCCAGTGTATGCCCACAGAAGCCACGCATCTGCTTTGGCAGAATTTCATTTTCGTGGAAAAAAATCAACAAGTATAATACTTCGAGCAAGGAGCAGCGTAGAGTTCTGCTTTTACGGACAAGAAGAAACATAGGGAAAATACAGAGCAAAAGTGAAACAATTGACGCTTACAAATAGCGGAATGAGCCTAATTCCTTTCCAAGGTCGAGGAGCCATCTCAGGTCTGAACAATACATTTGATCGCGGTCGACCTGCTGGTAGACAAAGTAGGATAACTCTTCGTCTCTATGCAACTTCGGCGCCACTTTGTCGAATTTTGCTGACTGACTAACAGATTTAAGCGAAAATCGTCCGAGCAAATACGTGTTAGGTCTTAATTCTCTGAAACAAAATCAACAACGATATCTTTCTTTGCACCAAAAACACCATAAACTCTAGTATATTCAGGTAATACCTCCTTTACGAGCCTCAGTACAGGCAGTTGATACTCGGCAATAATTCACCTATGCTGACGACGTTGTAAAACGTCCTTGCCAATCTTCTCGAACAGAAAACACATCGGATTGCTCATTAAGCAGGCATAGTAAACGAGGAGACAAGGATACATGGAGAGGAACTGGAAACAGACAACTGAAATAATCACTGAAAAATTTACGATTTAAAGCTAAAAAACAAGGATTTCTGAAAAACCCTAAAACCAAAAGTGATAAGCAAAACTTATAAAAGATATAGAACATTAAACCACGTGACAGTATTTGTTCGCAGGAAATACATTTCAACATTTCGATTTCAACAGGAGCGAAAAAGCCGTGCCGTAGAAGTACATAGCGCATTCCTAAGCAATGTATTGAGTAGCACTTTTTAGCATTAATCTTGGTATAAGAAGACCACGTTGATCAGGTACTTTCTGGACTTGGCATCGTGTTTAGAAGAGGTTGAGCCAAGCGTCCATCTTCGAGCAGGTATTTTATAGGAGAATTGGAACGAGTCATTTGATGACCACCTTCCACACATTTTCTCATTTAATATTGTCTTCATTCTCATCATTGAGCAGCAACTGGAGTCGTTAGGAGGTCTCTTTTCCCCCTCAATTTCCCAGCCTTTAATCTAGAGACAGTTAAATCTGGGAAATGCTTAAAGTGCAAACGGAAAAAGCCGCCCTTCTACAGCCAAAGGAGTAAGGTACAAAACTGTGCTAGTTACAAGGAAAACAGAAAACTATCGACTTTTTTGAAGAAAAATTCTTTAGCCAGAAAGTCACCTTACCTTCTATTAATGTGCTTATAGTTCCTGTGTTTAATATCTTAATGTTCTTTTTAGCATTTTGGCGCCTATTATATCCATTGAGTGACTGAAAAAGGTCATGGATACTAATATTTAAATACGGAAAAGATCTCAATAATTAAACATTAAGCGATGAAATAATTTGCAACTACTGGGACAATTATAATATTTCTAAAGAATTTATAGTCTAAGCTGCTACTGCTGTTGCAGTACTGGAAACCTTGGCACTGTTTTACCGCGCTGCTATAGTTGTGAATGAAAAAAGAAAATCGTCTGGAAAATGCTATGAAACTATTGAAAATTACGCAATCATGAAAACATTCCCCAAACAGATCAAGCTTTCTGCTTGGGTGATGGCACGGCAACATATTGACAGCGCTCCGTTTCAATTGGGGTGCGGGCAAGGTGGCATTGGGTGTTGGCACGGCAGCTTCTGACCGGTGAAACAGAAGCTTTTGAAGCCGAGTTGCTGCCACGGTGCACACGGCACAATAGGTTAGCAATGACGATAAAACTCCGCTTTTGTAAGGATATACACTAACAAATTTCAAAGCTCATTTAGAAACAGAATTTGCCACACGCAATCAAGGTTAATACACTCCTTAAGAAATGTCAGCTACTAGATATTGCTAAAAGGATGCTAGGACACTTGACTAAAATATAATCCTAAATCCCCTAGGAAGGTACACTTTACGAAATGCTTCAGCGGCCTCGCTTTTAAGTTTCTGTGGCCCTATGGAGCTCCGAAACGAATAAGGTAAAAAGTGGACAACATCGACAACCATTGTAAAAGGAAACAACAGCAGCGGCCTGGCTAGCACAAAAATGTTCGAAAAATAGAAAAGAAGTGGCGAAAAACGGAAATCCGAAGGTGGAAAGTAGGCCTTTTTGGTCAGAGTTCCAGGTACACCTCACTCATAGTTTTCCGTTCTTCGTTTCGCATTTGTTCCCATGGAGATAGGGACAACCAGCAAGTAGCAAAGGACTAAGGTAGGAGCAGTGGACAGTGCAGTGCAGCTTTGGCCGAGGTTGCCGAAAACACAGCAAGAGAGGAAAGACAGACGTCTGTCCGATTAGATTGACTGCATTCATCGACGACACTTATAGTATAGTAGAGGCACGGAAAACAAGTTCCCTCGCCGTAATGATACATAGCCACCTGTTCCACTATGGAAGGCGGAGAGGAAGAACGAGAGAAAATCGACAAATGGCTTGTGAATAATTTGGAGAAATTTGACCGATACATGGAAGAATAACAACACGCATACGTGAAGTTTATTCCCGTCAAGTTGTTGGTGTATCCGAAGAATAGGATTTCGGCTTTCTTCGAGAGATATTTGCGATTATTTAACGCAAAAATGACCAAAGAAAATTAAGAAAAAGAATAAGAAAAAGAAACAGAAGATACTTCATCTGGCGGCAATTGAAATTTGAAGCAGTTCTCCTATCCCTCCCTCCATCTCACAAGAGCCCTGTCTGCTCAGATTTTGTCAAGAAACAATCTAAGGTATCAAGTTTGATAAAGACAGTTTCCTTAATCATTTAAAAACAGGTACATGTCGAGATCGCAGTGGGTTCGGGAACGCATCGTTGGTCCCACTATAACCGTGGCAGCCAATCGCGCCACCGATCGAAGTCGTCTAATCTCTGACTGCGCGGCTGGGCCCTAGCCGAGCCACCGTGAGCGATTACGGTTAGTTCTTTGGCCGTTCCCGCCCCCGCTGTGCGCTTTCGCGACAGCTATCAAATTTAATATATGGAAAGCGCCATGCACTTGACGTCTTTGTGGTACCACGAGAAAAGTTGAATCCATGAATAGGATATTGAATGACTTCCTGGAAACAGCCTCTACACAACAACTAAGAGTTTCTCTTTTCAATGTCGTCCATGAAAAATCACAAAATTCGGGAAGATCGGTAGCAGTCCATTCGACTGCGCAGCGAGAGAGCTTATAGCTAAGGGTGCCCAAGAGCTAACTTTTAAAAAATATACGAGATGCAGTACCTTTGGCCGGTTTGACCAGATCATCCTTCACTGACTTCATACTTTCGTGAGGTACATGATACATGCTGATACGTGGGTGTGAAACCTCATGGCGGAAAACCAGGACGATGGTTCGGATCTTCAGAAAATGTAAAGTAAGGGAGAATACTTGGCGCGAATAGGCTAAGCTCAAAACCCCTACGTACGGCCTTAACGCTTTTTTCCCAAAGTTTTTAGTTTGATTAAAAATTTCGATTTTTAAAATTTTCGCTGTTAAAATTCTGTAATTAGGAAATATGTCCTCAGATGATGAGTCAAAAGCCCAATAAACGCTATATGAACAGAATCCTTCAGCGAACGAGAATCTAAAGGTGTAAGGTGGAGCATTGTAGACGAAGTGGAGCGGCGATGTGCGTATCGAAAACGTTTTCGGGAACGTTTCGCAAACATTCTGTCGAGCGACGTCGAAGGCATACCTACATACACCCACGTACAGTCGTTTTCCACCAGAAAAACCTGGTAGGATAGGAAGGTGACCAGAAAAATGCGCAAATTCTCATGCAGTAGAACGATTTGCTGACCAGGCCCACCGATTTAAGAACCGTCGTAGCCTAGTAATCAGAACAAGCGCTTCCTAGGCACGGCTTGTACGACTTGAGCCTCTCAGAAGGGCTATAATTACCACTTGTCGGGAAAAATATTCAAAGAAAAAGAAGCGCAGATTGGGGAATTTGTAAGAAAAAGGGGATCCTAGCGCGGCTGCAATTAACCCGTAGTACAGAAGACACCTTCGGCTGACGTTTCGCTTTTTTGCAACGATGAGCAGACTCCAAAGCACGAAAGCTGTTAACAATTTAGGCTAGGTCAATTTTTACCGTGAAAGGTAGGGATGAAAACCCTTGTTAAAACATCCCTTATGCGGAATGCGTCGCGCACTCTACTTCCCTTTGGATTCAATGTGACGTACATAATATGCAGACACCGGCCGACAAAGAAGTCTGGGTCTTATTCTACCCAGACAGGTCTGGCACTAGAAGCTCCAATCAGGTGGAAAACCTGGTTGCGTCAATAGCGAGGAACCAAACTTAAATCGATTCCTGACGCTGACGCGAGAGATCGACGTGCTCTCGCAAACGGAACCATGTACGCTCGGTCTTTTCAAAACCTCCGGAACTAGATAGAGAACAGTAAACGCGCATGGGCTGCTCGAGATATGCCACACATTCTTCTTTTACGGTATATCATAAAAGAAACTTGAATGCGTGTTTCGCCCGCACAATTGCTCTCAGTGGACGATGGACATGTCAGAATTGTAGCCTTCACAGAAAAGTCTGCTACCAATTCAATTACCAAGGAAGGCGGACGGTGTCTCCTTGGACTGCGCTACCTCGCCCTGCTTTCAAAAAAGGAACTGCGATTTTTCCAGAAAATATTAACTTTTGAAAAAGCGAGTTTTCAAGAAAGGCAGTAGTTGGGCCGACCTCAGAAGACGTCCAAAACCATGCTAGTAACGATGGCCAATCTCTCCTTGAGGGCGTGCCGAGCTCCAAAGACCCGTACGACTTCTGCGGTCATCTGGTCGTAGGTCGAGTCGTCGGTCGTTGTTGCGCCCTCGACGGCCAATGCAAACGAATATTTAAAGAGACGACGACGAGGACGGCGAGAGCTTTTGCCATAATATGAGCGCTAAGCTGCTGATCGGCAAACACCCGGCGAAAACCCGCTTAACAAGAAGCGATCCCGATCCGGATGACTGCCGCTCATTCACGTGCTTCCGAAGTTCCTATTAACTTCACGTAGGACGATATGGAGTTCTCAAATGGGTAGATATAGCTTCCTGCCAAGGCACTCCTCTCTAGCCCTTCTAACTCGCACAGTAAAACTTCCAAATGCTACCAAGATCTAGCAGAAGTTCCAAGAGATAGCCAAAAGCCGGCAAAGTTTCGGCCATTGCATCGCCTCTTTGCCGTCGAAAACGTGACGCCAGGTAGCGTCGTCAAAACTGAAACAATCCAAACCATCATAAAAGGCACTAGTTATCACAGCCAAGCCCCAAGGCCCAATAGAACCCCACGCAGACGAATTCAAGTGAAGCCTGCTAGATCACGATCGGATGGTCGATGGGACGGACGGCATTTGAAGGACGAGGCGAAAATGAAAACGACAGTCGTCGGGACGAACTTGCGCGCACGACGAGAGCCGTCCGAACGATGTAGGTGACAAGTGCGCAAACTGGACGTGACGGGGGGGGGGGGGAGACACTCAATGCGACCATAATTCCCGAAAAATGGCGGGGCAAAAGCGAACATGTGGGATCCATCCTAGTGGAGAGGGGGGGGGGGGGGGGTGGGGCACTTCACACTTTCTTTTTGGCGATGATGGTAAAATTGAAAGTCAGCTATTTAACAGTGGTTGCACACTTAGCTAAAGTACGTGAAGACCTTTCTATGCATTTCCTACCGGAGTTAAGCCATTTTATTTCTGTTAGTTTTCCTTTTCTAACGGGCCCTCCTCGAACTAGAATAGATACGGCAGGTGGTTTAGAGGGCCGTCGGCTACTACTGGCGTACACCTTCCACGGATGATCCAAACGCTTCAGAGGTTTTCACTGGGGGTGATGGCACGGCAACATGTTGGCAAAGCGAGATGGCAATGGGTGTTGGCACGGCAGCTTTTGACTGCAATTCTACACAGGAGTGCAGGAAGAGGTTGAGCAGTCGAGTTGTTGCCACGGCAGGCAGGGCAGATTAGGCAGAACTCCTGACGCAGCCAACGCCACCCGATGACGTCGTCCTTCAGAGGCCAAAGCCTTCAGAAGAGCTGGAAAAAATGGAAACAGAAGCTCTACATAAATGGAGAAGGTGGAGTTGGCAGAAGGTGAAGTGGACCATCTTCTAAACTGGCAATTTGCATGGACAGGATTGTAGCGAGGAAGTACATAGAACCCAAAAGATCGTTAGCTGCATGCTTAAGGAATGCGCTGCAGCAGCTTACTTCTGTGACCTTTGCATATTCCACGATTACGCCCACTGTATAATCGCTTTATATTGACCCTTAAGCTTAACAATACACTTTCACAGCACAAGCTGGCCGAAAGTTCGTCTAACGAGTTAGTTTGATAGGAATATAGCGAAGCCGGAGAAACGTAATGAATGGTCGCGGGATCGAACCATCATCCCATTAACTCATGACTGAAAGCATTAACAGCTACCGACACTATTTTAACAAAAAAAAAGAAACTATTAAAAAAGCCGCTTGAGAAAGCTAAACTGAATCTACCAACGGCGCAAAGAAATTATAATTTAACATCTTTGACTAATAATAAGTATAATTTTACATCGCAACAAAACAATCTTCGTCGGAGAGAAATAAATCTAAGATATCTAGAAAATCAATAAACAAATGAAAGCCTATCCAGAATGACTAAGAACGAAAGTTGGCGCTGAAGATTTCCTTCGCAGAATGCGCCATGCACTCTACGTTTACTGGTTACCGTGGAGGCCATCTGCAAACGCATTTGCCCCCTTCCCCGGCCACGAAATGGATTTCGCGCACGCTCGCTGGACGAGACCCTCCACCGACTGGATTCTACACTGTATCAAAACATCACCAGGAGCCAGATTCATCAACAGAGATTTGATACAGAGATACAGAGATTTGAAGGAGAAATTACAGCCGAAATTTCTGATAACGCCTTCATTTCACCATATCGCCTGTTGATAAGCCGTGTTAGGTTCGCGCTTTTTCAGGAATTTCGGCTGTAATTTCTCCGTTAAATCTGTGTAAGTCGTTGATGAATCCGGCCCCAGGACGCCCACCAACACGTTTGTCGGACTTCTTCGAGAAAACCTTGGTTGAATGATACGACGCTCTTCATGTCACTTGAGCGAAGAGGATCCATTGGAGTACTCTAAAACGCTTTAGGGACGAATCGGAACATTGCTGCTGCTCGTTCGAGCAACTTGATGATACAGGTGGCTATATCCGCCGTCTAAAATACGCCAAAAATTGGTGACATCCTGCGGAACAAGCAGAAAAGATTCAGGCTGTAATTCTAGAAAACTTCAGTCTTATTGCTAAACTAAACTAAGAATAAGAGGAAGCAAAAATAATTTTGAAAAAATAAGACCAAACTATTTGAAGGAAGCTCTGCAACGAAAATGTATAACTACCACAAAGAGAATTTTCACGTTTAAAACGCAATTTTGTAGAAGCAGACATAAACGAACTTCTGCAACCTGTAGTATACGTAGACAACTGATCTAATAGTGTCGTCGTTGGTGAAGATTCGTCCAAAATTCAGCAAAAGGCAGCTGTCTAAGTGTACAGTACGCGGCGAGCAGGCTGGCCGGTGCGCGCAGTGTTGAAGTGGCGAAGGACAACGGTCAATAAAGTCAGCATAAGTGCCGTTCTCGGACGGAACAGCCCCTGAGCAAATCATGGAAAGTTCGACACAGCGAAGGAACGTCATCTGGCCACCTGACGACGACCTGGTGACGACGTGACGATGTCGACGGCGGTGACTGAAACGGGAAATTCTATGCAAAACCACGAAGGAATGACACACACACACGGCGAGCGAGCACCGACCGACCGATCGACCGAAAAAACGACGCATTGATTGCCGGCGAGGACGATACGGTTCTGTCACGAAGCGAACGCCAGTGATAACCGCAGGTAGGGCTGGAGACCTTGACGGTTCCACGGCTACCAGGGTTGATTGACATCGCAAGAAGCCGAGAAGAGTACGAGGGACGCGAGTAAACAGACAACAGCTGAATCCGAGCGAGTAGAACAACACATTCCGGGCCATGACAATGCGATGAATGCCGGCCGGATGACGGCACACAACAAACACACCAGACAGAAGCTGCTCCGCTGACGACTTCTGCGTTTGTTCTACTTCTTTCTGGGTCTTTCGGTCTTAGTGTATGGAATATGGCGTCAACAAAGAGGTGAGGTAGCGAAGAAGTCGCTTTAGGAGGAGAAAAATAGGAAGAAAAATGACATTACCAGCTTGAATAGTTAACAATTCCAATTAAGACCCTCCACACAAACTTATTCCGTACTATATTAAGTAACGCGAATTGGTCAACATTCCCTCAATCACTTCGTCTTCAAACACAAAAATGTAAAACCTTTGAGCTCTGGTCGAGAATGTGGGCAGCATGGCAAGGAGCGAGTGCTTCAGTCAATTAGGCCCCAGGTCAAATGGATGGCTTAGTGAGAAGCAACATGCATCAGTGGCGCCCAGTGCGGCTAATGCTCTGATTGGCTATGTTTAACTGGAGCCCTCCCATGCTGCCCACATTCGCGACATGGACCAAAAACGTATGAAAGGTGCGGCAACATGTGGCGCTGTGGTCGAAAAAGCAGCTTGCTTGGTACAACTCCAGAAAGGTGTAAGAATAAGGCGTAATTCTACAGTGGCAAGAGATTATTCCATTGCTAATTTGTAATTCAAAAAATCCGTACCTATCCAACGGAGTCTACGATTCTACGGAAGATTAGAATGCACGGCGCACTCTGTAGAAAAGCTGGAATGGAAACGGTCCAAAACTGGCATTTTCCAGCTAGCAAGAAAAGATTCTAGAGATTCTAAGAAATGAAGCGGCAAACTGACAAACACATCCAATAGATGAGTCAAAAAGGAACTAAACCAGCGTTATTTTATCGACTCCTACTCGGTGGGATCAGACACCAGCAGGAGTACAGCACCGCTTTCGAATTCCGAGCCAAGAAAATTTCTTTGAAAAGCGTCTCGGTTTTAAAAGGTTTCTAAATCAAAAAATAATATGTTGCCGTGCCATCACCGAAAAATATAGAAAAATTGTCAAAACAAACAGAAAACACAGGAAGTATTATTTAGAAAATAATCAACATGTACCATTTTCACGTCAACGTGGACTGTTCTCAAATCGAATTGGAACCTCTTCTAGCAGACCTTGACGGTTTGAAATCGAACTGAAGATCTTCGAAATTAAAACGAGTTTTTTTTCACACTGAAATAGAGACTGTATTAGGTGATAAAAATAATTTTATGTCCAAGGAAAATCTTTGAAAATTTTAATTGTCCTGCCCCAACAAGTGAGCACACCGTTTGGAATTTTATAAAAATTTCATTTTTCAAGAAAAATAATGAATTAAATTTTGCCTTGAAGAGTAGAAAAACAACGGTTATTTAGTGTATTAAGAAAGGAGATCCCGCCGTGGAATTGTCTGTCGCTTTTCGTGATTTTCAATTGCTTCATAGCGAAAATTCTGTCTGCGTGGAGTAACACAGATATAAATGGTACAAAAAGAATAGGGCGGAGGAGTGGCATTCTACCCCCCCCCCGCCCTTTAAACAGAGGCGTGCTCAATGTCTGCGTCTCTACTATCTCGTAAGGCCGCCACTGGACTCTCGAGCAAGCCCAGGGGTTGGGGGTGGGCGGGCCAGGGGACGAGGGGTAGAACGTTCGTCCCCCCCAAGAATAGTTGTAAAAAGCACACATATCCTCAAATCGCTGTTTCGAGCACGTAGGATTTACACTATCAATCGAATTAAGTACGTAGGGAGTTAGACGGTTGCATGGCGCGACGTGCCCTTTCAATACGCTGAATACATAGAATAAATACCTGCTTTTCTGCCTTTGGAAACAAATTTTGTATGCCTATTTTTACTTTAAATTTTTTTATAAAAATCGCAACATTATGATCATTTAATAATTGTGAATAATTTGTTCCAAAGAAATTCATACTAGATGTTCCTCGCACAAAAAAAAACTGTTGTAATCTTCTTGAAAAGTCTCGATTTGACTTGGGAGACGTTGAATTTGGTCTTAAAAGCGTCAAGCTTATCAAGGGTGTCAATTTGGCCAGGGCAGTGCACAATTTGGCGTGAAAATGGGGTGAATAAAAATTTATAGATGCTCCGGACTAAAACAAAAATTTCACAAACTGCCAATTGTAAAATTGGAAAATTCTGTGCCAAAATCAAAAAGACCAGGATGGTGGCAGCCGGTAGAATAGCCCACAACCTAGTCAAAAGATCTCCTTGAAGAATAAGTGAGACAACAGCAAGAGCAAGAAGATCTGCGAGGCAGGGTAGGCCAAGTAAAGAAGTGCCGGGCCTAAAACGGGCGAGACAACGGCAACGCAGAAAACCACGCAGAGCGAGGAGGCCGAAGCAAAGGCCTGCCGCCAAGCACGAAGGTCGGCCGTGATATCGGCCGGCTGATTGTCCGAGGGCCGCCGCCTAATGAGCAGAACGAGCCAGCCGGTGGTGATAAAAATCGCCGCCATCGCCGGCGACGTCGCGCGCGGCTGCCGCAGTCCCCCGACTCCGAAGATGTCGAGCCGATAACGGGCGGGAAGATCAACGTCGCACGCCGGAGGAAGCACGGAATCGATCCACGGGGGGGGGGGGTATCTGGGAGCAGTGTGTGTTTGAAAGAGCCGGACGGGCGGAAGACACCCTAGCAAATCGGATTTTTTCGTCGATGACGACGAGAAGGAGTAAGTCGCCGAAAACAGCTGTTCATCGGGCTCACTACACTCACTTGGACGGGCATTAGCCGACTAGTATACGGGCGGAGGCCGCTCTATTCGGCCATGAGCCAAGTGCGGAATGAGCTGCGGCGATCAGATGAAAAACGGCCACCGATGTTGTTCGGAACCACGCAGCCGTTTCTAGGCGATGCTCGCCAAATTTGACTCTCAATGGCCGGCAAAGACCAGGTGACGAGCCGAAAATACTTGAGAGTACTCGGACAAAAGATGAGATTCACGCTTGAAAGTGGGGCTGAGGCTGCGCATTCGGAGAACCCGCCACCGGCTGTCGGTCGTGATCACCATTATTTTCTTAAAGGCATTACTATCTGTAGCTAGCTAGAAAGTTAGATGCAGTAATATGGTCTGTTTTCGGAATGCAGTTCTATTTATTCTTTTATGACGCTGCTTCAACCTTTTCTTTCAGATGATTTTCTCATGTAACTCGCGTCTTCAAATAAATAAAAACAATAAAAACAATAAATAAATAAATAATTGGGTTCCTTGATTCAGGTCTCGCCCCTACCAACCAAGCCTTCCATTCTTCAAAGGTCAACCCTATCTGGGAATGATAAACACATACTTCCCCATGGAGAGGGCATCACAAGTCTACGTTATGTAGGCCAAGTACCCATTCGAATTCCTATCACGATAAAACGAGGAAGTATAATGCATGGCGCACCCCACAAAGAGACGCACTGTCCTTTCCATTTATTCGCAGCAACGAGCTACTGAATCGCTGATCGTCCAACTGTTCGACCGGACGGTTGTCTTTGTTGGTTCCTCTCGCGTGCCAGAGTGACCCAGCAGCTCCCTAGCGCGCGGGTGAGACGAACATCGTTCAGAGTTTTTGAGAAGAAAAAAAATTGGCAAAGGTACCACTGGACGCTCCTGAGAAAAACCTAAACTGATTTCTTACCTGCTGCCTAGTCGCAAAGGAATGGTTCAAGTTCAAGCCGGTTCAAGTTCACGTTATATTATGTTGGGAGTCGTTCTAGTCCGACAGAAAGTCCCGTTCTCATTTATAGGAGATCATTTTGTGCCGGCCTTTGTTACGTTGTTTAACTTTCCTTGTCTATCTGTGTATTCGTTGTTCAGCGATTCTGAAAATTTCTATTTTTTCCTCTATTTTCCTCTTCATTATTGAAAAAAACTCTTATTTTCTTCCTTTCTCTTCCAAGGTGCACAATTATTTTTCCAAAAAACAGCTTATAGCTTAAATTGCTTAGTCTTGAACCAACATTGGAGCTTATATCAGTGCTTCTCTGAAGGCCGCAGACTTTGTATACATTCCAACACCTTATCCAAACATAATGTCACTGTTTAATCAGATTTCGCTCGAAAAAAACTCTGCGGGTCTCAATATTTGAACTCTCGGCTATCGTCTCTATCAGTCATCGGACCACGCTTTCGCTCACGAGCACACGCAGCGCCCAAACACCAAAATGAGCTTCGAAAATTTGGGACAAATCAGAACTGATCGAAAACAGTTTCCTTCGAGCAGGTGCCTTAAGCGAATCCGCAAAAAAATCTGAGGGATAGGACACAAATCGACTCACTGAGAGGGCGAGATCATATCAAAAGTTACGCAAAGGCAAGACGGCATTTAAAATTTGGTAAATTAACTTCGCAAATAAATAAATTAGTAAATTTAGGGCTTAAATAGCAAGCAAGAAACTACATATTAACCCACAGCAGAAGACAGTTCTAAATGAACCGACCGCTTAGGGACGAGGGAGAAAATAACCGGTTCCTCTTTGGGAAATGCCACGCGTTCTACTTTCAGTGCTGTACCCGACCAAATGATGAATTTGGTCGCTCAACTCTAAACGTAGATTGTTTTACGTTTTGTTAAGCCTAGAGCGGCTGATATGGAGGTTATCGGTGCAGCTGCGGCCAAAACGCTTGCGCCAGCCGAGATCCGAACCCGAAGCCTCCTTCCCTCCCCCCCCCCCCCCCAGTAGCTTCCGCACAAATGTGGAAAAAGAGAACAGTCTTCGCGAATTGGCACAAGGTCTGTTGGCCAATACCAATGAGCGAGCTGCAGAAGAGGCACTCTACAAAAGCCGAATCTCATCGTAACGAGCAATCCATCAACCAGGAATCATATCATACCGTTACGTTTCCCTTCTTTAAGCAGCTTATAACTTAATTCCTGTCTCCGGGAAGATGCTTAGAGATTAAGTCCTTAAGATATATTTGAAAAAACTATTTTTAGAACCATCGCAAAGATTCTAGAGTTTGCAAACATTCAGAGATCTTCACAGACTCCGCGGTATCACCCTGTTTTCACTACCAAAAAGTGCGCTACCTATCCGAAAATCAGCGGCCATGGGCAGCAATAGATCCCATAAATCACTCGAAACCTGATGAAAAGCGAATCCTTGAAGAAACCCTAAATTTGGACTACCCATCTACTCATTGTAGCCGAATAGCCTCCTCCAAATCGTCTATCGGGGATTTGAAAGAAGACAGCTACGACGAGCAACGCCGCTTCTCCGTGCAATTTTCTGCAAATTTCCATCCGACAACCGAGCCCAAATTGACAGCAGCACTTCGTGGAACACTGAAGGCGAGAAAATCGCATTTTCAGCTATCGTTTTTCGACTCGTCATTAGCAAATCGCATGGGACAAGCACTCATCGAGGCAATTTTCTGCACCACTGCAAAATTCCTCGGCAATTACGGGTGAAATTCGATGAGGTAGGTGGGGACGATGTGGCAAATCAGGGTCTGTTGTTGTTTAGCTAGAGACGAAGGTCTAAAACTAAGTTCCCTTGGAAATAGAAAGAAGAACTATAAATAGAACAACATTATAATATGCAAAGAATAGAATTAAAAATAAAGCTCTTGACCACTCACAGGGTCGAGCTATAAAGGCATCGTTGTGCTAAGAATTCTTTGGCATGAATTGAATGAAGTAGAAAACATAGACGCGGAAACAAACAGGAAAAGTTTTGAATTAAGAGGAGAAAATAAGAAAACGGTTCATGTCGCGAATGTGGGCAGCAGTGGGAAGTGAGAACGCGTCTGACATCACATCCAATCAGAGCACAGAACTGAAAGCAGAAAATGAAAGGTACACCCCCTCTCTCGTTCCACCTTCCAATGCTGCCAACACTTCCGATTAGTACTGAAAAAGCGATAGAAAATTCAGAGTAGTCAAAGAAGAATAAAAGAGGAAGAGAATAGGATAGAAGCTCAGAGGAGACAAGGAGAAAGTGCTGCTTCTGCGCTGCCCTACTTAGTGGAGATTCTTCATCAAAGCCTTGTCCATTCTGTCTACAGCAGCAGCTCTGGGGAGCTTCCCTAAAACGGGACACCCGTCACCGCCGGGGTTTCACCATTCGCGATCGATGTGCTCTTCGTGTTTTATGCGTCGTCATCGTCGTCGTCGTCCGCGGCGAGGAGGCCGGAGCCCCGCAACAGCTGCCAATTACGCCTTCAACTAAGTAACGGCCTTGATGAGAACAAATCATTCGTCGTCCAGCAGCAGATCCGCGGAGAAGCCGCGGCCTCCAAGCAGAAGGCGATCGGACACCCCTGGCGGTGATCGTCCGAGGGCTCCCTCACCCTCCATGAGATGTCGTCCGGGCAGGTCTCATACCGGCATCGCACACGCCCGTCACTAATTAGGGCTCTTTGCTGGTTCCGTCCGTGCAATTATACATACATCCCCGAACAGACGGAATAATGCGGAATTCAAGGATCTCCCAGCGACCCGCAATAACACACAGTCGCGCAGGATCTGCGACGGAGGCTACACGGGACAAGGAGGAGGGCCATGAGGAAGGAACTGCGACGCGAAGGAAAACACCGGCTTCAAACTGAGGGATTGGCATTTCTTCCCACGCCTTCAGAACGCTTTCTCTCAGCAAGCCGACTGAATGATGTCTCTTAGAGCAGGCCGCGCTCTCCAAGTAGGACCAAATAGAGTAATCCACAGGGTACCTCTCAGATATACGGAGGCCATTCTTCTGCGATGATAAATAAAATCAGGAAGCTTGTCACAACACCACTTCTGCACGATCTTCGATTTATGAGGAGGTGCCGAATCCTGCTGGAAGATGAACGACTTGTCCTTGAAGATCGAACTCCAGTAAATCAAAGTCTTTTTCAAAACATCCTCGAAGTAGATCTTGGTGTACATCTCCCCGTCCTTTTTAATGAAGAACAACCGCGACTTTCCCGCGCAAGTGACAGCGGCCCAAACCACGACTGGTTCCGAATGTCCGCAGTGTTCATGGATTCGTTGCGCTTCGATGTTTTCGACTACTGATTTTGAGGCCGTCTTGGGTATGCTTCGACAGTAAGAAATTCTCGTCTGAGAAAATTACATCGCGGTAGTGGGCTGAGCTGAAACGTCTAATGGAATGCCTTTTGTTTGGAGATTCTTCATCATGTGCGGAAGGAGAATGTGAGTCTTCTGGCAGCGGTAAGACGTCAGTCCCAGCTTCTCACTGACAACGCGGCTCATGGAAGTTTTGCGAACTCCTATCACTTTTGTCAACCCTCTCAATGACCTCTGGGGATTCCTTCGCACCAGCTCACGAACACGTTTGACACTCGAACTTGAAGTCGTAGTAGCTGATCATCCTCTCCCAGGTCAATCATTCAATGATCCGGGCTGCTCGCATCGTTTTTGATATTGGGGACGGTTTTCCTGCTCACCGAAAGCGTCCAGTGCATTACTTCTTCATCATTCACCACTACTTTCTAATTTACTTTCCTTTACTTTTCTTCACCTTTACTTTCTTCACCGGCAGCATATCTCGCTCATACACGAAAAATCTTGTGACCGTCTATCTCCAGTTTTAAAGTCGCATTAGAAGCGTGCTAGAGAGGATTCAACCGCCACGGTGACGTGAACTAGCCATCTGGTTCTTCAGACGCTGGCTCGTCCTATTCAGAGTAGGTGACATTGCTGTCTGCACGTTCTTGTATTCCGGAGTGTAGCTGCCTCAAGAGGCCTCAACTTAAGGCTTCATTGAAAAACTAGCAATAGACGCTGCAGTCCTTCGAAGTTTATGAATTCCCCTCGCCACTCTTCTTCTACCCAACCTGCCTTCTCTTTAGAGCTTCTGCAGACTCCGAGCTTGGAGGATCTAGATTTACACACGCGTATTGGTCCACGGCGCGTGATAGCGCAGTAGGGGAGGCGCCGGTTGTCGCCCGATTTCACGTTTCTGATTCGGATTTCCCATCCAGACCAGCCTTCCACCCCCCGGGATCGGTGACTTAGTACTGGACTTGTCTGGGAAGTAGAAAACGCTACCTTGCCCATCGGCTGACCACCGGAAGTCCTTTTATGACAAAATACGCATTCATGCTGTCTCCACGACATCATGAACATGTGTGGCATCCCAAAAGGAAATGAGTAAAGCCATCCTGTAACTTTTATTGGCCACAGTTCTTAATGAAGGGTATTATGTGACACTTTTCGCCTCTCTGAAGTGAATCGTTCTCGGATGAATCGCGGGCCAAGGCGAAATTCGTCAGATTCTGCCACCGCTTTCGTATCTATTGAAGCGGTTACTTATTAATTGGAAATCGTTCCAATGAAATAAGTAATTCTGTTGAACTTCCTTAAGAGTTCGTAGCCAGAGGTCGATTATAGCAATGAAGGCGAAATTTCCACCCACATAATTAGGAGAAACGGACAGTTAGATAGAAAGACAAATAAAAGACTGAAGGATTCGTTCTCCTTTCGTGAAATCTTGACATTTCCCTATTATGTCATTACTTCTATGCCAAACAAAATGCTGAACAGGACGAAACTTTAAGCCGCTCAACGAAGCCGGTCTATCCGTCCTAGTCGCGAACTTGGGCAGCACTGAGGGTTGGGAGCGCGCCAACCAATCCGGCCGCATCCAATGGGCGCACTATTTACAAGGGGCATCCTGGGATTGGCTAGCGTGCGCTCGGTCTGCGCTCTGATTGGCTGACGCGCTCCCACCTCCCAATGCTTCCCACATTCGCGACATGTACTGATCTGCCCTACAACCTCGTTCGGTACACAAGCATATGCACAATTTTTTAGTTTTTTTTTTTTAACAGATTAGCGTTTCATAGTGAAGAATGTAACTCTGTATGGTGTTTTAGGTAGAATGAGGCAAAGTGAAGAAGAAACAAGGAACATATGTAGTTCCATAGCTAAACAGACCACATCTTCAAGTCCCGGTCCTAGAAGTAGTTGGAGTGCATCCTATCCCTAGAATTAGGAACTAGACAAGAGCAGTCTGAGCAGTTCGTACTACATAGATAGCTTCTAGGACTTCACGAACAATATCATCCGGCTTTGACGCTACTAAAGAATTGAATGTGAGTCAAGTATAGCTGGTCATTGGTGCGAGGGAGAAGATGGCGGACACACTCAGGATGCAGGAGCATGCGGAGACCACCGGGAAGGTCGGGGCGAGTGAAGGGAGGTGCTGAAATTGGATTTGCGACGGACGAATTGCCCGCTGCTCCGACGTGTCCGAAAACATCTGCGGGCCGGCGGACGGGCAGCCGCCCTTCCAGAAGCACTCCGTCCGTCCGTCCGTCCGTCTGCGCCAAACTTCTTCACATACACCTCAGGCTCTCAGAGCTGCTCAGCTGGCTTGCCGGCCGAACAACAACTTATCCACGTCGTCGAGCCGACGGTGTGGCTCGGCGAAAACACATGAAAAATTATATTTCCGAAGGCCGCCGCGGCAGCGAGCTAAGTTGTTGACTGGGGAAAGGACTGTTTTCAGCCCGTTGGAGAAGGAGAAAGGCCGGAGGCCTAGCGCTAGCCCTAGTTCGGGAACGACCAAAGTTCTCAGGTACACCGGCGACGTCTACTTCGCGGGGCAACACGACGTTGATTTATCGGCGCCGGTCGGTGGTGGAAGACGCGATTAGCCGGCAGCAGGCGACCACTTTGGCGTCGCCAGGAAGTCATCTGCAAGGACTCTTCAGCATTGGATCTCGAGTGCGGAGCAGACGTCCAACCCTCCGTGAATGCGCCAGGCATCGTGCCACCGCGCAGTATCAGAGAATTCTTGAAATGTGTATATTTCTTAGACTTCTGACGGCCAGAATGGACCAGAAAACTAATACTTCAATACTCCACGTCTTCAGGAAAGTCTAATGGTAAGTCTAGTAGGAGGAATCAGTCCAAAGATGATGGATGAATAGGATCGTAATGAAGGAAGCGCCCAAGTATCGGTCGTAGCTATTAACGGCCAAGAAGAACAAACGAACAGAAGATCCTGAAACCGCCCATGAGGAAACTATAAGCGGAAAAGCCTCTACAAGGCAGACTTTGGAGCAGTTTTCCGGGTGTGACGGGGTAGGCAGCAGTTTGGTGCAGCTTGTAGAATATGCCGCCTACTCATCTCAGCACAGTGAACTAGTAGGTGGGTCGATTCTTCGTTTGGGCTATTCAGATTCCACCCCTTCATCTAAGCCGGACTGACCCAGGGTGAACGGCCAGAAAGGCATAGACCTATGCAGGATGTGGCATCCATCAGTTACCCTATTCAGCCGTTCGTAGACTAGCTGCTGAGCACGGATGTTTCTGACGGGCTTAGGTGAAGGCAGAATGGCTAGCTCAGAGATACTTCTTTTTTTATTGTACTATTTATACCATAATGCCAATAAGCATATTTGATCCTATTATTGTATTAAGCTAATATTACATAAATTATCTGCCCAACAAGGAACCATATATCCACTTTTTAAAGCTAAAATGGTAGAAAACCCACCAAATAAGGCAAGAAAACAAAACAGTGCAGCCAAAAACGATAGCTTCAACAGTAGATGATAACTGAGGAAGAGGAACATGTATTAGGCTACCTTTAAGTTCGGTCCACATCGAAAAGATATAAATTAGAAGTAGAAAATGAGGGCGAAGAGATGTAAAATGAAACAGTTGGGAGAGAGAAGATAATGATAAGGCGAATAACTAGGAAAATTTTGAGAAATACTAATAAAAATATAGCCCAATAAAATGACAGAAAAAGTAATGGATGATAACGAAGAACTCTGAAAGCAAAATATTTTCTTCTAAACATTAAGTGATTGAATGCACTTCTATTATTTTTAAATTAAACCTTCTAAATGATGCAAGCTCGCTGAATGCAGCGAAAACAACATACGCTAGAATAAGTAATCAGTGAGATTTTTTCTCTCGACTACTGATAAAAGCTAACTGTGTAAGCAATTACTCGATATTTTGTTACATTGTCGAGAAAATTGGGTAATACTGATTACATTCCGCTGCTATTCAATCCATCGAGTATTTTCCTCAAGAATAAATCTAGCTTGTCCAAAACTCAGTGAAACTTGAATTTCTAGTAGCCAAATTTGTGCATATCTGCCTAATCTGGTTAAGACATTTCATGTTTGAAATGATAAACTCCTTCGTGCATTCATTACGTTTCTAAATATTTTTCAGTTCAATAACTTTCTCCAGAAAGTAATCTGGGTCAGAGCAGGTGCTCGCCATTCCTAATGTCGCCGATAAAGTTATAGTTTTCTGACACACTTTTTTTCGACAGTTAAATGCGTAGAATGCGGAAAGTTAGAGGTTTAAAATTCAATAATCTGCCATGCAATACAGTTTCGCTTCCATGTTACTTACCGGCCGCGAAACCTCCGTCTATTGGATTTTGGTCATAAGCCCGTGTTCATTCTTGGTCCGCACTTTCTGGCCCTTTCTCGGGTCCCTTTTGCTCCCCCGTCCTTTACTGGTATCCTCCTCCTATTGGCAACCACACCCTTACTGGTCTCTCTCCTCCAGGAGTCGCCTCCTCGCCTCTGCTTTTACCTCCCCTTGACCCCTCCCCATACTGCTCCCTTCTTACTGGTTCCTATGTCGTGGTACCCAGATCTCTCCCTCCTGCTTGTTCTCCTACCCTCCCCCCTTGCAATCCTTCTTAGCCCTCTAGCCGGTTTCGCACGCTCACAGTATGATGTCGGCGGCACGCCTTCTCGAGACGGACGACCGTTGCACGACGTCTGTGAGATGTCTTCTGAACAATTGCACGACGTTTATGAAACGCCTCAGCCAGACGGACCGACCGACCGACCGAAGGACAGCCGCCAACTCCATTGTACATATACAGTCCCCTCCCCTTATAACGCCTCCAGATAAGGGCGACTTTCGCCAGCTTAGCTTTACGCCAATGCAAATCAACTCCACTTAAGACAACGGATCGGATACAACGCTACTGCCGTTATAATGCGGTTTTGGGAGAAACTCTGCCTTCAAAATGACTCCCGTTATAACGCGGAGCAAGATGGTGACCACGACCACGACCAGACCTACCCCTCTATCGCCTCATTCGTAGTCGTGACCAACGTCTGTGCGACAATGAATGAGATGCAATCAGACATTTTTCATTTGTGCGCGGCCCACAAGAGTTCCTAGTCAACAATATGTGGACCACGTATAAGACTCCCGGTAGTCGTTAGAAGCTGCCGGAAATTGCTGTCGTTTCTCTATCAGAAACGACAGATGGTGTGGATTAAAGCTCAGGTTATTCAAAAGAATATCCCACACATTTGTTCCAACCCTTGAGCAGGTGGTATTGAGGCTAAATGCTGTCACATGATGTTTTGTTGCGATCAGAACTCACGCGCCATGCAAGACTTGTACCTGTACCCTCTGCCTTCCGGACAGGATTACCGCAACAGCGCTGTTTGATCACACGCAACTTCCCGATGTCGTGGGAAAGTGCAGAGAGGCCTCTGTAACGAGAATATGGCGGGTGCGGCCCACGATTTAACAGCGTAATGGGCTAACATCCTGCCTGGAAGACAGAGAGTGCAACTCCATGTCCTGCCTGGCGCGAGAGTTTTGATAGCGGCAAAAGATAATATAACATCAGGTCATACAGTTTTGTTGTTGATCACTTCTAACTTGGCTATGGAACTCTTTATTCCTCACATAGATCCGTCACACATCTACACATATAGCAGAGAGTATCTCTGACGAGCAGGACTTGATTAATAATCTAAACATGTTCTTTTCCCGCATACTCTCCTCGTGGTCACATATTTCATTACTATAGCCATATTTAGCCATTGTATGTGATTCTAAGTAAATCTAAGCGTAAAAGGGTCGGAAAAAGGTCCGCTCCGGTTAGGATGCAACTCCAGTTATAACGCGGATTTTCTCCGGTCCCTTCAAACGCCTTATAACGAGGGGGGACTGTAGTAGAATAGGATAGCATAGCATAGGACAGCCGCTAATTCCTTTATACATATAGTAGGATAGCATAGGATTATTACTTATTCAAAACGTAATATCCAAGTATTTACAGAAGCGCTTGCTTCAAAATCTCATCTGCAAGTGCTTCGATTAAGTTATGGAAGTTCAGCCAGACATAAGATCTGCAGTGATCATACCAGAGCTCAGCAGCGAAAGCAGTCAGAAGCACTAGAATCATGAAGCATGCACACACAACACACCCGAACTAAACCTTCAGACACGTCTGTTCTTCATTTATTCCATTGAATCATAGACAGCTCTCAATTTGTATCAGAACAAAACAGGCACTACAATACCATGGAGAGGTAGGCTTCTAGGAAGGAATAGAATAGTACAAGGCGCTGCCGTGGATGAAAGACTTCGCGAAGAGCAATGTGGGTTCCGACATGAGAGGTCATGCAGCGAACAGATCTTTACCATACGCAACGTCATTGAGCAATGTACTGAATTTCGGAAGCCATTTTTCTGCAATTTCGTGGAATTCTGGAAAATTTCGATGATATGCGCGGTAAATCGCTATGGTCTATTCTTATGATCTACGGTCTACCTCAATCTTTTGTAGAAGTAACAAGGAGTTGTATAAGAACTCCCTGCAGTGTCAAAACGAATGCAAGGCACACGAAGTGAGACACGGATGTGTATTTCCCGTCTTATGTTCGATGATGCTCAGGACTTCATTATGAGGAGGTATGTAATACTTACGAAAGGCGATGAAATGGGCATAGCATGGAGCATGGGATATCATTTGACAGACCGTCACTTCACAGACGATATGGCTATCATATCCGAAAATTACGATTCACTGCAGCATACCACCACAGATCTTGCGAACGAAGCTAAGAAGGTTAGATTACGACTGAACTCGGACAAATCGAAAGCCATACGGGTAGGGAAAGAAGATATGAACGTAGATGTCAACAAAAATGCCGATGCATCGCAGCTCCAAACTTTTCAAGAACGTTCAGAAGTTCACATAACTTGGAAGTTCCATGTCGTACAATGGGGATTGAATCTAACATACTGACGAGGATCGCTAAGGCGGCATCTGTGTCCCGAAAGCTAGGACCAACCTGGAGATTATCATCCATCACGTTGAATATCAAGCTGCGGCTCTACCACTCACTTGTCGCTCCTATCGTTGCCTACGAGAGTGGAACATGGGCGATGCCTGTGAGGTGCATCGGAAAGATATATGCTTTCCATTAGAGATATTTTCGGATTTGATAATAGGTTGATAATGGGGGTAGGATACACAGACGGCGTGGCTAAACCTATGTTATACTTCGGCGACGGTGTTATGGGCGATATCGGCGGCAGTGTTACACGGGTTGCTACGCAGTGCGACTGATCGATTTGGCGCCACTTATTTCATCGCGTCAGGAGTGATGCGCATACTAAACGATCCCTAAAGTTCCAAACCCCTAGTTTATACCTGCGCCGCCACGCGGCGCGGCACCAGGATCGTCATAGATATTGATTTTTCTCGCCGCCCGATCGATATCCATACCAACTATTGTGCCGCGCAGCGCAGCGGCACAACTATAAACTCGGGCAAACTGAAGCGGGTCTGCAGTCTCTCCACATTAATCCCATAAAGACGTCTACGCCTCGCAGTACATTCAACGCGTCCTACGACTGATCGGAACAACGGTTCCCTCGAGTGGTCACGCGATGAATTCCTGAGGGCGGTAAGGGATCTCGCGGTCGGCCGAGAAATACATGTAGGCGAATATTAGAAAAGGACCTCCAAATACTGAGTATTTCCAGAGACGAAGGTGAAGAGCTGGCTCAAGACAGGCATCAGTGGAGACGTTTCGTTGCCCGATATGCTCAACAGCATGAGAAGAACTAAGCCTAATTAAGATTAAGTATGAACGCGCCAAGTCCACTTTCTCAGGCCCAAGTTCGGGGCTGAACTCCGAGTGCTAAACTGATTAGGTATGCAGGATAAACACGGCTATCTCGACGAATAACTGAGCGAAAGTCTTCGCTATTCGGGGCCCTAGAGATGGTGTAGTATAGCGCCGTTCTATAATAGAACTGCTGCGAAGTTCTCAGTGAATCAGACGCGGCTGAAGAACTAGCCTGAAGCAACAACCATAGTGACATTCACAGATAGTGAATTGAAGTTTGAGAAGCACATTAATAATATAGTGCGGAAAGCTTTTTCTACTATGCATTTGATTTGTAGAAACATAAAGTGCAATGACAGTTCCATACTGATCAGTTTATACAAAACTTATGTAATTCCTATATTGGAGTACTGCTCGCAGGTATGGAGTCCCTTTTCAAAAAAACTCCAGACCAAAATTGAGAGGGTTCAGAAGTCTTTCACCAAAATTCTATTCTGCAGATGTATACCAAGTTGTTGTGGCATGAGGACAATCCCAAATTATCAGGAAAGACTTAAGCTTTTTAACCTTAAAAGTCTTCTCTACAGACGTACATTTAGCGATTTAGTTTTTTGCTTCAAGGTACTTAAAGGAGAGTCTCGACTGAAACCCTCCAAATACTGGGTCTTTTTACCTACATGGGGTCATCGTAATAGGTTCCGCTTTCAATACCCAAATATCACCTGTATCACCTGTCGTCCCGTTGATCATCGACTTGCTCGAGCGGGCGCCAGCAGCGTCTCCATTCGTCCCTGTCGCGTGCCAGAGTGGTCCAATGGATCCTCCTCGCTCGAGGGACACGAAGAGCGTCATATCGGTCGTTCAGGGCTTTCACGAAGAAGTCCGACCAACGCGTTGGTGGGCGTCCTGGTGTTCTTTTGACATCCCGCGGAATCCAATCTGTGACGGCTCTCGTCCAGCGGGTGTCTGCGAATCGCATTACGTGGCCGGCCCACCTAATTTTCGACGACTTGGCCCATGCGACAGCGTCTCTGATCTTCGAACGTCGGCGAAGCTCGGAACTCCGGAGGCCTTCTCTCACTTGCGTGAGTCGTGTCACTCCGAGCATCGTCCTCTCGATTCCACGCTGCGCGACGCTGATCGCGTGTTCATCCTGCTTTCGTATAGCCCAGGTCTCTGAGGCGTATGTTAGGGCAGGAAGAACAGTGGAGTCGAATAGGTGGGCACGGAGTCGGACGTTCTTCGTTTTCTTCGCGATTTCTTCGACGCTCTTGAAAGCTCCCCAAGCCGCTCGTTTCCTTCTGCTCAGCTCTGGTGCTAGGTCGTTGGTCATGTTGACTTCGCGACCCAGATACATATAGCTGGAGCATTCGGAGATGTTCGTTCCGTTGAGCGAGAATGGGGCATCAGAAACCCATCCGTTCTTCATGAACATCGTCTTCGTAAGATTCAGCTGCAGTCCAACGCTTCCACATACACGATCGAAGTCGGCCAGCATTCGTTCCGCCTGACTGATGCTCGGGGTTATGAGCACGATGTCGTCAGCGAAGCGAAGATGGTGCAGTTGCCGGCCGTCGACCTTCACTCCCATGTCTTCCCATTCTAGTTCGCGCATGACGTTTTCGAGGGTGGCGCTGAAGAGCTTCGGGGATATGGTATCCCCTTGTCGAACCCCTCTCTTCACGTCAATGACGACGTCGTTGTAGAATGGTGAGATCTTGGTCGTGAATCCACTGTACAACTCTCGAAGAACTCTGATGTACTGAGTAGAAACGCCCTGGGTGAGCAGGGCTTCCATGACCGCTTCAGTCTCGACGGAGTCGAATGCCTTCTTCAGGTCGATGAACGTAAGGCACAGCGGCAGCTTGTACTCTCGCGACACTTCGATGAGCTTCGTAATGGTGTGTATGTGGTCGATCGTGCTGAATCCTCTCCGAAATCCTGCTTGTTCGCATGGCTGTCCTTCGTCCAGCGTTCTACTAATCCTATTCAGGATGACTCGAGTGAACAGCTTGTAGACTACGGACAACAGGCAGATCGGGCGATAGTTGCCAATGTCGTGCACGTCTCCCTTCTTGTACAGCAAAACGGTCTTGCTGGTCTTCCACTGAGATGGAACCTTGCATTCGGACAGGTAGCGTGTGAAGAGCCGCGCCAGGGTGTTGATGAGCGCTGGCGGGAGGTTCTTCAGGTGTTCAGCTCTGATCCTGTCAGAACCGGGTGCTGTACGTTTCTTCACCGACGAGATGGCGTGTCGGATCTCGGAAGGGAGAACAGAGGGAACGACGTATCCATCCTGCGGAAGATGGCATGGGGGCAGGTGGACGTGGCTATCGAAGAGATCGGAGTAGAAGTCGTGGATGACTTTCTCCATGGTCCTTCTGGAAGAGGTGATGGTTCCGTCAGGACGTCGGAGAGCGGTCATCTTGGTCTTGAAGTTGGCGAAGTTCCGGCGGGCATTGCGAATGCTCAGCCCTGCCTCTGCTGCTTCAGTCAACACTTCCGCCCTTCTCTCCTTGAGATCTTCCTTTATCGCCGCTCTGCATAGCTTTGCAAGCTCGGACGTCAGTTGGTAGTTGCCTGACGCTCGTGCTGCTCCACGCTGGCGTATCAGCTCGAGAGTTTCCGGAGACAGGCGTCTCTTGGTGGTCTTCAAGCTCTCGGCTCCCTTAGCACTATCGTGGAGATGGTGCACGAAGCGATCGTATTCCTCGTCGACGTTGTCCATGACGGCATCTTCCCAAAGGCCGACAAGAGAGGTGTAGAGATCCCAGTTGATGGTCGTTCTGGTATTCCTCTTCTTGAACTTCGCGGCCTTCTCTCCTTGACGCGAAAAGCGGAACCTCGCGCGAAGGAGGCGGTGGTCCGATCCCGTGTAGAACTTGGGGACAACGGAGACATCGGTCAGGCAATACTTGCGATTGAAGATGATGTGGTCGATCTCGTTGTGGAACTGGCCACCGGGGGATTCCCAGGTCCATCGTAGGGAGGGAGGCTTCTGGAACTGCGAGTTTCCATGGATGGTCTTGGTCGACATGATAAACTCAGACAGCCTTTCACCTTGCTCGTTCCACTCCAAACCGTGGGTTCCGATGTGAAGTTCTTCCGGCGACCTTCGTGGCCCGATCTTGGCGTTGAAGTCGCCGACGATCACCTTGTAGAAGGTGTGATCTTCCTTATAGAACTTCTCCAGCTCCACGTAGAAGGCCTCGACGTCTTCGTCGTCGTAGTCGGATGTTGGGGCATACGCGACGAACACAGTCAAGGCTGGCACGGAACCACATCGCTTCAGTCACAGACGTCCGATTCGGTTTGTCAGAGACTCGTACGAATCGATGTTCATGGCCAAGTGCGTGTTGACGAGGACACCAACGCCGCCAACTCCCCTGCTGTCGCATGTTCCGAGGAACAGTTCTTCTCCGGAGTCGTAGGCGGCGTGTAGGGGGTGGCGTCTTCTCGTCTCGGTCAGCCCGATGACGTCGCACTTGATCTTCCTGGCTTGCATCATCAGGTCCGACGCAAGCGTGCGGGCGTTGTAAGTACAGATCGTCATCCTAGTCCTTCTCAGTTTGCGCAGCCTGGTTAGGCCCTGAGATTTTAGCAGCCTCTCCGTACTCGTCCTTCCCATCGCTGCAGAAATGGGGGCTCTTTCGGGGTCAGGGGAATGAGGCCCTTTAGTGCTGCTGTGTTTGACTGGAATACAACACGGGTAGCTAGTCAGGCTCTGTCGTGCGGGCGGGGTACTCCGGGCAGCCAGCCAGACTGCCCGAAGGGACGGGGCGAGACTTAAGGCGGCCTCGAATCGCCTTACATGTACTCCCAGTCTACCGAGTGCAAGCTTTTGGCCGAGCCGACACAGTTACAATCCGCACAGTCACGGACACATCCACGCACACTTTTCACACTCTTCACACTTTTCCGAAAGAGGTTGAAGAAATTAGACCTACTCTCAACACTGCACCTCGTTGACATCACCTAGAGGCAGCATCCTAGTTCTTTCGTCCTCTTTTAATTCTACTTTTCATATAATTGAATACTCTGTTAAAGTGTAATTGTGTTCCTATGCTCTCGTTTCCTAATTTTTGCTTCTATTTGTTTCTAATCCTCTGGTTTGTTTTTCTTTTTTTTTTGTTCATAACCATCGAGTTTGTAGTTTTCCTTCTTGTTCTTGCGTTGTAGCTCTTACCTTTCTTTTCTTCGAAGTTATGTTTCGTATCCTATCTAGCACTAAAAACCTTCGATTCTCTCCTCTCCCAACAGCAGACGTTATGCGGGCGTTGATGGAGCGATGGAGTTGACGGACCTACTAAGCTGGTATCCGGAGCCGTTTTCGACAACGACTTGCAGTGTTTGGCGGGCCACTGCTCTTCTCCATCTACAGCTCCACTAATCAGCCCTCAGTCCTTAGTTCTGCCTTACATCAAGATATTTCAGCCCTTGTTTTTTTTCATCAAATTTCCCCCTCCTGCATATATTACAGTACGTCCTGGTGTAGCACTTTGACTTGCTGAGGTTTCTTTCCTTGTTTGTTTTTTTTTTCACCGCGTTATATTACTCACCATGCTGTGTCCTTCAGTATTTACTTTAGAATTGTGCGCACATTTATGTGCAAATAAATAAATAAATAAATAAACAACCACCAAAACGGCGAAGAATTCTTCTGCTCACAAATCAACTCGAAAAATGCCTCAAGAATGTAGGATATTCAAAAGGAGAAGTCTGAGTGTTTGCATCTTGGAAGCGTGGTCGTCGGTCGGTGCCACTCAGAAATGCATTGATATCTAGGTTCTTTGGTGTTTCACAGCACTAGGCCTATTTCAGGACATACCGCCCCTAAAAATGGCTGGCGAGAGGTTCCTTTTAGTCAGAAATCGGTTAGATTGCAGAATTCGAAGATCTTTGAAGCCATTTCAAGCCATGTGAGGAGCATGACGTACTGGATTCCTCTGAAAACAGTGATGAAACGGACCTTATCTATTTATTTTCTATTAGAATTTTATTTCCTATTCATGTTCTTTCATCTAGTTAAATCCATGGCGCGATATTTTTTAAATACAGTACATGATTGCTGTTTCCTTGCACTTTAAATCAACATTTAATTCGTTATTTTCTCTAAAAACAAAATTTTTATAAAACTTCGAACAGTGCCTACTAGGGGATGCGGATTTTAAAAAATCTCAAAGAAGATTATACTAACTTTCCTTTCAACCTGGGGTCATCTCCATCCCATCCTTTATATACGTTCTCGTGCCGTCTTTTCGTTACTATCGTAATACGCCGTGTAGGACACGCTATGGCTTTGTTCAGCAATGCTCAATATAGGAATTGGTATGTGAAGCATCACATAGACGAATTGATGGATGTTTGTCATGCAAAAGATCGACTGTAGGAAAATGTGCTCTAACTCCAATTTCGAGCTCTGACACGAAAATCTAATCCGCCTTCTTTGTGGTTGTTGTAGCGATTCCTCTAACGGCGGTAGGCGCTCTTCTACTTTCCCGCTCCCCTAGGGGAGTTCCCCGCTGCAGCAGTCAGGTTCTGACGCGTTCCCGGGCCCCGCTGCCACAATTAGCGACATGAACAAACCACAAGTTCATGAAGCAGCTGCTGAACATTCTCTACGAACCGACTAGCCGCTTCATACTCCTTTTAATACGACGAAAAACGGATCTATCCTAGTCGGAGTGTGTACGCGGTGTTTTGTCCTTGATTCATTCTCCTGACTTTCTACCAGTCCTTAAGCTGCTATCAAATGATTCGGGGGCTCTCCGGCGAGCTCTGATGCCTATGGCATCAGAATGAGAGGTCTTGTCGTGGAGTACTGGGCGAAACTGACGCTGTAGCGCCGCCCCGTCCAGACTAGGATAGATCCCGAAAAGCAGGTATGCCCTTATCATTACGAGCTAACATATGTAGATACATCGGTGTGCTCCCTTTCATTTGTAAGAACATCGTTTCAAGGATAGGTTGGAGTAAGTTGTGAGTGTTTGTTTCACTTTTCTGTCGGTCAGAGGTTTCTCTCTTTTCAATCATTTGTGTTATCTTAAAAGCTGCTAAAATAAAGTCGAATACACCACACGCGATTAAAAAACGAAAATCGAAAGAATATAGTAAGTGAATCGGGCGCGTGTAGCG
The DNA here is from genome assembly GCA_947396885.1 of Heligmosomoides polygyrus polygyrus. NCBI lineage: Eukaryota > Metazoa > Nematoda > Chromadorea > Rhabditida > Heligmosomidae > Heligmosomoides > Heligmosomoides polygyrus. Next base: position 99,929,427 of record OX377205.1, on the reverse strand, counting down.
CAGTCGGAGGAGGCGCGACTGTCGCGTGCACCCGATACCAGGTTCCTGGTTCGGATTTCCCGCCCAGGCCAACCAAGCCTTCCATCCCTCCGGGGTCGGTGAATTGGTACCAGACTTGTCTGGGAAGGATAAAGCGCTGACTTGTTCATCGGCTGGCCACCGCAAGTCATTGTATGGCCAAATACGCATTCATGTCGCCTCCACGACATCCCGTAGAAGTAGAATGCGCTGGCGCATCCCAGAAGGGATTGAGTAACGCCGTCCTTTATCCTTTTATAGTAAGTGAATCAAATCTCTGTATCACTGTACGAAGCTGCATATCGCCACAGTTAAACAGCCGACACGTACCAGCAGACGCGTCCACTATGTACATATTTCCTATTACCAATTTCGAAGAGCTATCCAACTAAGGTGGGTGCACCCTTATGACGATGAATTTTTCTTGTTTTTTTGGCACTAAAGCTCACTATACTACCAAATCCAAGCGTGGGAGTAGACGTCCACTAGGAAAGCGAAGTATTCTATTCTACAACAAGCTATATATTAAGATTATCGAAGCCTACAAAGTACTGCACCCACCATAGCCGGATAGCACCAATTTCGATTCTCCAGTGTCCTTTTGGTGCCAATCCTAGTCTAGAGGGAAGGGAGGAAGGAGTTAGCTCCACTTTTTGCGTCCACCTAAAATTGGAGTGCGTTCGACTCACCATCCTAGCAGGGACCTCCCCGCAAGGGTATGGTTGCGTATAAGAAGTGCACTACGACTCTTGACTATGATTTCTTGAATGCAAGCGGCAGAACTGCCTCATCTCTAGCGCGGATATGAACTTAGTCGATTAATTCGATCGATTCGTTGCCAATAGATGGCGACCAGCCATCTGGGGCCGAATTCATCAACGACTTACAGCAATTTAATAGAGAGCATTACAGCCGAAATCCCTGATAGCGCGGCTTATCAAGCAATATGGTGAGCGTGGTCATCATATTGCTATGGTGAGCGATAAGCCGCGTTACCTGAGTTTTCCGCTGTGATTCCCTGTTAAAGTAATGTAAGTCGCTGATGAATCCGACTCCTGGTCAATTATAAAATGGTTCGGATAGGCACTGCCGGGCACTTTGCCCTCCACCTTATCGTTAGCGGAACACGTAATTCCTCCCAACCAGTGTTTCTTCTCGAATATAAAGTCTCCTCTTACAAATCGACGTCATCTGGCAGGTATCACGGTATTTTTCGTGCAGTTTGCTCTCACCGTCATTCTCGAGATGTCGTACAAGTTTTTCTCGGAATAACCACGCGCTTTTGAAGCTTTAACGCGAAGTCCACCTTTAGAGGGCCTAGAACAGTCCAGAAAAGAACGTTGGCGTCGAGTTCAGTTGGGCAACTTCAGGACGATGCATTTCCGAACTGTTCTGGTGGCCGTTTCACTCCTCTGCATAGCCGTCACAGAGGTGAGTGCTGGGAGCTGAGGTGTTCTTGAGCTTCAACGTCTCCCTCTCTACCGAACGTTCTGATTTTAGGCAGGGATCGGATTCCGATACCCGTCATGTGTCTGCCCTCCCTATCGAGTATTCTGCCGATGTCTGCGGGCTAGGAGACACTATCTATGGCCCACCGCTGGAGTCGAGGCAAGCCGTGAGAGGTCTCTCATTGAGCCTTAAAAGATGCAGGTATGGTCATTCGAATGCCGTCAGTTGCTAAGAACAACTTAATCAGCCTTTAAGAACAGTTTCGACGGATGTTGGAGACAGCGATAAACGCACCCTTTCACTTCGCCTTCGCGGTTTTTCTACCTCACGCCTTCTATGTAGACAAAATAAAGCGTTGTTAAGGGAAGAATTTTCACAAAAACCTCAAGCCTACTGCTATTCAACGGCAAGGATTGGTTCTAATCACGATGTGTTTCGCACGTACATGAACACAGAAAATTTGGGGCACGTCGCCAATTCTGGCAGCGGAGGAGGGGGTGGATGGGGTGCGGGAATGTGACCGAGCATCCCTGCTGTCTATGGAAGATTTAAAATACTGGTTTTTTTTCTCGTTTATACTCGACAAGTCACTATGTTGGCCAAACCTTCGTAGTACGTCATTGAAGTACAGCGCCTGGCGAACTACTAGTTCATTGAGCTCTAAAGGATGCAGAAGTTCTTCGACCTGGGCGGGATACGAACGCTTCAGCGTGTACAAGCGTCGGCGCCCCACCGACTACGCTACCCATGTCCATAAGTCGAAATTAATTGCCCAGTGATACCTTTTCCTTTGGTAAGCTCGTGCAGCAGAGATCAGATTCGTAGAGTTTTCGCCAAAAATGTGGGATTCATGTGAAGCTGGCAACAAAAATCGATAGTATTGACCAATATTGATGTGCTTCTGATAAACGTCCAACGATAGACATATTCGCGGATTCCAATTCTAAATGGTTAGCAATGAGACCGATAACTCTGTCAGGAAGTCAACCGGTCATTAATTTTGCGAGCACAAATGGAGGGACGGACGGAGGGACAGACGGACGGACAGACGAACAGGCGAACGGACAGGATCTTTTGTGCCAGATTGATAATTGCAACTCGGCTAAAATATGCTGTTAGGAAGCCACTTTTAAAAATATCCCTTAATAACAATCATCAAAAAACATTACAGAAATATGCTGTTACAGGATGTTTTGTTGCGATCAAAACTCTTGCGCCAGGCGGGACTCGAACCCGCATCTTCTGCTTTCCGGGCAGCGATGTTCGCCTTACACCACCGGCGCTGTTTGACCGCACGTAACATCCGCGATATCCTCGAGGCCTGTTTTGATCGCAACAAAACATCCTGTAACAGCATATAGCCTCTCTTCTAGCCGCTCCCGGCTTAAGTAAATGTGTTAGAACATTACAGAAATATAAAAAAATGAAGAAAGTGACGGATGTGGGCACAAAATCGGCTTGGATTGAGCACAATAACGAAATAAAAATTGTGCACGCCACGACCTCACTTGGAGAAACCCACCTTCTGCCAAAACATTTTGTCTAAAAAAATGATATCGTGCTAACTGGTGGCTGAGTAAATGTCTCTACTCTTATTTGAAACGTCTAAGGTAGATTCCATTCGCCTTGTCAGAGGACCGCTTAAGGCATCCTAGTATTTAGCCGAATCCTAAGTAGTCTCATATAGGCCTATCGCAAATTCTTTAGAAAAAGAGAACAGCGATGAGGAAGGCCGAAAAAAGGCGAATGTTCGCGAAAAATGACCTTTACGAACGACAGCAGGAACTTCTAAGTACGGCGGCTTCGCGTCGAAGCCGAAGTTGACGTCGGTCATCCACCGACGATGAATCACCGAGCGTATACGCCGGAACGTTAGCGTCCGTGGACGAGTGCGATATGATCGAGAGAGTCCGTCGGTCGCATAAACATCGAGATCGGACTCTGACGGATTGCCCTGCACACGTACACGCCGCACTTATTCATTACAGGAGACATCGCGGAGCGAAAATAGTGGCCGACACTTTCGAGGCCTCGACGCACTTTTGTTGTCTACCCTCAACTTCTGCAGGCACGATCGTTGACATAATCAGGTTCCCCTTCACTCTAGGACGAACGAACCGTAAGATATGGCAGCTAGAGCATTGGGTGGCCGCGCATTCTACCTCTAGTGCGAATCAGACACTTCAGTGGTGTCAAGCAATGGCATGTAGCGACACAATAGACGCGTCCACTCTCTTCGATACAAGGGCGATGACGACTAAAAGATGCGCAGTAATGGAATTCACATATCCTACGCCGGCATCGAACCCAGATCTAGTCTATTGGCGAGAGAGCGCTCAACCACTGCGTCGCATGCATATTTAACGGCGCTAAATTTAAAACACAACGACGGCTTGTATAATGGTGTAGTGCTTAATTAAGACATGAAATCACATCAAATTATTGCACTGAATAGCGAAGAATGGAAGAAAAATGTTATCAGTTAGCCTTCATAGAGTGCGCCATGCATCGCTTTTCTTCATGGTGTCGTGAAGCCGCTTCGTTCCGCACTTTTATACAAAGCTTGTAAACCTCCACCCCGACGTTCAAAATGGATACTTATTTTCTTCGGTAAAGGGACGTACCACCCTTAGATCGACAAGAAAAGGGGAACAGTTTGGAGGAATAGTCACAGTCACAGTCAAAGAGGACTAAATTGATGGGGTAAAGCACAACACAGATCCACCCAATTTTGTTGTTCTTCGGGCCAGAATGATGTTTAACAATTGTGTGAAGTAGGAAATATGCCGACAAGATCAGCACTAAGGAGAACAAAAGAAAACACCGCTCTTTGTTGGTGAGCAGCAACCAGCTTTGTGATGAGGGAAGACCATGCTAATTCCGTGATCTTTTGCTTGGTGCTGGATTAAGTCGTGACCTTCCTTGAGGAAGACTTTAGGTCCAATTGACTAAACTCTTAGAAAAATACTTTAGAAAAGCAGGATAAAGATAGGAATCATAAAGCGTTACGAAAGGTTTAGAATTTTGACAAATTTCTAGGCCTAAATTGGAGCAACCCGCTGGATTTAGTGAGATTTTGTGGAACTGCTGCAACTTCTGCTCTGAATATGGTAGATTTCTAAGCGACAACTATTTTCGCAACTCCGATCACCTAAACAGGAACGGCTCGAATTTCGGATTAAACAAACGAACGCTGCTGGAAAAACGCCTTCTGGCGATAAACCTCTCAATATAAACACCAGCTGGATTGAAGGGGATGGTCGCCTAAAGCTAGACCGAACCATTCAAACCTCCTCCGGAAGGAGTTGTCGCAGCAAAGGGCCCAATATTTTCGCACTTCTTTCAAACAAGCTCTTCAGTATCTGTTTAAGTCTTTATTAGAGGCTTCAAACATCCAAAATTTGGCGAGAACGATGCACTCAACTGGCAAACTTGGTTTGAAGTGTCTACTGTTGAGTCTGTTTCAGTTAAGAGTTTTGCCTACTGTTCCTTGATGTATTAGCGCGCGTTTTGGCGCATAAGTAAATAAATAAATACACTTCATAGTAAATATCAACAAAGATCGAAGACGAAGTGAACCGGCGGAGGAAATAATTGCGTGTCGGGCGCCATTATCCGTCAGCAGAGGCTTTGACACCTCATTAAGTTATTTACGAGTTCCTGCGCCGCTGGGAAACGACGACGAGGACGAGGACGAGGACGAGGACGGGGCTGTTTGTGAGAAGCCGTCCGTGCGTCTCTGCCGGCGTGCTGTAGTACGGGGTTGGATGGTGCAGCCGGCGGCGACCCGGCCCGACCCGATCCGATCCCGACACGCTCTCCTGCAGTAATAAAACACAACTGCACGCACGGCCGAAGGCTGGTCGCCGGTCGGCGCCGTTGAACTTCGGTGTATCCCCGTTGTAGATTGCCAGGGCCAAAAGAAAGCGAGGGGTCTCGAGCTGACGATGTACCGGGCCATTCGAAGCCCCCTCAGGAAAAACTAGTAACTCCCAAAGGCAAGATAAGATCGAAATTAGAGATCAATTCAAGTAAGGATTTCTCCTGAGGAAGTGTTAAAAGTACTAAAAAAGCTAAAATGTTCCTGCTCCTTCATTTACGATGGCGCACCTCAAATTGTGTATAGGAAATATGCCATAGTAGTGTAGAAACCTCTTGCAATGCTTCCTTACTGTTTATTGAAGTTCCCTCACTTTGGAAAAAGCCATCTTTATTGCCATTCCAAAAAGAGAGAGAGAGCTCCTCTCTTTTAACTAATTTTCGTCCAATTACCATTACCGCACTACCGATTAAAGTTTTGGAGAAAACCGTAAGGGATAAATTAGTCTCATGGCTTAATAAGAATTATTGTGGTACCTTTGGAACAGCATGGCTTTACTGTAGAAGCATCAACTACCACCCAAATGGTTGATTGTGTTTATGACCGACAAACTGCCCTAAACAAAGGATACTCTGTAAACGTCATTTACTTTGATTTTTCTAAAGCATTTGACAAAGTGTGTCATTCGAAACTAATTTCCAACTTGAAGAACATGGATACAGGAGGTCCATTATTGAACTGGACCACCTTGTATCTACAAAACAGAAAAATGACGGTGAAAGTAGTAAACTCGTTTTCTGACTGCACCAGTGGAGTACCACAAGGAGGTGCTCTTTCGCCTGTAATGTTTCTCATTTACACCTGTGACCTGCCAGCAAGGCTGATAACTCACCATTTAGTAAAAGTACAGATTTTTTCAGATGACGTCAAAATATATGGAACTCACAACAATTTCAATCAGTTAGAAATCTATAATGCTGCTATTACAGCATTTTGAGTATAGACAGTAATCCACGCGATCTTGGCGCTCATTTCGATACAGGACTATGTTTTGATAATCACATCAACTTCACCGTGTGGAAGGGCTTTTCTGTCATTTTTTTTTATTTTGAGAAACACATACTGCAATAGTCCTGCAGTATTACTGAAGCTTTATAAAACTTACGTGATCCCAACTATAGAGTATGGTTCCTAAATATGGGGTCCCCATACGAAAAACAGACAAATAAAACTAGAAAAAATGCAGAAAAGTTTCACACGAATCAATGTTTGAATGTTTCCCAAGTGCAGATTACCTACGGAGCATGCCCAACGACAAGGAGAGATAAGAATTTTCAACCTTCGTAGTCTTCTATATCGGAGACTGGTCAACGACATAACATTTTGTTTTAAAATACTGAAGGGAAAACTTAAACTGAAAGCTAGTAAATATTGAATTTTCAAACCCAGTCGAGGCCGTATAAGTACGCTATCAGTGCACTGTCAAAGAATTCATAGTACTAAACACGGAAATGGGCTGCTAATCGCATTGTTTTCCGAGCAGCGAGATGGTTTCAGTTAATCCCACGCAACGTTATAGAGGCAGCTAACATTCCGACATTTAAGAAGAGACTTAAAGAAATAGATCTGCTGACAGCTCTTAACATTCCAGATCTGTAAACACCATCCGTACAGATCAATGAAGTTCAGAATGAGCAGTTCCTCATTTTTTTGGCATGTGAAGCACGACGATGTGGAATATCGCTTTTCATGCGTTAAGCTTTTTCGATTTGATATATTTACCTACTTTTAACAAAGTATTTTGCAGCAATTGAACGCCTATTTGGTCCATTCATATCTCTATTCTATACTACGCATTACCGTATCCATATTTTCCATATATGGGCGCGTGTAGCGCAGTTTGAGGAGGCGCTGACGGTCGCGTGCATCCGACACCAGGTTCCTGGTTCGGATTTTCGCCCAGGCCAACCAAGCCTTCCATCCCTCCGAGGTCGGTGAATTGGTACCAGACGTGTCTGGGAAGGATAAAGCGCTAACTTCTTAATCTACTGGCCAGCGCAAGTCATTGTATGGCCAAATACGCATTCATATCGCCTCCACGACATCCCGTAGAAGTAGAATGCGCTGGCTCATCCCAAAAGGGATTGAGTAACGCCGTCCTTTATCCTTTATCCTTTATAATTTCCATATACTCTACGCACGAGTATACAGTACTTACTACATAAACATTTATATGTATCTATTCTTCTATCTCTATATATATTCGGTGACTAATACCGTTCTGACTACATTCACGATGGACGAAGCAGGAGAGCATCCTAGTATAAGGATGATGAATAAATAAATAAACAAATGAATACGCTTTGTTCCGCAATGCGAAATGTACACTGAAAACATATGTCTTACCAGTACAATGCACATAGAAGTTAAGGGCGCGGCGCATTTCAAAAAAGCAGCCATGATGGCGCTACTCCTTCACCTCTCTATCCCGGTTCGTACGCATAAAATTTCACTTCCCCAAAGTAAAAAAAATAAGGCGAAGAGTCTCTGCATAGCGCAACCTTCTCGGAATGCGCCATGCATTCTACTTCTAGTCAATGTTCTGATGAATACATGTGCCTGCCAGTAGCAAAGGAGCTCTAGTGTATATCAGGCGATCGTTCTTCCATTTGGAATAGGAACTTCAGAAAGGTTGGTTTTGGACGCACAAATAACTAATCAACGATAGGAGTCCTGCTATCTAATTCCAACAGGGATGCGTTCTACCTCCATCGAGGAATGAGGTAGGGTTTACGATGTCTTCTACCAGGGTGGAGTGCAGAATTTTGTCCCATGCAGAATACTCCGGCTCCAATCCAGCAACGTTATATAGGGCTTGGGACCTGGCAGCGTCTCGAACTAAGACCGATCCATGACAAACGCTGTATCGGCGCCTCTTGCCAACTGCCCAATGAACACGTTCCTGTTGAAGCTACTAGAGCGTTTTTTCCGCATGAACTTCCGCTGTCTTGTCATACTGCTACCGGGCTCTCAATGACCATCACGTTTTCCTTGAGGGAACTCTACTCAAGCCGAACATGGTGACTGCTGGCCAAGCTTTCAAGGGCAAGAAGCCAACACCGGATGAAGTAGCTCTGGCTACAGTAACTGCACTACAGAGGTCGGTACCGCCAGCTGTTCCGGGGATAGTGTTCCTGTCAGGAGGACAATCCGAGGAGGATGCCACCCTTAACCTCAACGCCATGAATCGTCTGAACACCAAGAAACCGTGGGCACTAACATTCTCGTACGGACGAGCTCTACAGGCGTCATGCATGTCGAAGTGGGCAGGAAAAGATGCGAACGTGAAGGATGCTCAGGACGTCTTCTTCCACAGAGCGCAGGCGAACTCGTTGGCGTCACTCGGCAAGTACACCGGCGACCCCAACGCCGACAAGGCCGCCAGCCAGTCTCTGTTTGTGGCGAACCACGCTTACTGATCTCACAACAATTAGAAAAATACAGTATATTCTCGACGTGTTCGATGTATTTGTGGATAGCTTGTAGTAGTGCGCATTGTGTCAATGAAGATCGTCGTGCTAAAAAAAAAACTGCCATTAGACTTGACTGACGATGAGAAGGAATGAAGACAGATCTCTAGCGGCTTATCCAGACAGCTCTGTAGACCGGAACACTTCCAATCGTTTCCACTCTAGCATAGAGAGAAACACATGGCTAAATCCTGATCAAATAGCTGACAGCTACTCCTATTGGAGGCGGGTGAGTTACAGGTAGGAGCATGGGCACCCGGCAGACGTGTGCTTTTCATATAAGCGTCATCCATCGGCTTGTAATGTCAGCTATGAAGGCGTCTTCCTAAGAACAAAAAGGTCAATTGTGCGCAGATCTGAAGCATTTATCGCAACCTTTTTGCTGGCATTACTGTGTTTAGGAAAAGAAAACGGCTCAAAAAATAACACAGGAAAGATGAAAATGCAAGGAAAACACAACAGATGTAGTAAATAAGCTCCAATTTTCGATTAACTCGCCCTTAAAAGGGCCCGCCCGAAGAGTAGATACAAAGAACCATAAGGACGCCGAGCAATAACCAAAATGGAGCATAGAAGACGCCGAAATCGCAGCAAAAATTAGATCAGAGTCAGACGAGACCAACAGGAAATGAGGAAGAGGTCAATGAGGAGGGGGCGATGATTAGCGGTGGGACGGAACGACGGCCAGCGGAGGCCAGTGGGCCGCCTGGAGGGGGTGGAGATTATGACAACACACGGGGGCTCGGGGAAAACATCAGCAGAATACGACGACAGATGGACACGATTAGGGGCCCGAGATCAATATGACCGGCTCGGGGGCGGGGACAGGGGTCAGAATACGGGAAACGTCGCCCCGGTCCGACGAGAGCTGGAGCAGGTACGGCGAGGAGCGTAATTTGACCCTCGGAAAGGCTTCAAGGATTAGCGCAGAGCAGCCAGCTGATAGGGTCATGCCCATTACGAGGTCGAATGGGAGTGGAATAGTGAGAGGCTGTGCAAAGTCCTACTGGAATGGGACGACCGGTAAGCCCCGACAAATGCAAGGCCATCGACATGTTTGCAGTTGATGAAAAAGAAATGAAAATTTACGGTTCAGTTGCGTATAATATTGAATTCTTAGAAAATGCCGAGAACCTATGAAATGATGCTCTTGACTCTTCATAAGATCCAGTAATATTAGAGCACCTAATCTGAGATTTTAATCCACTTTATGGATTTATGGCCAGCGACGCATGGGACCACGCTCTTCGATAGAATGGTGGCTACGTGCTAGCGAATGATAGCAATGGAACTGCAGGGTTGGACGACGTCAGGAGCATGTGTAACCCCATTCCCGGAAATGCAAGCCATAAACCCGGAGAGTACAGACTCAATCAACCCGAAATGAACCCTCTGATGATCAGGGAGATCATCAGAATCCAACAACTTTGGCTTGGACCACAATGGAACGATCACCCCAAAACAGCTAGAACTTACCGCCACCTTAAGACTCACGCGAAGATATGTGGAGTTCGAGCGGTCTAGCTGACGGCTACAAACGAAGAGGCTCGTGTGAGACGACGGAATCGCACAGCTGGATCTCATCCGCTGCGTACACACACGATAATGTTTAGGGATCGCTAATGTCCAGCTCAAGATGTGCCGAAGCCACGGGAGTAACACGGACGGAGAGGATCCCTCACCCATAGGCATCCTCCTCAGACCGAGAGCTGAGGAAAGACAGAGAATGGAGAAATAAGAGCACTTGAAAAACTCCGGTAACTCGGAACAGACACGATGGCATGAGCACTTAGAGATTCCGAACTCCGGTAACCATTTACAGATTCCGAACTTCCCGCTAAGCAACCGATTCTGAGAAAAACAGTGGATTTGTTTGACCCAGATATTTTAGGTGGACTGGTGGCGATGTCCGTTCCTCCTCGTGGTGCCACTGGAAACTGCTCGCTTCTGCGAGCTAAGCCAAGCACGGACATTCGATTGCAGGCGACAGGCCCTGGTTACAGGCCGGCCTACGAACAACCCAATGTCACATCGTATGGGTGTATGTCAGTTCATGTTTTTCGAGATAATGCTACGGCGTCCGCGGGAGCCGACGCGCACTCGCAAAGCCCGGCGAGTGTGAGAAGTATGCGAGGGTCCCTGGTGCGAGGACGGCATCGGGGGGCAACTGAGCTAGTCCGAAAGTCCCGTAACGTAAGCAGGACCCGCGTAGCAACGCTGAATGTGGGTACGTTGACGGGCCGCTCGTGCGAGTTGGTAGAAGCACTGGAGCGTAGGAGAGTTGATTTCTGTGCGGTGCAGGAGACGAGGTGGTCCTGCCGCAAGTCAAGAGATATAGGACGTGGCTTCAAGGCCGTTCTATGTGGAAGTCCCAGGACCACCAGTGGTGTTGGTATAATCGTCTCCGAGCGTTTCCGAGACTCGATTGTAAGCGTTGAGCGCTTTGACGATCGATTGATGAAGATCGTTGTCGCCGCTAAGGAGCGACTCTTCCACTTCTTCTCTGCGTATGCTCCGCAGACTGGCTGTTCCGATCAAGCCAAGGATGAGTTTTGGAGCCTGCTTGATGAGAAGACAGCAGAGGTACCGTCGAAGGACGTCATCATCGTCGCTGGTGACCTCAATGGGCACGTAGGCGCTACGAAAGACGGGTACAGCTGTCATGGTGGATTCGGCTATGGGTTGCGTAACACAGATGGTGAGCGTATCCTTGAATATGCGGATTCGCATAACCTCACCATAATGAACACCGTGTTTCGCAAACGCAACTCCCACCTTATCTCGTTCTATAGTGGGAACACCAAGACGCAGATAGACTTCGTCCTTGTGAGAGATCGTGACCGAAATCTCGTCACAGACGCGAAGATCGTGCCGTATGAAACGGTCGCCCCACAGCATCGTCCGCTGATCTGTACTTTGAAGATCGCTCCTCCGAGGCTGCAGCAGGTTGAGCGATGCGGTGCTGCAAGAATCAAGTGGTGGCGAATGAAGGAAAAGGAAGCAGCTGTGATTTCTCGCGTACGGTTACCGACAGTCACGACTGTCGACGAAACTTGGAAGAAAGCGACCGACGCGATACTTCAAGCTGCGAGGTCAGAACTTGGCACTACAAAGCCTGGACGACGAAAGGTCGACATGCAGGCATGGCTGTGGACGAACGATGTGAAAGAAAAGGTTCGAGAGAAGAAAGCGCTTTATCATGTGTTTCTCGGCGACAAGACCGCCAATAATTGGCAAAAGTACCACGAAGCGAAAAAAGCTGCCAAGAAGGCTGTGGCCGTAGCAAAAGCCACTCATTACAATGATGTCTACGAAAAGCTTGAGTCGCGCGATGGCGAGCGGTATTTATACCGACTTGCGAAAAACCGTCATCGCCAATCCGAGGATATAGAGAAGTTCTTTGGCATCAATGATGAGAACGGCCATCTTCTGACAGAGCGCAAAAAGGCCTTGAAGCGATGGTGCGATTATTTTGAGGGAATTTCGACTGAAGAGTTCCCTCATCCGGCCGTCCCTTCTGTGGCTCCTATCCACGGTCCCGTCCACAAAATCACTGTGGAGGAAACTGACGCGGCTCTGAGGATGATGAGACCGGGCAAGGCGACTGGTCCAGATGACTTGCCAGCTGACTTATGGAAGTCGAAGTTCTGGTACCCTGCTGAGTGGTTAGCCAAGTTTTTCAACCAGGTTGTAGCGGAGAAGGTGCCTGATGTTTGGCAGGAAAGTACGACGATCCCGATTTGGAAGAAGAAGGGCAGCCCTGCAGACTGCTCAAATTACCGTCCGATTCGGTTGCTCTCGCACAGCATGAAGATCTTCGAGCGAATCCTCGATAGCCGAATTCGCGAAATCGTCAAGCTTTCCAGCAATCAGTGCGGCTACGTGGCTGGTTGTGGCACTATCGATGCCATACATGCCGCCCGTCTTCTGGTAGAGAAGCATCGCGAGAAACAAAAGCCGGTGCATCTTGCCTTTCTCGACTTGGAGAAGGCCTTCGATCGCGTACCGCGTGAGGTTATATGGTACGCCCTACGACAGCACGGTGTTCCCGAAGAACTTGTAGAGTGGGTGCGAATGCTATACTCTTGTCCAAAGAGTCGTGTGCAAGCGGCAGCAGGAACCTCGACGGAGTTTCCCATCTCTGTTGGGGTGCACCAAGGATCTGCGCTTTCCCCACTCCTCTTTGTTGTCGTAATGGATGCCATTACGCGAGATCTTCAGAAGCCCGTCCCTTGGACGTTGCTATATGCTGATGACGTGATGCTCGCCTGCGAAGACAAAGGTGAGCTCGAGCGAGAGGTGCAAGCTTGGTGCGACCGCCTGGCCATGTTCGGACTCAAATTGAACGTCAAGAAGACCGAGTATTTCACGACTGACGTAAATGAGTGCGGCTCCATTAAGATTAACGGTACTGAGCTTGCACGCACTTCGGTGTTTAAATACCTGGGATCAGCAATAGCTTCTGATGGCAGTCTGATGGTTGAAGTGAACTCACGCGTGAGTGCAGCTTGGTCGAAGTGGCGCTCGTTGACTGGAGTACTCTGCGACAAGAAGATGCCAGAGCGCTTAAAGTCGAAGATCTACAAAACCGTCGTCCGGCCGGTAGCGATGTACGGAGCTGAGTGTTGGCCTGCGACAAAGGAAACGGAAAGTCGCCTCAGCGTCATGGAGACGAAGATGCTGCGCTGGATGGGTGGAGTCACGCGCCTGGACCGCATCCGAAACGAGGCTATTCGGCAGAAGTTCGGTGTCGCGCCGATAGCGGCCAAGATGCGCGAAGCTCGCTTACGATGGTACGGCCACGTTCTGCGTGGAAAGGAAGACAGCGTCCGTAAGATAGGCCTTAACTTCGTAGTGTCTGGAAAACGGCCTAGAGGGCGCCCGAAGCAGCGCTGGGCTGATACGTTACACAAGGACTTTAAAGTAGCTGGTGTCCACCCTGATCTAGCACGGGATCGGGAAAGATGGCGACAGGCACCAGAAAAGCGGACCCCGTCATGAAGCGGGACAAACGCTGAAGAAGAAGAAGAAGAAGAAGAAGAAGATATTTTAGGTGGACTGATTTCCAGGCAGGAGATTTCAGATTGGATTTGGGAAAACCTGTGGACTAAGAAGGAAGGAAAGAAGAAGAAGTAGGCAAACTGAGGACGAGGATAGGAGGGAAGCGATAAAAAGGCAGGAACGAGAGGACAACGAAGTTGAAGAAAAGGGCGAGTGAACGAAGAAAAGAAGGACCCGAGCTGCGCGCTGGGCGAACTGACCTCGTCCGCTGTCGATTCCAGACCTACTGATCTGACGATCTCTACAGTACCATCAGGCAGCTGGACACACCTTGCCTCTAGGCAAGCACTGTGCCACAGCAAGTGATCGAAACGGACGGCTCACTCAGGAATTGAATCCTCGTCTCAAGCTCAACGAATTCTGAGAGCCATGGAATCAGCCGCATAGCGCAGATGTATTGCCGAAAATCTCACTAGGCGACAGGCCACCCGCTCTCCGCGCCAAAAGGACCCATGCACTCCTAAACCTGAGGGCAGGGGCCAGATCCATCAATCGCCGGTTGTGGGTAGAAATACCGCAGTCGTAGCCCCCACCCACGGTGGTAGTGGGTACAATCCGTATTCAGAGGAAAAATTCATCAACGCTGGTACCGCAGGTATGAGGTAGACGTACCCACGTACCTCACGTTGTGGGTATATCCGCCTACGGTGTCTCTACCTATACCCGCGGGGATTCCGCGCCCCATTCATAAAATGGCGCTCCAGTGAGATAAGCTGTTCTTGCGAGAGGCTTGTAGTTAATTTTGCCCTATCCTTGATTCCCTTATGGTATCTCTACCTATACCCACTACTTGATGAATGTGGCACCAGGAAAGGAATCGAGAGTAAGTTAGAAGTACCATGACAGACTTGTAATAAATTCTTTTGTGCTATTAAAATGATAAAGGATAAAAGACGGCGATATTCAATCCTCTTTGGGATGCGCCACGCATTCTACTTCTACGGGATATCGCGGGGGCGAGTTGAGTGCGTATTTGGCCATACAATGAATTGCGGTGGCCAGCCGATGAAAAAGTCAGCGCTCTATCCTTCCCAGACAAGTCTGGTACCAATTCACCAATAAGATTTAATAAGAAAAGCGGAAACCATTCCAAATCTCGCAAGAACAGCTGATCTCAGTGGGGCGCACTTTTTCAAAGGGGCGTGAAACCCTTGTAGATATGTGGATATACCCATGACGATCGTCGAGCATTCTCGACCCACTGTTATACCCATGACGTGGCAGGTAAGGTTATCCATGAATGCCTCACCGTTGGTGCGTCTACCGCACGCGCATCTACGCATACCCGCGGGTTTAGGCGCTGACGAATCCGACCCCAGGTCGAGCTCTGAAACCGGTGGCAAGTGCTCGGTTGGCAACATCTATGCGCAGCCGCGGGAAATTCGTGCGTACGGCGCGAACGACAAACACCAGATGGTCTAATGAGAGGACCGAGGGGCCGTCGGTCGTCGGACGACGAACGCCGCTGATGCACCGAAATTGGACACGCTTCGAAGAACTCTTGTCATTTGCAATTCTCCTCGACTGGCCAGTGAATGCGTCGAATGGGCTGAGGTTTTGGACTCCAATTTGGACTCATTTGGCTCGCTTACCTTGGTTGGGAGGAAATCATTATCGCTCAGGAGGCTGTTTTAGTGCATCTAAGCGCTTTGTGGACGAATGCACGCCTACAGTATTGGCTCAGTCGCGTCACGGATCGATATTGATCGCTTTGTTCTACGGTCGTACAATTGGATTGATGATTCGCTATTAGTCGTCAATGTGGACTACATGCGCAGGTGGAAACGCGCCGCATCCAGTCAGAGCACCGCCCGAACTCTTTCTCATTATGTAGGTCACATTGACGACTAGTACCATCTTAGCCACGGGAGGAGCACTAAACGAATGTCCGTCTGATTAAGTGGCAAAGCGAACCTTGCATCCTCCTTTTAAGATTATACTTCTTTTAGTCGACACATATTATTTAAGCCCTTTTGGAGATACCAGCACTTAGGCCGTCTAGTATTCGCCTAGTGGTGCTTTTCCTACACATCGATAGTGGTCAATTAATATCGCTCGCTTCATAGGTTTCTATCCTTCCTCCGATGCCCAACTGGCAAGCAATGTATGCGTATTTACTCAAAAATGGTCAATATTTGGCGAATAGGTCAACATTAGTCGATTGAAGCCGTCCAGTAGATTACGGACACATGCACGGGCGAACGAGAGGACGCACAAACAGATGGACAGACTGGATTTCAATGCTCTCAAGTCCTTTTTGTACTTCTGAGGCTGAGCGAAGCGACGGCATGTATTGCGGCCAAATTGATCGATCGCGTTGCTCAATCAATGTGGCCACAATATGAGCCTTAGCGTCGCTCGGCGTCGAAGTATAAACGAGCCCTTACGTGGCTGATCCCAGCCTTTACAAAATAACCACCATAATAACCAGTAAGTACCATGCTGGGATCGTTTCTTAGGTGTTTATGTTTATGTTTATGTTTATGTTTATGTTTATTTAAGCCAAGAGCAAACAACAAAGCCGACAAGTGAAACACGCAACAACTCTATGATTGGCTATACAACTAAAAAAGAAGGCATGTTATACAGAAACAAATCTTCTGTTAGCTGAGAAAAGCCCTTGATTTGGATTCTTCCATATAATTGTTAAGCCATTGTTTCCGTAGGAATCATTTTATCCAAATTTATGAAAAGGTATATTATCTTTCTTCCTCATACTTAGGCTAACTACAATTTGACAGCGTACGAACGTATTGCTGGAGGGCAAATAAGAGCTTTAAAAAAAACTATAAAAAAACTGCATAGCATGAAGCGGTTTTGCAAAAACCAGCCAAGTTATAGCGTGGTATGTATGAAATTCGCCAATTTCGCAACCACTCTCGAGCAACTTTCTTGGCGCGTCAACACCTAAGCGTAAGGATATAGCCTTTTGAACTTAGGCGAAGCAATGCTACTTTCAGTGAGCGCCTTTGTTGCTTCTATAACTTCAGACTGGTTGACCATAAAAACCGCAAGAACTGGAAGAGTGACAAGAGTTTCCGGAAAGTTTTTTTGTTGATGTCTTGTCTTCTTGCCATCCAGCTTACCATTCGGTACGCAGTAAATTCCACGATACCACTGAGAAAAAGAGATGTCTTCACATATCAAGAGAGGAAGATGAAAAATAACTGGGTTCAGTATGTGTGCTCTTAATAATATGGGCTGGAATCCATGGGCTTGTCTCAGACTAGGCAGAATCTTGAAACAAGTGTGAAGAAAACACAAAAAAAAAAACAATCTACATAACCCAAGGTAGAGAACTACTATACTTGCAGTATGAGCACGGTAAAAGATCCATCGTGGAAAGTTTGTATATAGGCCTGTTGAAAGCGGAACATCCGACAAGGCAGTGATCTAGGCGGTTCCTGGAACGCTTGGGCTCAGCTGCAAGTAAATTCGTGAAAATGAATTAAAAAAAACCCTTTTGTCTGAGATATGATTCCAGTCTTTGGTTGAAAACAGCTGCTGTTGGCGATGCGACTACATCATTCGGCAAGCTATTCCACATTCTTGGAGCACGTACAAGAAACGATTCCAGAAATTGCTGCGTCCGAACTCTTCCAGTAGAAATTCGCAGTGGATGGCCCCTTGTTCTATCGCTAAATTCCGAGAAGTTGAGAAGTTCATGACTGTCAATGTCTACAGCACCAAAGACTATTTTAAATATTAAATTTTCATCATATATTACTCTTCTCAGCTGTAGGGATGTACTGCCAAGAACATTCAGTCTTTCTCGATAGCTGATATCGAACAAACCGTTTCTCATAAATATCTGGCTCGTGAATCTTTTTTGCACCCTTTCAATTTTGTCGATGTAGGTCCTCTTAGATGGAGACCAGATAGGTGTACAGTACTCAAGCAGCGGCCTTACATATACAGTGAAAAGACGAAATAAAGTAGAACTATCACGTGTTCGGAAAGCACGCAGAATGAAATTACATTTCCTGTATGCCTTAGCAACTACATCATCAATATACTTTTCAAAGGAAAGGGAGCTAGAGTAAAGTACACCTAGGTCTCGCACCTCAGTCGTGATGCGCAAATCAATATTGTCCATGTGAAAAACTATCCCTCTTGGGTGGGCGCTTCCAATACACATTACAGTAGTTTTATCACGTGAAATATCCAACATCCACTTCTGTGACCAAGCATGAACGGAGTCGAGACCATGTTGCAAAATATCCGTATTATTAAACGAATATATCTTCGAATCATCAGCGTAAAAGGAGCAATGAACCCCAGAAGGAAGACAATCTGGAAGGTCATTGACATAAAGTAGAAACATGAGTGGTCCCAAGCACGTTCCCTGGGGAACCCCGCTCATGGTTCCCCAGGGAACGTGCTTGGGACCAAAGAGGTGGATTAGCTCTGGTTCTGAAACCTTTAAGCTTGGAATGATCACGAAAAATTACGGTGTCATCTTTAAGAACACTGGAAAAAATACACTATGATAGACTTTCGGCGCTAGAAGACCTTGTAAGGATGAAGCACCGACTTCCATTTCAACAATTCTTCACTGGGAGTGAATCGATTATTAATCCCAACGGTTACGCCAGGAAAGTAGAGTGCACGGCGCACGCCTAAGCAATTCTGTTGGGATGTCTCTTCATTCTTTCAGGAGAACCATAAGTGGTCGATTCCACAAGGGGCTAAAGCGTTTTAGTGCCTCCGTCTCAATACGTGTTGGCCGGGCAACCACTAGCGGCTTCTCGTGCGCCGTCTAGCCTTCAGAATGTGTCAGAAATGACGGATAAATGCGGAATAATGGGCGGTTGAGTGGGTGCAGGGGTGAGTCGTAATGGACAGCCAGCCGGGTGACACCAGTTGGCCGGTGCTCGGCGGCGTTCAGCATGCAGATTTATGAGCAGCGTCAATCAGCGCATGACCTCTCTCCCGCACGCGAACGAGCGGAAGCGCCGAAGGATTTCGAGTTCGTGGCCAACCGGAGAACTCATGGAGGAACGTTGAAGGGTCGACGAGGCTTCCGGTAGAGGCCGTAGGTGGTGAGTATTGTGGAATGAATGGATACACCGGGACAACATTACGACATTCGTCGTAGAGGAGAAGTTGTAGCAGTTGTGCTGAGCACGAGTGTAGAGTGTTTTAGATGTCCTTCGAGAGAGTTTTTACACTTCAAAAACGAAGATCAGCAGCGAAATGCTCAAAGTGACGGTTTTTAGGGGTTGCCTAAGCCTATACCTACAGCGATTATAGAATGAATGGTCCTTCATACATAGAAGGTCTTCTGAAAGTTTTCCTTTCAAGTTTAGCACCACTGCGTGAGTGCAGCTTCTCCTGAGGCCCGCATGACCTCTTCCATAGAGTTGAATCGGATGGTGGTTTCCGAACGAAGCGTCGACGAGTGCGGCCAATATTTACGCACAAAACCCGCTTCCCCCAACACCGCTCTACGTAGCCCCGACGCTTCTCTGACGCTCCTCTCTCGTGGCCGAGGGTGTCTGGAGTGCTTTCGTCGGTCGGTGTGTGTGTATTCATCGAAACGCCTTTCGACGTCGTTTTTGCTCTTCAACAAGCTGCCATCGATCATTTTCTCCCCGGCCACGAGATGGTTTGTTTTCTAGGCCACGGAGTTCTTCTCCTGAAGTTCGGTCGTCGGTACCCCTTCTTCTTCAGCCCTTTACTTTCCTTTTCATTGCAAAGGCTTCGGGGTAGAAACTTCTTTCTCCATATCTGACTTTCTCTTAAGAGCGGCTACACTGTCAGTAGAACCATTACCTGCACGACGTCCTCTGCGTGTCAGTGTTCTGGTTCTTCCGTCTATATAGCTCACAGTAGAAGCGCTCAGAATGTTTGTGAGAGGTTGACAGAAGACCAGGTTCTTCCAATGCCTTCCCGAATTTGTTTGGAATTCTGTGATACGATTGACCCTAGTAACTCTCTATCATTCCGATGGTGGTTCCATCGTCTGTTTGTTTTCGATTGTATTCCTGCACACAAAAGGCGCCTGCCAACAGCCACTGAAGCTCACATCCTTCCTTTTTACCATGCTCTGCTAGTCATTTCAAGGTTAAGCCCTGCAAATCGTGCTGGTCAGATCAAAAAACGTCTACGAAGGGCGTGAATGGATGAGAAGCTGGAGCTGATCTCGCTGAGAGGGCGAGGTCGAGCTGAAGCGGTGAGACTGATGCTCACGTTCGCCGGACGAAGCTTCACCGATTCGCGACTGACTATCGCAGAGTGGAAGCTGAGAAAGAAACGTGGTAGGTGCTCATTCTTGAGCCAATATATTGCGCTGATTTGAGGCATGTAGGATAGGGGTAAGAACAGAGGTAGGCGGCGCTGCTCTTGATTTGATCCAAGTTCGATTCCCTCTCCGGAGCAAATCTTTGCAAATCCGGCCTTTTTGACATTGGACAGGTTTGACTGACGTCTGCTGCAGCTGGCTAAAAAATTCCTTTTACAGAGCTTTTCAAGAGATCTGCGTATTTATATCGGAAAGATTTTATCTTCTTCTTCTTCTTCTTCTTCTTCAGCGTCTGTCCCGCTTCGTAGCGGGGTCCGCTATTCTGGTGTCATGACGCCACCTTTCCCGATCCAGCGCTAGATCAGGGTGGACGCCAGCCGCTTTCAAGTCCGTATGTAACGTATCAGCCCAGCGCTGCTTCGGGCGCCCTCTAGGCCGCTTTCCTACCACCTCGAACTTAAGGCCTATCTTGCGGACGCTATCTTCCTTTCCACGCAGAACGTGGCCGTACCATCGTAAGCGAGCTTCGCGCATCTTGTCAGTTATCGACGCGACACCGAACTTCTGCCGAATAGCATCATTTCGAATGCGGTCCATGCGCGTGACTCCTGCCGTCCAGCGCAGCATCTTCGTCTCCATGACGCTGAGGCGCGCTTCAACTTCCTTGGTCGCAGGCCAACACTCAGCGCCGTACATCGCTACTGGCCGGATGACTGCCCTGTAGATCTTTGACTTAAAGCGCTCCGGTATCTTCCTATCGCAGAGCACCCCAGTCAACGAGCGCCACTTGGACCAAGCTGCACTCACGCGTGAATTCACTTCGACCATCAGTTTGCCGTCAGACGCGACTGCTGATCCCAGGTACTTAAAGACCGCAGTGCGTGGAAGCTCGATGCCGTTAACCTTGATGGAGCTGGACTCGGTAACGTCCGTCGTTAAATACTCGGTCTTCTTCACGTTCAATCTGAGTCCAAACCGCTCCAAGCGATCACACCAGGTTTGCACCTCTCGCTCGAGTTCACCTTTATCTTCGCTAGCGAGCATCACGTCATCGGCATAAAGCAACGTCCAAGGGACGGGCTTCTGAAGATGTCGTGTGATGGCATCCATGACGACAACAAAGAGGAGTGGGGAAAGCGCAGAACCCTGGTGTACCCCGACAGAGATGGGGAACTCCATCGAGGTTCCAGCTGCAGCTTGCACTCGACTCTTTGGACAAGAGTAGAGAATTCGCACCCACTCTATGAGCTCTTCGGGAACACCGTGCTGTCGTAGGGCGTACCATATAACCTCACGCGGTACGCGATCGAAGGCCTTCTCCAAGTCGAGAAAGGCAAGATGCACCGGCTTTTGTTTCTCGCGATGCTTCTCTACCAGAAGACGGGCGGCATGTATGGCATCGATAGTGCCACAACCAGCCACGTAGCCGCACTGATTGCTGGAAAGCTTGACGATTTCGCGAATTCGGCTATCGAGGATTCGCTCGAAGATCTTCATGCTGTGCGAGAGCAACCGAATCGGACGGTAATTGGAGCAGTCTGCAGGACTGCCCTTCTTCTTCCAAATCGGAATCGTCGTACTTTGGCGCCAACTCTCAGGCACTTTTTTCTCCGCCACAACCTGATTAAAGAACTTCGCCAACCACTCAGCAGGGTACCAAAACTTCGACTTCCACAGTTCTGCTGCCACGTCGTCGGGCCCAGTCGCTTTGCCTGGCCTCATTTTCTTCAAAGCCGCTTCAATCTCCTCCACGGTGATCTTCTGAACGGGGCCGTGGGTTGGAGCCGTTGAGGGGATGGCTGGATGAGGAAATTCTACTGTAGAGATTTCCTCAAAGTAATCGCGCCATCGCTTCAATGCCTTCTTGCGGTCCATAAGAAGACGGCCGTTCTCATCATTGATGCCGAAGAACTTCTCGATGTCCTCGGTCTGGCGATGGCGATTCTTTGCGAGTCGGTACAGATACGCTCACCATCGCGCGACTCGAGCTTCTCGTTGACATCTCCATAATGAGTGGCTTTTGCAACAGCCACGGCCTTCTTTGCAGCTTTCTTCGCTTCTTGGTACTTCCGCCAGTTATCGGCTGTCTTTTCGCCGAGAAACACGTGATATAGCGTCTTCTTCTCTCGAACTTTGGCTTTCACGTCATCTGTCCACAGCCAGGCCTGCTTGTCGACCTTCCGTCGCCCAGGCTTCGTGGTGCCGAGCTCCGACCGTGCAGCGTGACGAATCGCGTCGGTGGCCTTCTCCCAAGTTTCGTCGACAGTTGTCACTGTCGGTAACCGCACGCGAGAAATCACAGCTGCTTCCTTCTCTTTCATTCGCCACCACTTGATTCTTGGTGCACCGCATCGCTCGACCTGCTTCAGCCTCGGAGGGGCGATCTTTAAAGTACAGATCAGCGGTCGATGCTGTGGGGCGACCGTCTCATACGGCACGACCTTCGCGTCTGTGACAAGACTTCGGTCTCGATCCTTCACAAGGACAAAGTCTATCTGAGTCCTGGTGTTCCCGCTATAGAACGAGATGAGGTGGGAATCGCGTTTGCGAAATACGGTGTTCACTATGGTGAGGTTGTGCGATTCCGCATATTCAAGGATACGCTCACCATCTGCGTTACGCGATCCGTAACCGAACCCACCATGACAGCCGTACCCGTCTTTCGTCGCGCCGACGTGCCCGTTGAGGTCACCAGCGACTATGATGACATCTTTCGACGGTACCTCTGCTGTCTTCTCATCAAGCAGGCTCCAAAACTCCTCCTTGGCTTGATCCGAGCAGCCAGTCTGCGGAGCATACGCAGAGAAGAAGTGATAGAGTCGCTCCTTCGCGGCGACAACGATCTTCATCAATCGATCGTCAAAGCGCTCGACGCTTACAATCGACTCACGAAATCGTTCGGAGACGATTATTCCGACACCACTGGTGGTCCTGGGACTTCCACATAGAACGGCCTTGAAGCCACGTCCTATGTCCCTTGACTTACGGCAGGACCACCTCGTCTCCTGCACCGCACAGAAATCAACTCTTCTACGCTCCAGTGCTTCAACCAACTCGCACGAGCGGCCCGTCAACGTACCCACATTCAGCGTTGCCACGCGGGTCCTGCTTACGTTACGGGACTTTCGGACTAGCTCAGTTGCCCCCCGATGCCGTCCTCGCATCAGGGACCCTCTCATACTTCTCACACTCGCCGGGCTCTGCGAGTGCGCGTCGGCTCCCGCGGACGCCGTAGCACTATCTCGAAACACTTGAGCTGTCATACACCATGTGATGTGACATGGGTCTTCGTAGGCCGGCCTGTCACAAGGGCCTGTCGCCTGCAATCGAGTGTCCGTGTTCGGCTTAACTCGCAGAGCGAGTAGTTTCCAGTGGCACCACGTGGAGGAACGGACATCGCCACCATCGGAAAGATTTTATCAGTACGAAAAAAAGTCCAAAAATTGAAAACGTTCCATTTGAAAGGCGATGACAGTCGGAGTGCTCTATTGAGTTTTCTGAGATTCAACAATTTTTGCTAGCCCTCTATTCTATCTGTCGTGATTCGTTCATTTATCATTGAACCTTCTAGCACTACTTCTCATGTCCTTAAGTCTGTATCCGGTTTTTTACGGAAAACGAATAGAATCTTAATTCTGCAGTGGTTGCAGAATTGCAGTAGATATGTTACCGGATCAGTGAAAAATTTTTCTATATTATTTCACTTTTAGTCTCTATTTATTTTTCATATGTGCATTTTATTTTATTTTAAACTTTTTTACCAAGACACCAAGAATGCATATATCCGTATCATCTTCCCTAGTTTATGTTCATTTTTAGCCGAAAGTGAAGTCAGTCATTCGTGATTATACTGCATCTATTGTAGAATTTTCAGTATTGTTAAGCTCTGCTTGCTTTTATAAGAAAAATCTAAAGCTTTTTAGAAAAAGCTCAACTTTCGACTTCAAGTCTTTTCGCGTACTTTCAGATGGGTATCCAGATGACACGAAGCTTCCCGTGCTGGTTGTTAACGACCGCACAAAAATAGTTGGAGTCACCGAAATCTCCCGACACGTCGCTACTCTCCTTGGTACGTCCCTTTCGAGCGATTGCTGTTGGTCGCGATTATGGGCAACATTGGGGGGCGGGAACATGCCAGCCAATCAGGACGCATCGCTATGCTGTTCAGAGAGGTTATGCTCGTTCGACATTATGATTGACTGACGTGGGTTTGGTCGATGCTCTGTTTGACTATGATTGGCTAGCACTCTCTCTTCCCTCACCAATGCTGCCCATACTCGTGACATGGGCTTTTTTTAACGAAATTTCACATTGGCAGGGAATTTGCATAGCTGATAACTCAACAATCTTGATAAATCTAATGTTGTGTGAAACTGAGCTCGCCAGTAATCGCATTCTCCTTCTTCTTCACTCTTTATCTTTTCTTTTTTAGGATCATGAAATGAAGATTTTTAGGATCTTTCGTTGGAGAAAAAGTTGCTGTGATTGCTGCTGTGATTAGAAATCGAAATGGAGTACCCGTAGGTAGTCTAAGCGTTATCACGTTAAAGTAGAGGGCATGGCGTGCCCCGAAAAGAATGACAACGGCAACACTCTTTCTCTTCCCAGTTTTTTCCAGATGGACATCTAACGCCTATTTGTGCCCGATTTTTGTAGTTCTAATAAATCTGAAGCATTCAAACCCAGCCTTCTTGTCGACACGGTGATTCAGATCTCTACGGCCGGACTTCTGAAGAGCGTCAGGCAATAGACACGATCATCGGCGAGTTGGAAGAGCTTCATGCAGGACTTGCGCCCATCATTAGGGCCACTTTGACGAAGAACTTTGATGATCGGGTAGCATCTGTGTTATTTTGGAGTTTTAACTTTTTCTAGGAACTGAAGTTCTCCTAGCTCCGTCCACTATTTTTGAAAATTTGAAGAAAATCGTATGAACTCCTCTTCCACAGACACAATTTGCCTTAAATATCTTTTGTCTTATCCCTTTTGAAGCTTTTTCTTCAGATGTATTTTGTGTTTAATCATCAGCTGATTCAAATTTCATTGACCCCGCAAGAGGATGTACTGAGATAAAAATCAACAAATTTTAATTTTCGCTCAATTTTTTTGATCGATTTTTTTGCAGCGAGAGGTGTGGAACGCGTTCAAGAACAATGCCCTGTTTCCCTGCTTAGTGAATTACGAACAAACACTCGCCAGCAGTCTGTTTCTCGTCGGTTCGAGGGTACGTTTTTCGGAGTTCATGTAGCAACATAGCTGAGACGAGGTTAATTCTGAAACCTAATGCACATGTGAACTTCCGATGGGCCGTCAGATGAAATTCTCTGATAGGTGACAGGATTTTAGCCCATTGGTGATCGACTTTAAATCGGTAGGTCTTTCCACCGGTAGGCTGGAAGAGTAAGCACATACTCGTCGAATGAAATCCACTGATAGATGACGGCATTTTCGCTGAGTGGTGACCGAATCTTTTCCGGCAGTACTGCATGATTTCATACAGGAGCGTTCCCATTTTTCGTGCGTGAAATGTGACGCTTTCCGGGCAATTGCACAAATTACACATCACCCTACGCCTTGAATGGTCATCGGCTGTTGATCACTAGGAGATTCAGAAGTATTCTCGCTGCAGCTGCGTTTCATCATCCTGCATAATTTTCTAGCAATTCCTTTGTCTCACTTTTGTAGAAACAAATAAAATTCAGGGTAGTAGAGGCAGAGGATGCGACAAAGAAACGCAATGGAATGCGCCACACGTACGTTCCCTCAAGTAGGCGTGATTGCGAGGCAAATTTAAAAGACAGAAAGGGGTGTACTGATCGAGGAATCAAACCTACGTAGACAAGGGCTGAATGAGTATTAGATAAAGGCCCCACAGGCTTAGCTGCCACTCCTTGACCTCCAATGTAAACAATAAACAAACCGGTCGAAACTTTTTTCGCCCATCTCATAGAAAGAAATTCTTCCATTTCAGATCTCCTGGGCCGACATGGCGCTGATCGAGATGCTGACGCGGTTTCAGTGCTGCTACGACAGCTTCTATCTAGCGCATTTCCCGACGCTGAAGGGCTACTGTATTCGTTTCGAGACGCTGCCCAACATGCGGCCGTACATTCAGTCCCGTCCGGATTCGCACTTCTAGCTGGATGCAGCCGCAGAAACTTCAGACGAATCCTCCACAGCATACGCTTGGAAGAGTGTGATAGACAGCTCTACCTCCTGAAGCAATCTGAGCCGCTATTTCTGGAAATATTTATGCCTCCAATTTCTCTGATATCATCCTAAACATTATTGGGTCATTCCGAAATAATTGTATTTATCCCATGGCGCCCTTGTTGTGTTCTGTTCTAAGTGACATAAAATATGTAAAGATTCTTTTGAACAATGTAAGAAAACAGGGACGGTTGTGGGAGAAGTCGTTAATGTGGCCTGCACGAGGAGAAAAGAATGCGCCAGCCAATCAGAGCACCGATCGCGCCGCAAACCGCCAGCGCTTTCGCTCGGAGCTCTGCCGTGTTCTCGCACCCACTTCGACACTGTCGGAACTAGGGACATGTGCCCCTGGCATGTTTTTTTTTATTCTGAGACAAATTCCTTTATTTTATCTAGGAAAATGGGGGTAGATCCTCCTTCTCGATAGGTTCACCGAATGTTCATCTGCGACGTGGGTTCCGTACTCTTCGGGCAAAATTCCTGTATCTTCTGACTGGGAGCTAGATGTAATGAAGTTTGGCCCCTCAGACCACATCATCATCATCCTCCAGAGAATACTCTACAAATAAGAGGGTAGACCTTTTCATTACAGAATAATCAATGCCTTTTTCATCCGAATTGAGTTAGGCAATTCAGATTGCCTGCTGCGTGCAGATCGAATTCGTGGAAGAAACCGTTCACAGTTCAAAAGTAATGAAGTAAATTGAGGCACCTCACCTAGGGCTATTGTGCAATGCGGAGGTCAGATTCCGACGGGGTGACTACTCACTCTAGACCTCACTTGATTCTCAAACATATTTTTCCACATAAATAAGAGTTGCTTCACAGTTCGTTCAGGTTTTGGCCCCTCAGACCACATCATCCTCCAGAGAATACTCTACAAATAAGAGGGTAGACCTTTTCATTACAGAATAATCAATGCCTTTTTCATCCGAATTGAGTTAGGCAATTCAGATTGCCTGCTGCGTGCAGATCGAATTCGTGGAAGAAACCGTTCACAGTTCAAAAGCGGTCATTGAAAGGTCAACGACAGGTGTGACTGAGATTCTCCATTGACCAGCTGGACATGTTTCCAGTGTTACTCCTAGATGGCCTCCTAGGCACCACCTTCAAGTCGGGTGGGAAGGGTTGCGATCTCGTAAAGTAGACCTCGTCTTTTTGACACTTTATTGCATCAGAGCAGTCTCAACCATGGTGGCGTGAAGTAGAGAAGTCTTAAAAGTCGAACGGCACGCTAAGCTCTCCTTTCACGCAGGGGTGGAGCTGCTGCAAAACGTGGCTCAACCTCTTCTGAATGCAAGAGAGCGCAAGACATCCGCCCTCAACGGATCCTTACCTTTTCCCATTTAGGTACTCCTCTTCCGCTTGGATACGCATTCGGGAGGACGACAACCGGGGGCGGGGAATATGAATTGTGCCTGAAATGCAGCCAGTCAGTGGAAAAGCTGACCGTCGAGAATGACCGTTCCTTCCAGGGCTCACCTCAGTCAAGGCTACGCAGAAGAACGAAAGGGCGATCAGGACAGTCCACCAACGCATCCTCTAAATCTCTAGGCCATACCATTTTATTTGTAAATACGAAAAGAAACCACTCGAATCGAGGTATGATCTAGTGACTTTGATTTTGAAAAAAAAACACATGAAGATGCAATGAAACCGAAGGTGTGCCTCTAAAGAGAACGGAGACAATGTGTAGCAACCGCTGAGGGAGGCCATTTTATACTTGTCCAGTCCAGGGGTATCGGCTTTGAGCTGCTGAATACACTCTGTGTCCATTATGTGTCCACGATTACGTGGTGCTACTTCATTAGGGATTCAGAGTCTCCCTTCTAGCGGCAGCATGGTTGGACCAATTGCCGGTGTCGTACAGAAAGAAATTGCATAGTCCAGCTAGTGGCTTGCAGTGGAGGACACCGATGCGAACCTGAGGAAACAGCCATTTTTACAGGAAAAACATCCTGTTTGACGTGAAATGGTGTGCAGTGTCCTTACAGATCGCGGTTGTATAAGTTCGGAAGCTAACGATGCTGCCACTAGAGGGGAGATTCTGAATTCGTAATGAGCTTCAACGAGGAATGTATTCCGCAGCTCGAAATCGATCACCTGGACGAGTATAAAATGGCATTCGTCGGCGGTCACTAGCACAGTGCCTTCATCCTGGCACACCTTCGGTTTCATTGCGTCTTCATGTTTTTGATTTCATAATCGAGGTCACTACATCATACCTCGATTTGGGTGGTTTCTTTTCGTGTTTACAAATAAAATAGTATGACTTGGCGATTCAGAGCGATGCGTTGGTGGACTGTCCTGATCGCTCTTCCGTTCCTCTGCGTAGCCTTGACTGAGGTGAGCCTTGGAAGGAACGGTCATTCTCGAGTTTTTCCTCCGACTCGCTGCATTTCAGGCACAGTTCATATTCCCCGCCCCCGGTTGTCGTCCTCCCGAGTGCGTATCCAAGCGGAAGAGGAGCGTCTAAATGGGTGAAGGTAATGACCCGTTGAGGCGCAGATGCCCTCTGCCCTCGTGTATTCAGAAGAGGTTGAGCCACGTTTTGCAGCAGCTCCACGTCGGCGTGAAAGGAGAGCGTCCTTCGACTTCGCCTTTGAGACTTCTTTACTTCACGCCACCATTGTTGACACCGCTCTAAAGCAATAAAGTGTCATAAAGACGAGTTCTACTTCTCGAGATCACAACCTTTCCCACCCGACTTGAAGGTGTTGTCTAGGAGTAGCATGTCCAGCTGGTCAATGGGGAATCTCAGTCACGCCTGTCGTTGACCTTAGAATGACAGCTTTTGAACTGGGAACAGTCCCTTTCACAAACTCGATCTGCAGGCAGTACGGCAATCTGAATTGCTGTTCGGATGAAAAACTCATTGGTTATTCTGTGCTGAGAAGCTCTGTCTTCTCAATCGGAGGCCATCAGCATTTGTGGGAGACGTTTTCTGGAGGGCAATGTGGTCTGAAAAATGCCAAAACTTTTCGGGAGCTACCGAGTTATTCTCATTTCTGCCAAGAAAAAATGTTGAGGAATCACGAGGGTTCCTCTAATCTCACCGAGCTAAGCGCTGGACAGAGCAGAGCCTTCTGAAGCTTTGACGTCTTCCTCTCCTGAGTATTTGCACTTTGGAAAGGAATTATCCCCTACCATTGTTGCCTTTGTGGGCTACAATATAACTGACGGAAGAGAAGCGCTCCAGAAGATCTAGAACAGTCCAGCTTCATCAAAACGTAGATGCAGTCCAGCTTAACTTCGTCTCTTTTTTATTTCGCTCTTCTTCGAGCAAATTTTTGGAGACTAATAAAACAGTCAAAATAAAGTGACACAAAACGAGCGACAAGTGTTCACCAAAGGTGAGCAGAATTTTTTTTGTTTTCTGGAAAAATGACCAAAGTTAGTCAAAAACAAAAAGTAGTATGTCATTGAAATTCTGCCACAGGTATCAGACCGCCACAATTTAATCTGTCTCACATAACCCTTACAGCAGAAAAATGTTCTAAGGCTACACCAAAATCGAAAAAATCTGCTTGCGCGATGGCTTTAATTAAAAATCGCGTCGTGCACTTGTCAGATTCGTTAGATTGATGGTGTAAGTGTCAGTCTATCACTTGGTTTCCACTAAGCAGATTTTTCATCTTTTGAAAATTGGATTTGCTGAAAATCTAGCTTAAATATGTAGGGGCAGGATTTCATTAACACTACTTGCTCGCCTAAAGTGGCACTGTAGACCACGTCTCTACCTATACACACCACCTGCACATCGAACTGGACCCTCTTCACATCATGTTGGACACTTTTCAGAATAAGCTGGCCACTTTTGAAATCAAACTAATCACCCTCCAATTCAAAACGATCACGATCACGTTCCACATTAAACGAGACACTCAGAAGGTCTAAAATTTCGCTATCATTTTCTCGGAAAATCTTATACCTCACCTTTCCGAAAAAAGGCGAACACAGTATTTAAATTGTAATAAAATCTTTTTTATTAGATAAAGAATATATCATAATTTTTAAAGTGCAAGAAAACACCAATTTTCAGTGTGTAAAAGAATAGGTGGCCCCGTGCACTAATCCAGCATCTTGATTTCCTTTGATTGGTAGGTAAAATTTTACCTACGTGTAGTAACGCACTTGTAGGCGGCACAGTAAACACAGTTGCAACCGGATAACATTTTTGCAGTTCCCACTAAGCGGCATTTACTCCTCTATCAGTTAAATAAAAGCCGTGCTGACCTAGACGACGGCACGGTGTGATCTCTTCTTTTCGTACACTCGAATATTAATGATCAACTGCCCATTAAAATATTAACATTGCATTCCTTCCTTATTCTTTATTCATTATTTTAACTGCAGAAATCAAATTTTCATGAAGGTTTAAGCATTCTTTTCAATTTATGGTATAATTGCATTCAATTCATGGTATAATAGTAAGTGAATTTTAAAGTTTCATAAAAAGAGAGGATCTGCTTTAATCACAAACTGCTTCATTTTTGTTAGATAGGCAAGCAATAATTTTTTCTGTTTTCTGTCCTTTCTGATTTTTCTTCTGTTTTCTGTTCACTGATTTTTTTGTTTTCTGGAGTTTTTGGCTTTTCCGTTCTCTGATTTCTGTTTTCGACGAAATAGATTTCCCGTTTTCTGTTTTCTGAAAATTGTCCAAAATTTCCACCCATCTCTGGTGTACACGTCCTCTTGAGTGGCACGCCCTTTATATGCGGGCTGATTGGCCTGTGTTCGTGGTGCCTGCTGGCCATATTAACGACTTCTACTTCATTACGACACCATCTTTAACAGGGCTAGAACGACTGCGTCACCTAAAGCGCCTCTGTTCTGCTCGTTGAGATCGTCTATTGCACCAACAGGCAAAGTGATTGAACATATCTCTACTGGTTATTAACGCGTGCCAGACTAGCACAGTGGGACGTCCTGGATCAAGGGCAGTGAAGCACGTTGGACATGTCGTTATTAGTCGCGAATGTGCCCTACATAGAGGAGGCGGGCACGACCAGTCGTGCACCGAGTCACACACACACTCGCACTGGATGACACACTCCTTCGATGCGGCCTGGCGAGTGTGAACTTCTCCATGTAGGTCGGATTATTGACTTGTACTTTGCTATGAAGCATAAAACGGAAAAGGCGCGCATGTGTCCGATGTCCCGTTAGGAGGTGGCCACCGGGGAGATCGGTGGTGTCGTTGAAGTGCACAGTGTTGTCTCGACAATTACCGAATCGGGTAGCCAATTACGCACAGTGAAAAGGTGCGAAATGTGGAAGAAACTGGGCCTCGCGCAAGCCTAACCCTCCTCGACGAACTCGTCTTGTCGTCTCCTCCAACCGCTGGCGCGAACCACCGATGATTTATTGCCTTTTCCGGTGCACGAGGAAGCGTCTTCCGCTGGAAAAAACACGGCCTGTTCCCTCTGCGCTGCAGTTCCTTGCTTACGATGGCAGTTCTGACGACGGCAACGCTAGTTCTCAAGGGTGCTTCCGACGAGATGATGAGTTGCCCTTGAAATATGAAACCGCTTTTTGGTCGAGGTCACCTCACCGAAACTGCCTCTCTTACCTTCACTTCTGCACGACAATTTACATGGTTAGATGTCATGTCAGGTTTCACCTTCAAGGCCTAGGTTCTCGTTCTGCCTTCCTTGATCGCGCGTCTAGTGCTTTCAGGTGCTACTTCCTCTGCTTTCCAGGTCTCGCAAGTCTCTTGCCCCTATCCAACTGAATGCTATACTTCGCTCGTCCCACAAAGTGACAAGTAGGCTAGGCTTTCTAATCATATAGAACCATACGCCGGTTCTTCCTTATTCAGCGGAAAACGATAGGGCTATTCAGATGCAGCGCATTCTGGCAGCACTGTGGAAGTGGAGCGGTTCGCCTGCCGTCGCGTTGTCACTGTCTGTCTCAGCAGTTCTATGTGCAACTGCACTCTGCCCTTTGATCGTCTTTCACACTATCTACGTCTTCTCCAAAAACGACCACCAACACTGTCCGGTAGGTGATCTCACAAGTCAGTATGTACTAGCCGTGTTTTCATAAGGAGCAGGTCACTGTGGATTTTTAAAAAGGTGTTGCCATTATCGAATTTTTCTTGGCTCTTATAGAGGCTCCTGTCGCGAGTTTAAATGACAGCATGGACTTAGCTCGTTCTCCCATACAAAAACACCTTGTGTTCCAGTGTGAAGCTTAACCTAACGATAAGAAAAATGAAGTTAACTAAGCGTATTCGACCAATGGAAACCCAGTGCGATAGGGCCGAGAGTTTCCATATAGGTACAATGGAATGGCAAAATCTCGAGCAACTCTAGTTTGAGGTATGGATAAATCATCATTTCTCTTTGGGGATACTTTACGGCACCTTCCTCGTATTGTTTTGCAGTGTGTTCGGATATTTCCACGGCACCTTTCGTAGAATGCTTTGGAATGCGTTCGCGTGTTGTTACGGAAGAGTGATATAGAGGGAGTGATACAGAGACATATTTTCTTAGACCTGACTAGGTATAAGCTAGTAGGATCTTTATTTCCTACAAACTCTCTTTTGACAACAAAAACGCTCTCTTCAAGCTATGGAATATGAGCGTTGAAATCTAAGGATCGGCCCAGCTTTTTGAAATGCAACGGAAGAATAGAAATTGAAGCATGGATGTATCACTTTACAGATGTTGAACGGTTAGCTTTGCTAGGGGAAAGTTCAGAGGGGTGGTACGGGCAAGGCAGTTTTCCCCTTTTGAGGTGTTGCCAAGGCACCTTCCCAGTAACGACTCCTAGTGTT
Organism: Heligmosomoides polygyrus polygyrus; assembly: GCA_947396885.1. Taxonomy (NCBI): domain Eukaryota; kingdom Metazoa; phylum Nematoda; class Chromadorea; order Rhabditida; family Heligmosomidae; genus Heligmosomoides; species Heligmosomoides polygyrus. The sequence goes on along the minus strand of OX377205.1, from coordinate 99,896,314 downwards.
GGGTGCTGCCACGGCCGGCCACGCACGGCATCCTGGTGTGGATGCTGCGGCAGCAGAGACGAAGTTTCTCTACCATATCTGCACGGATGTACATCGTTAGTTCTCTAACACCAGAGGCCGCATTCATGAAGCGGCGGAAACGGGAGATAAGCGATATCATGGCGATATCATCTCTCGCCTCTCTCTCCTACCTCGCTCTCTCACCTCCATCGCTTCCCGTGGGAAGATCCCGGGAACGTTCATGAATACGGCTATAGGATGCTGCCACAGCAATTTCTTGAGCGGAATAATAAACAGGTGTTTCGGTGGTTCATGTCGCGAACGCGAACAACATTGGGATTTGTGATTGGCCGGCGCGTTTCCACCTCCCAATACTGTGCGCCTTCGCTACATGTACTGTTTCGGCAAGACACCGAGACACTACGAGGTACTCTCACTATGAAAGGTCAGACTGATAGCCGAGGTACCGGTGAGGCGTATTTTTATGGATTTTTTTTTTTTTGGATTTGGTCAAGTATTTGAATTCATTGGATACCGACATTGTTAAGAGTACCTTCGGCGCTCTGAGCGTTCTCTTTTTTTTTTTTTGAAAACTGCTCCTTTACCACCCAAATTTCCCTTGTTTAACAGTACCACAAGGAGAACGGCGACACTTAGCCTAATGTTTCAGACACTGGTCGGCGACCTATGGAGGAAGGTGGACGTGGCGAAGGCGGAAATCCATGAAAGGATCAGAGAAAAACGGCAACTTGCCTGTAAGTCGGTCATGTTGGCGGAATATTCAAAAGTAAAGAGATATTCTGTCTACCGGCAATAAAATTAGACTTGATTCTATTCCTATATGGTCCGGAGTCAGTAGGTTCCCGCACTACAGCCCTTTCCCGCCCACGACAACTCCTTCGACATCTATTCCTATAGTACTAACGAGTACTAAAAAGGAATTATGAAGAGTAGGCAGAGTGTTGCGGGTATTTATTTACATGCAAAGTTTTGGGGTTACCACTACTCTTCAACTCTTTGAAAAAATTGCATCTCTTGATCCATTGTCTGCTTTGCTACCATCTGCTTCACTTAAATTCAGCATGTTGCATAGGACCACCAGGACTGAAAGGGTTTCCCGGACGACCTTCTGCAGATGGTCTCGATGGTACACCAGGTGGGATCACTAGGCTTGTTGCTAGTTTATGCTTCAGCGACTTTTTACATAAATCTTACTTCTATCAATTTCGGTTACACAGCTCTATTAAGGAACTTCAACGTAAGTGCTCCTCTGTTTCAGGGAGTCCGGGTCGAATAGGTCGGCCGGCTAATGAGGATACGCGGCTTCTCTGTGAACGCGAGTGCCCACCTGGTGAACCAGGGTTTGTTAGCCTTTTTGCGCTCTGCATTCCTAATCATTTCTATGATATTCCTGCACAATCTTTCTCGACTTTTTAAGCAGACCTGGACCACCAGGACCGAAAGGAGACCGCGGTCATAGAGGCAGGAACGGTGCACCAGGATCACCAGCTCCACCGTCACCTGCTGGAGCTCCTGGAGAAAGAGGAGAGAAGGGGTTCCCTGGACTCAATGGTTTGCCGGGAGAACCCGGCGAGCCGGGGAAGCTATACACAGCCGATGGACCACCAGGAAAGGAGGGAGAACCTGGACCACGAGGGCCGCCCGGCGAGAAAGGAAGGCCCGGTCGAGATGGAGAGGACGGTGAGGACCAGAGAGCAACTACAGATAGACCTGATTTATGTAGTAGCTAACTGTAAGATGTTTAGGACTGGCAGGACCACGAGGCGAACGCGGGTTTCCTGGCCTCAAAGGCGAGAAAGGACCACGAGGTCCTGCAGGGCCTCCTGGGCCGCCCGGACCTAAGGGCAGAGCATGGCCATGTCAGAGCTGCCCGCCTCCTCGCGTCTCCCCGGGATACTACACTATGTCCAAAGTCAGATCCTAATCATCTGTTGAAAAAACGAAGTCGATTTGTTGTGAGCTGTTGTATAAAGCTTGTACCGTTTGTGATATGCTCTTCCACATTCAGAATTACAGCCGCTTTCGTCTAGTGTTGGTAAGGACTGGAAAACTGTTCAATGCCCCAATAATTTGAAGTCTTTTACAAATTTTCGTTTTTACTTCGATGGGGTTTCTTGTCTTCAAAAATAAGAAAAACTTTCGGTATGATCACTTTTTGAAAATTTTATCTCTTCAAAAAGTGATCAAACCGAAGGTTGAAAACAATGACTGGAAACTGTTTGAAGAACCAGAAAAGTTTTTAAACTCCACGTTGTGCTTCGTAGCATTAATACCCTTCGGAGGTGGTGGGAGAGACTCAAATCTTTGGATAGACAAAGCTACTGTTTCTTTTCCATAATGCCTCATATTAATTCCTACTATGCCTCACCACATATGTGAGGGTCGTTAATATGGGCAGCATTTGGGCGTGGAGCCGCGCATGACAATCAGGTCACATCGAATGTACGTGCCAGCTTAAGAGGAGGTGCACGGTCGGTACCCTGATTGGCTAGAGCCATTTCGGTCGGTGCTGTTATTGGGTGCACAGCTGGTGCTTCCCACCTTCCTGTGCTGCCCACATTAACGACTAGCACTCTATATTTTTGTGTATAAAAAAATAAGTTATGCTTGGAAAGACCAGCAGCTGCCTATGGCTTGTTCTCAAAGAATCTGAAGCGATCAGTGCCATCTATCGCTGAATTGCTGAGTTTTTAGCCCGCTCGGGTAACGAGATGACAATGTGGCCGTCTCCAGCATCCCACCACAGGATTTCTTTTTCTAATAGATCACTAGAGGTCAGGGCTACAAGTCAGAAGGGTGCCATGGGAAAGCTGCATCGCCAAGACTGACATGTCTCTTTCATCTCTTTCTGTCACTTTCCTTACCGCAATATTAATTTCACAGCGCAAAGAATAAAAAGATCAGTTGCTGTGGACGTGCAAATGACACTTCGCTGCAGAGTAGTCACTATTTTGCTCTCAAGTACGCAGGGGTCACCTATTTCCTGTGTCCGATGGATGTTAGGTTGTTGGTTACCGCGCTCCAGTCACTATAGACGTATTTTATAAAACGTGGTCGAGGATTCTGAGGACACACGTGAATTCACGACAGCCGACATTTAATGCCCTCCATATTTCCTTTCGAGCATGTGTTTCTTGGTTTATCGGATTGAATTTGTGGCTTTTGTTGGGTTGATGGTACCAGTAAGGCTAAGGGTTTGATGTATTTGATAGGATCGCTTGACGCGCCGATTTAATGCTCTTCTGAGAGCGAATAGCCTGTCTTTCCGCTTAGTTTTCTGCGGCCCTTCTATTGCTTCATTTTTTGTATTCAATTTTAGGTTTTGTTCTGTTTTAGAGCTGCATGATCCCCACAACGTCGGCCGTTAAAACAGAAGTAGGTCCACGTTTAGTGATGGCTCTGATACTTGCTCTATTTATTACGTTGGTTTTTATAGTTGTAAGCTGAATTGATTTTTAAAGAGCATCTGCTTTAAATTGAACTCTTCATTGAAGAAAATTATGCGCTAGTCGTACCAACAGGATGGTTATTGGGCGATTTTTTGCTGGTTGACTTTGTTGAAACTTTATCTAGGCCTAGTAAGCCTTAAATGGGGTTATTTCTTAGGTACCGAGTCTTAGATGGTGATTCTTCTAGATAGAAGCTGTCGATAATCATGTGGTGGAGGAGCAGATCTATAGTATCGTACAAACGGCCCCTGATGGAATGGATACCGACACGATTACAGCCCTGACCGGCGCCATATCGGCTTTGGATCGGCAGGTTGGGCTTCTTTTCTTCGAGAGTTAAGCTCCTCCTTCTGAATTCAATGAGTATTTCTGGATGTTTTAGAGTGCCATCAACAACCTTCTGGTGGCTAAAAGGCTCGTCATAGCTAAAACGTCTAGTGGGGCGCTGAAACTGAAAGTAAATACTAACACACAGCTGGCCGGAGTCTCGGAGGAAGAGCAAGCTGTGGGTTCTTTTACGTTTTCTCGTCATTTGGTTCTGAATACTATTTTCCCAGTTCACTGGAAATGGTGTGACCGTATGCGTAATATGCCAGACGCTGCGTAACATGCCAGACGCCTTCTGTCGGCGTCCTGCCCGAGCTCTGCTTTTTTCTTTGTCGAAGAGTCCTATTGAACTCACTTTGCAAATATCTCGCTTCTGGCTTAGGAAAGCGCTTTTCTTTCTACTGAGGATTGAATCTATTTAGATTTTCACACTAATAGAGGACTCGAAACGAAAGGGAATCTGGATCCGAGAGCTGCGCGACGGCTCGGGCCTCTCTCAAATCCAACTCCGCAAGGTGCTGAAGTCCTTGGAGCAGAAGAAGCTCATCAAGAATGTCAAGGTGTGTATTTGGCGTTCTTAAGGAGCTCTATATTAGCTTAGACTGAACTTCTAGGCCATAGGTACCACAAAAAAGTGCTATATGCTCTATGATTTGGAGCCTGACACCTCAGTAACTGGAGGTAAGCTACTATAATTATCCAGTTTATATACATTCTATGACAGTTTTCACCTTTAGGCACATTCTACTCCGATCAGCAGCTCGACTCTGAGCTCATACACACCCTAGTCAATGTCTGCATTGGTTACATACATGTGAGTCCGACTTTATCAACATGAACGACGGCCGTCACTATTCCTCAGACATCGCTGTGTGTCGCGGTTACGTTGCGTGCACTGACTTCATTACCGTGGCGGTTCTTTACACGGCTCATTCCCACTTTAACATGCTCATATTGGACCGATATCGACTATTTCCGCAGTGCTGCCCCACTCAGCGCCTCAAGCATAATCCTTTTGCTCAAAATGCTCCTTCAGAAGTGATAGCTTGACCCAGATATGGGTCAAGCGGCTGCGAGCCCTAAATTTACTTAGTATTTCCTATCAGTTTTGCTGCAATAAAGTGTTCTTTTCGCAGAGTCGACGCAAACAGGCCGTCGATAACCATCCTGACGATTTGGCCATGCAGAAAGAGCTGAGCGCGGTTCGACCTCAAGAAGTACGTCATGCGTTTCCTTCCTGCCGTATCGCTTCATAACTGTCTATTTGCTTATTTATTCAAAGCACATGATAGTAAGCTCAATACGGAGCGTTAACAGCAATAATAAACAGCGAGTGGCATTACAATAATAAAAACTATTAACAAAACTGAATGCTCAGCAACAACTCCGAAAAAACCAGTAGCATAGAAAATGAAAGAATACAAAACACTTCCTATATACTCCACTTACTTACAGGTTGCGGATTTCATTTCCGAAAAGAGGGTCCTTAACGTCACCATTACCGTAGAAGATGTAGAGCGGATTCTGGATGTGGCTATATTGGACGGTGCGATCGAACGGCGCCCTGATGGGAAGGTGAGCGCAGCTTTCTGCCTGCCAGTAAACACCATGGACTTTCCTAGTTGGGAGGGAACTCCCAAGTGCGTACAAGAGCACTGGAGAACAAGTCATCAAGACTCAGCTATCCCGAAGATAAACGCTTACACGTCAGACGCTGTGCGATTCAACAGCAATAAGTATCGACTGCTCACGATCATCTAATCGATAAGGGCTGAAATGCAAAATTGCTCTAACGCCTTTTCGTGTTCACGAGCGTCTTTCTGAGTCGTCGCGCAGTTCAAACTAATCAAATAGTCGCACATCAATTGACTGCGCCAACAGCACGGCGATACACAGCATCTACAAGTAAGTGTAAACGGATCCTATGCCTCTTTATCACGTGCTTTCAGCTGATCGTCGCAGTTCCGGCAACATGCGATTTTTTATTCTTTATCTTACACTTCGGTAGTAGTGAGGTGTCATTACCGAAATTTGAAGTATAATTGTTAGGCACTGTATGTACTCTGTGCAGTTCAAGCGCATTTTTTGAGCGGTATGTACTAATTTTCATAGGCAACATGGCGATTTAGGGACTATAAACAGGCTCTAGCCCTTTGCATCGCTAAACCTTGCTCGCCTGTTCTATCAGAAAACCGATTTTCCATTTTAAAAAATTCTACTTCAGTTCCAATGAGCGCAGCAGAGCGAAGCCCACTTATATTGAATATCTTCGCTGTATAATCGATATCTATCTGTGATGTATTGCCGTGAAGCGTCGCGAGCGATGTAGAAACCCTTTCTACGATATTTTGTTCCCTACTTCTTTTTACTTAACGGTAGATCTTTAACAATTCCCCTAATTCTGGCAAAAAATCAACTCGATTACATCCATTTCATGTTATGGCGACACGAGCGCCAACTGGAAATGCCCTTGAAGTGCTCCTTAATTATTGTCCACCCGCTACAGCCCTAATTCAATGCCTCTTTCTGTGCACTTCTTCTGCCATTCCATCGGTGCTGTTCTATATTTGGACGCCGCGGCTGGGTGTTCTTTGCCGTACAAAGACTTCCACTTTCCGTCGTTTAGGTTCGAGCCACGACCTCGACCACCCGACCGTCTCCCCTCGTGACGGTGCCCTGCTCCACATGTCCCGTGGTCGACGATTGCTCTTCCGGCCATGTGATCAGTCCGCAGACGTGTCGCTATATGGCCGAGTGGCTGTCTGGAAGCTGACTGAAGCCTCTGCTCTAGATTACCTGAATAGTTTTCTGTTAAGACTTCTACGATCTTCAGCAATTCGTGTTATTTGTTACGTTGTTGCCTGTTGAGATGGGCTTGCAGCCATCCAGCTTTCATCTGAGGTCTCGACTTCTCCTTATGTGTTGTTCTTTGTTATTGCTCGTATCTACAGTCGTTATTGTCCTTACGGGAGTTGTTGTTATGTTAGATCTTCGCCAGAACCCTTCTGACCCTGTGTCCAGAGGTCGATGGGAGGGAGAATGAAACTGTGCAAACGTCGGTGTGCGGAAGTGTACATAGCGCATTAACAAAGAACAGAGCGGGCTAACATGTGTTCATGACCTTTCGTCTTCAGCTATATAAGACCACTAATCGTGTAGGTTAGAAGCCCGTTTTCTTTTAGAAGGGATGGAGATGGAATCTACCTTGAGTGCCAAGGAAGTACACCCTGCCTATAAAACCGTAGTAACTGTGAATCTCTGTTCTCTTACTTTATGGTATTTAGGCAGCGAATATTCGAGGACTCCTTAGATGTATACTTGAGCGGGAGAACCTAAACAGAAAATGTATCTCGTTCCAGACTGCTACTAACAGAAGCGGGTTGGAAATCGCGTAGTCAGTGCGCTGTGTCACGGCAATGGCCGTGTACCACCTGGTATAAGAGTTGAATTATTCTATGCTTCCTGGAGAAATGTGGTACCAATTAGGTGCCCCTGAAGGCATGAAGAGAACGCGCACCGCAGTCAAGAAGGCGTTCATGTTTTATCTAAGCCAGCGAAGGCTTAGATAAAACATGAACGGGCTATCGTATAGGCCAAGTACGTGTTCAAGTTGTTCCATGATATGCCGTAAAAGGAGCAAGCATGTTGTATCCTACAAATGAATGGAATAACATCAACCTCTGCACTTTCATACCATATCGCTAAATTCGTCATGCGGCTAATGCAATTTCACGCTTCGAGATGTTGGCACGGCACTTCTCAACTGGTGATCAGCGGTGTATCAGAATGCCAACCACTGTGCCGCAAGGGGTGCGGGCACGGTAGTACTCACTCAGCAAACGCTTCTATTAGCGAATTACGCCTCTTGCATAGTTCCTGTCGCTGCAATAGAATCGTGGCGATGAGTTTTGCGGAGCGACGTGAAAGAATGTGGAGTTCTCAGTGCCCGTGACATCGTTTGTTACTCTGCAGGACAGCGCAACGGGTACCCTCCCAGGGCCAACGTTAAACACCGAGCACGGCGCGAAAAAGTATGTCATGCCGGCGATGGAAACCATTGCGCATGTCGGTCACCATTGTTGCGGCGACTACGGAGGAGTTCCCTTTTTCCTTTCTGATTCGTAAAGCCATGGGCATACTTCCATCGCGGCTTTATGCCCCTGGCTTTACTCACCAGAAAAGGCTTATGTGGTGCCAAAACGGTTGGTTGCATGCTTGGAGAAGAGGAGCTAAGCGGACTATGCACCTCTAGGCGCAACTGGGAAGAATTTAAAGGTCACTGCTGATCAGATTCTAGAAATCGCGTAGTACATCCTTTCTGACTTTGATCATAAACAACTAGTGAAATGATTGAGTTATTAGAGTTGGGGTTAGAGTTATTCTCCATTGAGAGATGTGGGTCTCTGACCGTGGTTGCATGATGAGAACGCGTAGCGTTGTCGGAAATGTGTCCATGTCTAGCGAGCTCGGGTCGTGGCCCTTTCATAGCCAAATGCTTATTCAACTTTCACCATGCCGTGGATACAACGTGCGTGGCGTGTCTCACAAATGAATCGAATTACGCCGACTTTTATACTTTAACCATTTATGGCTAAATTCGGGAAATGCGACGGCTCGTTTCAGGATGTTGCCACGGCACTTCTCGACCGGCGATCAGCAGTGTTTCAGAATATAGACAACGGCAGCGCAAAACGGCATTATTTCGGGGTGCGGGCACGGCCCAAACGCTCGCGATCTACAGAAATTACCTTACGCACGAGAAAAAAGGGATGGCGCCAAAGAAGGACCTCACAAAAAGGGCTATCTGGGTTTAAAAAGTCGTTTTACGCTTACGGATCGTACTCCGTGGTAGAAAGAATGGTGGAGATCGTTTATTGGTCCTTTTACAATACACATTTCAACATGCTTGAGTCCCGAATAGTACCGTTAGATTCTTAAACGACTATCTAACAATCGCGTCACTACCAGTTGGAGAACGAGAAACTTTGGAACACAAGAAAACTTGGCTTGTCAGATGTGAAGCAGGAGTTATACGAAGTTCCACAACTGTGTAGATGAAATAGGGAAGTTTAAGAGTGCATGAGGCATAGGAAATTAAAGCTAATGGAGCGTCGGAAGTTGCGCCTTGTTTCTGGGATCGATTCGGAAACTCTAGTCTTCTGAAATTAACGAGCGACATCAGAAATGCAGGAAACGCTAGAATCTGAGAACGGCTATGAGGAAGTGGACCGATCTTCACAAATTATTAGCTCACGTTCAAGTAGCACAACTTTCAGGAAAGGAAAGATTTACGCGCTAAAAATTTTGCAGGCTCGATATGAATATACTCCAAATTTTTATTCGCTCTGAAAGCTATACCGCCTGTAGACATAGCTGCCTTAATTAATAGGGGCTCAGCAATCTCTTCAATTTTCCGAAAAACTATTAAAGGGCGCTAGTTATCCTTCTTTCTCCTTAGATTAAAGACGGCGTGCGCGTTGAATAATTGCTGAATCGCTTGGACGATGAAAATTAGAGCGACGGCAAGAGCAGTGTAATTGAGAATCATGAAAAAACTCTTTGAAGGTAATTGAAACTGTAGTCTTTTTTTCATTAATTAATGGCCGACAGATGACATGCCTTATCGTTCCGCCAAAAGTGAGCCCTTTCTGGTCTACTGTATCCTCACAAGGAGTAGCAGTCGTTAAACCAAGGCGTAACTGAATAGAGTCCGTTTACACAGAAGACATTTTATAGAATGTGCAGGAGTGCTTCACTTCTTTGGCTTTATCCTTTAGTGCCACCCCATTCTCTTTGTGTGTTCTTTTTCAGTGTGGAGCGGGGGGAGCTGTCCTTGTATTCAAGATCAGTTCACTAAATTCTACAACGAAGAAAAATAGTTTTCATAGCCAGTAAAAACCTCATGCTCCCATTAGCACTGTTTGCTGTAGATGACGCAAAAAGCTATAGCCTGCACTACTTCTTTCATAGTTGAGGCTAAGGAGATTGTAATAGAAGTTGTTTCTGCTGCTGCATCTCAAGTGGAAATCCGTGTTTCACCTAATATCGTTTCAGAAGTTGTCTTGTTCCACTTCTGATGCGGCAAGATCAAGCTTGACTTGACTGCGCAGATACCATCCGAGTTGCAGGAAGAAAAGAATGTTGTTGATGTTGTTCTAGCCCAGAAAGCGTAGCACTCTTTCTGCAAAAGGACTATCGTGATACACCACTATTCGGCCGACATTTCTCTTAAAAAACCCATTGACCGGACCGAAGATTGCGACGAATGGCAGACCAGTGACGTCTCGCGACGTCGTCTAATGCTCCCATCTCGCTGCACATTGATTTCCGACAGCGACTACCGCAACATGTCTACAGATTTTCCGTTGACTTCATCACTGCTGCAATTCACTCTGCTGCCTCTTCCAACTCCTTGCTTCGCCTCTTCCAGCACTTCGTTCGCGTTCCCTCGCTTATTGCCTTTTACAGCTCTTCTTTGACGTCGATTTCCCATAAGCATGCCCTCAGCCGCTGGGCGGACATTCTCGCATGGGCGGGGCTTCAGCCGCAGGAGCATGGTATAGTTCGGAACCAATGTTCAACTCAAGGCGGGTAGTCACAGGTGAGTAGTATTTCCCGATTTTTGAGCCTTTGTCGACTTTCTGCTTCATTTTGCATAACTACGTCATTCTTGAAATATTCAAGAGGCCCGCTCGGCCCTAATTAGAGACCCGGCACCGGGATGGGTCCTCATGCAGATTCCTGCAGCTCCTGCAAAGTATAACGACTGTATTAAGATTACGATATATGAGGGTACATGGACTATCAGGAAATAAGGGAACTATATATATTGTTTCCACACCCCTCTTCAGTTCCAAAGTTGCCGTGGCAGCACCCTCGAATTAGAAGGCTGCCCTGGCCGCACCCCACCTAGGCCACATGATGACGACCGTGCCCACAACACTGCCGTGGATTGTGGAGCGGAGTTTCCGTGAAAAGCTCTATATTTGCGCCCTCAGAAACTCAAGCTTACCACCTCAGGGCGCGCCAACACCGACGCCAACCTCCTAAAAACCTAACTAACGCTAAGAACCATTCGAAGTTGATAAACTAATAATAGAAATCCTGAGCTTGGAAGGTCGTAGACCTTGCGCATTTTGTATCTGATTCACGAACAAGATGTTGTGATGGAAATCTCTTTTTTAATGCAGGTGGATGCTTTTTTATTGGGTATTGCAAAAGATTGTCTTTGGTTATTTTCTTTTATTTGTATTATTTTTTTTAATATTTTAATGAAAATATGCTGGGGTACTCTTCGACAAAGCAAATACTAGTCTTAGTAATTGGCATTCTTTTTAAACTTCATCTCATGGCCAATTATAGATATCCTTCTTGTTCATTTTGTTGGCCTATTAGTTATTGGCTATTTTAAACAGAAGCTTATGCTTAAGCTCATTCAAGCTCAAGAAACTGACTTGAATGATTTCTATCAAGACCTTCAGCTTCACTGGTTCCATGCTGAGATCGGCAGCGGCCGGCTCTTCCCGATATATGGATGAGTGCTGATGGGTCCCGCGAGGTGTGGATGTTGCGTTCGGTCAATCAGGCTAGTGGTGTAATGGCGTAGAACATTCCCGCTCGGTCAGCAAGAGGTGCGGGTTCGAGTCTTGCCTGGCACTAGAGTTTTGATCGCAACAAGACATCGTTGTAACAGTTCAGAACTTCGATACCAGCCACTTGAGGGTTAAAGAAAGTGACTTGAATCATTTCAGCATGCTTCCTATAAATAGATATTGTGAAAAACCTCTACAGGACGCTTGCTTGCGATTGCTGAAAATGATTTCAAGTTGCAGCCTTCGTGTTCTTGCTTTCCTTTTTCTCTTTTTAGTGTATTTTAAGTTGTTCCTGATCATTCGGTTTGCTAACAAATCGTCATTATTGCCATGCATTTCTAATGATTGTTTTTAATGCTTGGTATTGAGTGCACTGCACTGTAGCTTTGAATAAATAAGTAATGAACAAATAAATATTAGGATCTTGACAGGCAAAAGATATTCATTTGAGATTCTCACCCAAATACCCAGTATCATCGGTAGATCGGAGGCGGCAGTGGTGTCCTTCAGGTTGTTCAGGCGACGGCTAGCAAATATTGCAGCATTGTACACACCATAGAAATGGATGAGGGTATGACAAACAGAGAAGAGAGGATGACGCGCAAGAGCAGCGTTTGATAGTCACTACTTCATTTTGAAGCTGATTCTAGAGCATCATATTGATTTTTCTTAGTTTCTTAATTTAGAGCACAACACCGATCATTTGAAATTTCGCGCGGATGTGGTCGGAGTCACCTTAACCAAGTGAGTTTCATCTCTATAATTCACCGCTACTGCTTCAGCACTTCACATTCTGAATCGCCCTCTTTTCACGTTTCCGTCAGCCACCTCTTTAACAGACTTAATCAAGCAATTAACATCCGTGTGCGATGTTGTCTACCTCTCCATCGCAGACTTCAAACCTGAAAATCATTTTGAAGAAGCCATTTGAGCAACACATCTACATCCGAGTTCAGCCACCTGCAGATCGTTATGGTGACAAGGCTTGCCTGGCTTTCATATTAAGAATTCCATTATTTCCTAACTGTTATCGTCCTCGACACACACGTTCGTCCTATTAGAAATTTATGGAAATGACAGGAACGTCCTCTGTTTCGCGAAATGGTCTCACTGGACAGGTGGCATCTAATTGATTGGCTTTGGTGCTATTTACAGAACCCACAAGCCATTAGTTTTGCTGCGATTTTTCTGAATTTTATTTATGGTAGAGCTCAAAATTGAAGCGCAATCTATTTTACGTCGAACCCTAAAGACACATATGTCCTTTCGGCATAAAGTTGTGAATACGTGTTACATCATCATGCGCTTAATATACCTGTACAGTGAAGCGTACATTGCTCTTTGAGCAAAATCTTTCTTAAAATAATGCGTTCGGCACTTCCTGAGATTGCGTCAAGAAAAAAGGAAATATAGAAATCCATGACAAATGCGGATTTCGATTTGCTGCCATTTGGGAGAACAGAAGGGGCAACGCATTTTGTTAGAGACGACACATCGGTCAAGATAAAGTGCATGAGTACGCCTACTTCCCTCACACTGGAGCGGCATCGTCTAGGGCCCTTCCTGTTAAAATGCCGTGGCATCTCCTTATCAATGCTTCGATTGATGCGCTTCCATGGTAGATCATGTGATTGACTGGGTAGATCAATGACTTTTAATCGATGCCTTTGGCGGGGCGCGGGCACGGCAAGTTTTCCTGTTCTTAGGCGACGCGCTGTCTGCGATGTTGGCAAAGCTGGGTGGTGGCACATCAGAATCTTGACTATGTTCGTACAAATGGGAAGGCTGTTCGCTTTGTAAAAATCGGCAAAGCTGTAAGGTGCATCAGCTTATTGAGCGGCCTAACGTTTCGACCTGTTTGTCATCCTCAGATGCCTCTTGTTCCACTGTTAAAGCTGAGCAACGTCGCTAGCGCTGACATCAGTTACCGAGTTGTCGCAATGTCATGGTCACCCTATGCAATGATCCACCCACCTTACAACCTCGTTCGACATACAAAAGCTATAGAATATTCAAGAAAATGCCTAGTTTTTACGAAGAGAAAACTTAGAGAATAGGCAAACTATTTTTGATTTTTTTTAAAGTTTATTGCAAAACGGGGCATGTGTAGCGCAGTCGGAGGAGGTGCTCGCTACAGAACTGGTTTTTGCTTGTTAGAGAGGCAGTACCCTAACAGTAGGAATTTTCTTATTTTGAGGTTCTTTGAGGGCACGGCATGGTGCAGCAGCTTTTAGCAGCATTCCATCGCAGCGCTGCAAGCGCGGCAACGTCACGCTTTGAGATAATGGCACGGGCACATCCTTGTGGAGACGTAGTTGTCTGTTTGTACGTGCTTTTCTATACGCTGTCTCCCATCTGTAATCTCCAAAGAAATTAGGTGTAGCTTTTGTGCTGTTGGCATTGTAGCTTAAGAAATGCTCCGACGTGGATGCACCTCGTAAACATCGCACTCGTCGTCGCACTGCGGGTTCAGCGCTTTGCCGTGGGAATGCAAGCATGGAGTTCGATTGTAAAGGTAGTGTTGGGGTACGGCCAGGGCAACTTTCTGGAGGTGATGTCACGGCAGCTTCAAGATGGCTTTGGAACTGCATGACCACGGAAGTCTATTTCTACTTGGAACTACAACACAGCACTAGAGGTTCGAGTCGTGAAAACGAGCACGGCGGCTTTTATTATAAGACCAAGAAAAGGCGCGGCCATTATTTCATTGGTTGGCAATTAGCACGTAAACTTTACGTGGACTACTTAAGACTAGAGTTGCCAGCCGTTGCCCTTAACTAATTTGTTGCTTCAGATCACATTCAACAGGGAGCCAATTCCGCATTGTATAGCAAAAACTGAGTAATTTATTAAGATTTCACGCTTTCAACCAAGATGGAGAATCAATCCAAGCTAATATTTCTCTCTGTAATACAAACTACTCTTTCCGTATTTCTCTGCCACGAGGGTCCTCATTCCCGAAATCGAGACGTTTATTTGAATTTCTCATGCTCAAGTTGGCTCAGTGCTCGGGCACTTCTGAGATCGCGGCCTCGTTTTTCGTCAATAATGTAAGCAGCGTGGAAAATTGAATTTCCACTCAGACAAGTGTAGAAATCCCGGCAATCACGTCAGTCGTACTGGGTAATGGATCATATCACGTGTTAATAAAATGCCACCCATAAACCTATGAAGGTTTTTCTCTTGAAGAATATGGAAATCATTTTGGTGTCATGAAACTCCTCAGAAAGTGAAATTTTGAAAAGTGAATTAGACGCTTTCTTTTTCTTTGTCTATTTTTTTTTATTAGCCCTGCTGATGTTCCTAAGAAACAGAATAAAAAGAAAAATGTTCGCCTGAACTTGATCACTTCTTTCAGTCGGAGGGAACTTTAATACATTTTTGGATAATAATAATCATGGGAATGTATAAAAATTATTGAAATAATTTTTTTTCAATTTTGAACATAATTAAAGTAATTTTGCTATACAATGCATTAGTGTTACAGCGTGGTAATCAAATTTGAAAACTACAATCAAAGGGAGCAAAACCATGGTCAAGTTCTGAGTGCATACAAAAACTGTCAACATTCATCGAAATAATTTCGAACGCCTTAAAGGAGAATTGTCGACAATAACAAGCCTCTAATCCGCTTTCGGATGAATTATCCTCTTATGTACGTAACAATCTCAGAGCCATCTAGCTGCTTTCATCACGCCAAGACCAGTAAACACGATCTGTGTATACTATCGAACTTACGAACTCGTTAGCTATCGGGAAGAGTTCCACTTTTTCCTTACTCCACTTTGTTCTTCTCGGCTATCAGCACTAGGAAGATCTTACTCATTTAATTCTTCAGTATGACCGAGTCATTTTGGAAACTTCAGACTTCAATTGAAACCCTAGCTTCGCTATTTCTCTATTGGAACTATAGCTTTCCTATTCCCCTTACGACAGCATCCTTCTAACCATCTAGAAGCTGGAGCCCCAGTTAATTTCCTCTGCGAGACTCATCGACAGACCTATGACGTTCTCCTTTCGTCCTTGACGATTATCGTTTTATGACGGAAGAGTTAATGGAAGGCGTTCGCCTGCTTTCTGACACACTTTTCCGCCACAAAAACGGCTTTCTCATCCATTAGAGAAGCGCTCTACTTGGAAAGCTATAAACTAGAGTATACTCTCACGATTATGAAGTGCTTGATTTCAGGTCGGAGCTAATCTTTGCCGTCGGATTGTACGTGAGCGCTATGGGCTCGCTGCTCTTCCTCTTCGAAATGATCAAGCCCTCCATCGCTGCACTTTTCTAGCGTCGACGGGTGCTCAAGGGCCACGAGCTAATTTCTCGTGAGATCGCTTTTGTCCCTTCCTATCTAGCGGAACATGCTATCTTAGCAGCACGAATAGGTGTTCGAACGAGACGAGAAAAGCCTTCATGATGTGATGATCCTCTGCTAGAGGGTGAGGCCTACAACTGCACGACCAAAATGGTACTAGTTGTTAATGTGTCCTATGTAAGAGGCGGGGACACGCCAGTTGATCCCAGCCAATCCGAGCACTGAACGAACGCCTACCCAGTCGCTCACCATACCGACTGTACACGACGCTCGAAACCACGACCTAACTGGTCTGACGAGCGCCTCTTCTCCACGTAGGCCACATTAACGACTAGCACCGTCAAACCAATACGCATTGCACAACATTCATTGTGATTTCAAGCTGAATAACTGTTTGTCGAGACCTTTTAATCATACACTCGGCTTCCTCTCGGTGTCGCATAGCATTCTTTCCCTCATAAATTTATAGGTGTCAATGATTCTGCACAAATGAGCGGGTAGTGCTCCTAACCACCACATGTATCTGTGAAGCGTAATCTGTTAGAATATCAATCACAACACGGTGTGCCTTCGAATGTTCGTTGAATTCGAATTCGATAAAAATTTATTTCTCGTCCATGTTTGCGCACAAATACGAAAATGCCACTAATATCACAGTTCAACCCAGTGGTGTGCCTTTGAAATTCATCAGTATGGAAGATCGAGAGCTTTCTTCTTTTCGAAACAGCTACGGATGTGGTTCAGGTTGGTTCGACGGTTCAGTGTTTCCGGGTTGACGGAACAGAACCCGTCCCATCTCCTGTCCGAGTCTCTGTATAACATCTCGAAGATGTTCTTGCTGAAATCGGAGGTGTAAACTGTCGAAAACGCGGAAGGATGTATAGTTGAAGGACTAACGCTGTCATAATCGGGCCAAATCGAGTGAACGAATCCAGAAAGGAACGAGTCCGGACGGAGAGGGTCTTCAACCGTCCTCGTGTACCTAAAAGAGCAGAAGAATATAACTTAAAGCTTTAGCGTATAAAATGATGAAAGATAGACAAAAACATGGAAAAGATTAATACCGCGCCCTTCCATTTACTGGAGGCACTGGATCCGTGACTCCAGACGAGGACGATTCTAAGCCAAGAAGAACCGCCAGACGTCGAATATTCGGCGGCACACCGACAAAAAGACGTTGACGCCTGAATTAGTGATAGCGTGCGCATCCATATACATATAGAACGAAGCTTTTCATGAAATCTTTAATTCTGTTTGTAACACATTCAGTCACGTAAACCTGGAAGCACTTACATCGAAAATGCAAAAACGAATCGTTAAAAGCTACTGGAGCGATGCAAACTTTGCTGGCAATAACGCATGACTTCTCTGAGTTTAGAGAAATGCAAAAGTCATTCGATGACGAGGTACCTAACTGAGTTTTCCAGCCTATTACATCTTGGCCAATACACTTGCAGCTCAGTTGCAGTGGCACTTTTTAAACTGCTTAAAACCTAAAACCATCAATAATTTGTGGACCTATAGTTCATCATAAAAACTATTGCAAAGCTAAACAACTGTTTTGACGCCGCATAAATCTGAGCTACTATACCATATGATCTTAAACGACGATTAAATTAGCGACAAGGTTCATGTGTTGATAGAATTTTCCCCAATTGTTGAATCAAACCTATTGCGTGTCAGCGTTCTGTAACCTTAACGCTACCAGATCTATTTGAGATGTGGACAAAGCCGCATTCTATTCCTAAGGTGGGTGGCACGGCAGCTTCGAAGCTTCGCTTTCTTGTAGCCAACCACGGCAGCCCGGGAACGGCACTCAGGTAGGGGTGCGGGCACGGCACATTTCACGCAGTTAATGCTCTTTCTGTATTTACTTTTTGCGCGGCTGATATTGAAGACAGCAGCTGTTAAGCGAGTGTTTAAATGCGATCAAAACCATTGCGTCAGACAGGACTCGAACCCTCGCCTTCTGCTTTCCGGGCAGCGATGCCTAAGTTTTGATCACAACTAAAAATCCATTCAAAAGACTCCTTCTATAGTTCCTGCACAAGAGAACCTATAGAAAGGTGGTGGCATGGTAGCATGTTGAAAACGCTGAACACGTCCCAGCGCTGACATGTGGACGAGGCGCCACGGTCCCTATCAGCATTCTAGCGGCGCCCTCATAGATAGCAGCACGATGTTTTGTTGCGATCAAAACTCTTGCGTCAGGTGGGACTCGAACGCGCATCTTCTGCTTTCAGGGCAGCGATGTTCGCCTTACACCACCGGCGCTGTTTGACTGCACGTAACATCCGCGATATCCTCGAGGTCTGTCAGCACCCACCGGTGATACGGGATGTTCGAAATCTTTTCTTGAATGTTCGACTGTGGAATGCTTCCTAGCGATGGTGCGTAGAATTTTGAGGGCTACGTTCTTGCCAGGTACAGTGCACTGCAAATTAAGATTGCACTGGTGTCCAAGCCGGCGTACCAACTTTTAAGCAGCACTCTTCGTACGGTTCCCGCAGAGCTAGCCTCTACCACCTGAGGCTTAGTGCACAAAAAATTATTTTGCAACCCTTCTTCTTCTTCTTGTCCTCTGCTTCTTCTTGAAGAAGAAGAAGAAGAACAGCTTTAGGCCAGCATTCTAGCGCCGGCAAGGCTGCACTCACTCGCTGCTGTAAATGGGTGCGGCCATGACACTTCCTATCTTGATCTATTGGCCCGACAGTCTCCAAGCAGTGGTGCGCAGTACCGTGAAAGCGAGGTTGCTTATGCTACATGGATTACACGGCAATTGATCAGCATTCTATGTTCTACCTTCCACGGTATTTCACAAGCAACGTTCAGATGAGTTTTCACAATGTTTCCTTAATATAGCGCTTCAGAGCACTCTTCCATTGTTACACTCAACCAAAGCAACCGCTCTTTAGGATGACGGCATAGCGGCTTTTTGGAACAGTGGTCTACAAGGAGATGTTAAGCAGTTTCTCTAGTTGTACAATTGGCATAAAAAACTCACTACGGCATTACTGTGCCGTAGTCGTAGGGAGTTCTTTATTGGGTTTTCTGCAGCTACCGTAGTGGAATAACCTGACCTCACTGAACAAATCTTGGAATAAGGATCCGACTCAACAGCCTCATATCAGCACTATACCGTGGAGGTTTTCAGATATCGCTCTCTTCATGGCGTTGGTAATAAGATCGTTTCTTTAGGATGCTGTAACACTATTTTCCGAGCGGTGGTCAGCAATATTAGTAGGTCATGTCACGGTAATAACGATAATCAGTTGCGAATGAGGGTGCAGCGGTTCGCCTGCAATCGCACCAGTCTCTTAGGGTCGTTCGAGTACATTTTCGTACGTTTCGTGCGTTTTTTTTTTCGTACATTTTCCGGCGGAGTGGCGTTTTCCCCCCGCCCTTTGAACAGAGGCGTGGCAAATGTCTGTGTCTCCACTATCTCGTAAGGTAGCCACTGGACTCTCGAGAAAGCCCAGGGGGTTGGGGTGGGCGGGCCAGGGGACGAAAGGGTAGAACGCTCGACCCCCGGTTGCGGATATATGATAGAAAGTCCAACATATCGACCGAAGCGATCTCCTCTCTTTGAAATTATGACATGGCTACTCAACATTGGTGATTTACAATGTGTTCTGGAGAGTTTCTAAAGTTCAGAGATAAACTACATTGGGATCAATGCCCTGGTTTTCAAGTAGACCTGAACTAGATAAGCTCATTTCAAGGTTTCTATCCAGCTTGACGGGTGCAAGCAGGGCAGACGTTTCCTTTTTAGGGTGTTGGCACGGTAACTACCTAATGACGCTGGCACTTTTTGAGGCCGGAATCAAACAGCTAAGGACTTGTTCACAGTCCGCAACAGGAGCATCTGAGTCGCTTGTGAAAAGCATACGAGTCGAATAATGCCGATCGACGACCAAGCAAAAATCGCTGAGATCTTTGCCCGGGCGACCTGTCGCTCCCATAGCGGACTATGAACAGGGTCTAATGAATGGAGTGCAACTGTGAAGGCCGGCACAGTAGTTCGTATGCGACACACACACTCTCTCTCTCGGCTGTCGCATCAATCGATGCGCCAGGCCACCCGAGCTGCTAGTCGCCGCTCCTTCATTGATGGCTGAGTATCAAAATGTCATAGCACTTTCTTAGTGTAGCAAATGATTAGAGATTATGGTAGTATTTATGTGAAGACACCATTGCACACTCATAAGTGGAGCACAGGCAAGGCACAAGTTAACTGAGTTGCAGTGCGACTTTCGCACCGTAACTTATATACTGCAGTGCCTTTTGAAGTTCATTTCCGTACGTTTCGGGATATTGCCAGGGAGGATATTGCTTGAGCAGCGACGAATAGTGAATTCGTGTGAACACGGCTACTCATGACAGCAGGCGGCACATTAATCGATTTGATCTACCTTGCTGACCTGCCACGCGCTCACCGAATATGAACCGTCTCGTCACTCGAGGATAGCCTTCAATAAAGCCGTTTCTAGTTTGTAGCCAGACATTTTACCTCCATACCTCACAAAATTCTCAGCATCATCGATATTTTCTCATTTCATGGTAAACTTTTTGACTGTTTCTTCTTAACGATCCACGAAGCTAAAGAACATGGAAAGCGTCACCCTAACATTTCCTCTTGTTGAGAGGTAAGCACAGCGGTTACAGCCGTGCCTTGCTCCGTACGCAGATATGACGCTTGGTAAGCTAGACACTTTCTACGTTTGATATCCAACTATAATTTCCTGCTGCTGGGATGAGAGGCGGATGGAGCGATGGTTCGCTTTCGGATGTTAGCATGTCAACTTCCCGATGCCGGCAGTGCTTTTTGAAGTGTGGACTATGTTCCAAAGTTAGAACCCGGACCATTTACAGGCATGTCTACATGATCTGGTTTCCATGCAGACATAACTCTAAACAAGCCAGGCTCATTCTACAGTGTTCACCCAGTCGGAAAGGTGATGACAGCAGCCTCTCAAGTGAACAGACGCAAGTCACGATATCGAAAAATCAGCACTTCGGATGCGGGCACGGCAGCCCTTCTCTTCTTGGGGTGTTGGCACGGCGACTTCCAGGCAGCTGTAGTGCCTTCAAAGATGTGGACCACGGCAGCTATGCATGACATTCAATTGAAGATGCGGGCACGGCAGATAACTCTCTCTGCACCTAGTCGGTACTGATCGATTTGCATCGGTGTGATGGAGGGCTCGGTTGGCCTGATAGGAAACTGGAACCAAGAACCTGGAATCGGGAGCACGTGCAGTCGGCACCACCACCGACTGCACTCCACGCGCCCTGAACAAACCATACAGCTTGCTTAGACGAGAATGAGGAATGCTGTTCCCAACACAAAGTGATTTATGCCAGCCTTCCCTCCTAGGATCTCAGCGCAATCGAATTCTCTCCTCTTATTCTGGTCATATCCTTAGCTCAGTTTCGTTTAATATAGGCGCATTTCTGTTTCAAACCTACTTTTCCTTCCAATCATCCATCTCCACTTGGCGCTTCTCGTTTAGAGCACATTCTCTCGTCACGTGCTCCAACCATGACAGCGTCTCGGGGACTTTCCATAGTTCGATCGTCTCATTGGCGTAGATTTTGTACACGAGCTTTAACCCATCGGTTTCTCTGAAGAAGAAAAATCAGACTGCACTTAAGCGCCGCCATATGCCCATATTGAGATGTCTGCAACATGCTTAGTGACCTCCATGTCCTCATGGAAAAATTCCGACAAAGATCTTTCTTCGAGTGATGCATTAGATAGAAGCTTTTGCTTTTTATGGACAAACAAGGGCCGAAATAAACTCTCATCCATAGCAAACGGTTCTCTCATCCAAAATTAACAGACAAGCCCTAATGTCTATGTAAAATGGTCAGAATGCTTGAAACTTTGGGAAGATTCGCTCACTGAGGAGCCGGCCAATCCCTATGTGTGCTCAGGGATTCCAACGACCATTTAACCTCCTCAAAGCAAACCGCAAAAAAGGAAGAGGCTTGTTCTATACATCCTGAACAAGGCATCTAGGCCATTTCTTGCTGATCAACGCCCATGAGGAAGCGGAGTAATCAAGCTAAAGACCAACTTGTTCGCCGCAAAGGTCCCCAGATGTCGATGCGATTCCACAAGAGCGTCCGGCTCCACTTGCATTTTGTCCAGCAACATCGTGACCATCCCCGGGAACGCGCATATGGCATTCGTGAGCTGAAAACTTCTTCCGTTGACTTTCGCGCACTTGAAGATGAGGACAAGGAATGGACCTGTTCATCAGCCTCGGCAAGATCGTCATCATTTTTAGCGCCGAGGAACCCAGCTAGCGCCACCGAGTAGCAGAAATTCGGTAGCTTGTCCAAATTTTTCCACTCCTAAGAAGGCATTGAGCAAGGTCTTGTAGGGGATTCCTCCCAGTACCTCTCAAGTTTCTTCTAACTTCTTCAAGCTTACCTTGCAGCAGCGGTAAAAGTCTTTCAACCATTTGTACTGCTTCGCTTTCACCGCTATGGTGTCGATAATGAGCAGAATAGCGAGAGGATCTCCTGCAAACGGAAAATTTACCAAATTGGAACCCTCTCCTATGATAATGGGTTGCCTAGTCCGTTAAATTGGCAGCTGTCATAGATCTAGCTGTAAAACTGTCATTGAGCTGAACCATACCATTAGATTAGAAGCCATTCCTGAGGTTCCGCTCCATATTCGCATGTTCGTTTTGCCCTATTTCATAATACATAATAAGGCATTCTAAGCCCTTAAACATTGATTTTTCAAATTTCTAGGAAGGTATAATAGTTTTAAAGATCGAAAGGCAGTAATTTTTTGAAGTTAAAAGAATAAGTTACTCATGCACTTGTGCAGCTCGCCTCAACTTTGATCGATAACGAAAATTTCGTTCGTGGTGTTATACAGATGTCAACGGTACTGCCTAAACATTTGCAAAAAATTGCTCACTTTGCTGTTCTAGTTAAACAAAATTTGCATTATCAACAAAAAACCAACGTAGGTCGCAGCGTTGGTTTGTTTCATTTTTATAACATTTCGAACAGCCCACTTTTCGAAGTCGATGAATTGAAAAAATTTCGAGAAAGTCGGACTATATTTTATTTCGGTAAAAAACTCTAGTCTTGACGAAGAGTCTCCAGTTTAAAATGGAAGTCTCGTTTGGAGGATGTTTAGTTTGATTTCAAGTGTCAGGCTTGATAGAAGAGTGTGCAAATCCAATTTGATTTGGAAAGTTCCTTAATTTAATTTAAAAAGTGAACAGTTTGAAGTGAAAATGGTATATTCCATTTCCAGCAGCACAATTCAGCCCTAAGAGCAACATTAGAAAATGTAGCAGCTCCTACTCTGCGGATCCATCATCAATATGAACTTTGCGTAGTTGAGAGCCGTCTCAAAACACCTGAAAAACACGGTTATGATGGAAGACACCGAGCTGCTTGCCAGCTGTCCCAACTCACCGCTTATAGACACAGTTGAGCATATGTCTGTGCAGCAGCAGATAAAACGCACGATTCTCGTAGTCCAAATAGTCTACGTGGTGATAGAATGAACTTGGCTGAAATGTGGTCGCCATCGACTGCTCACAGTAGAACACGCCACGTTCTGAAACATTGCCCAAACCCTTAGATACAAGCTGTGAGGTAAAAGTGACCTCTGAAACTGATAACCAACCAATAATATCACAAGACTGCGTGATATCCTCTTGCATTCTGAAGACGTTCGCCAGCAGAAGAAGAGAATTCAAATGATACGGGTTGTCCATCAGGACTTCTTCGGCTATCCGATGGTCCAATGTGTCCTCAGCAGCCCAGCAAAGCCTGGAAGCATTTGACTGGATATGCAGTGGTCTACTATCGGGCGATTCATCTCATTAAAACGGACTATTACTGCATGTCTTTTGAAAGATCCCCTTTGTCCCGCTTTAGATCCCCTTCAGAAAAGCGAAATTCCGTAAAAATGCTTCATACAAGTGAACGGGGCGTTCCACCTTTACTCCTAGTCTTCCTGAGCTTGTAGCGTTAGTAAAAGTTGGAATTTTTTCTTTTGAAAAGCCAGTCTTACCCCTTCAAATATTGGCATCTAGCTTTAAAAAATCTAAACGAATCTAAACGGGGAAGGTCTCACAATCAGGTGTATGTTTCAACGGCAAAAATGAACACATGAGACTCCCCACCGTTTAAATAGTAGAACGGTATGCTGCATTTTTGCAAAGCACTTGAATCTACCCCGAGAGTCTACCATGGAATCGTACAGTTGCACAAGGGAATACTTTCCAATAGAATCTGCTGGAAAAAGCAAAACTACTACTTCATTGACGTCAGGTCTTCGATTCCTTGTCCTGCTGTATTTTTGCTTTTTTCATATTCAATGCTTGGAAGTTATTGCCCTGTGCGATTCCATAGTAAACTGTCGGAGTCCTTAACTGGGGTAGATTCAGGTGCTAGTTCAAGGACTTTTCAAAAATGGAAAATACTTTTCTAGTACTCGAAGGACGGAGATTTTCGCGGTGGTATTCATTTTAATCGGTCAGACATACATCGGAGATCGTTTCCCAGTAATTATTTACCGTATAGCGATGCCATATCAGAAGTTTTTGTACACGAATGTGATTTTTCTTCCGGGTAATAGCTACGGAGCCCTACAGGGAAGGATGCCTTATATTTCAAAAATAAATGATTGCAACAGTACCTCTCGAGTTCTTCATAATGCGAATTGTGGACGAATTTGAACCATTTTACTTCGCCTTCCTCTCGATCCAACACCATAGACAGACCTAAACGAGAATTATAAAAACTAGGCACCTAGCCAACAATAAAAGCGTTAGAACCTACCGAGATTCTTAACAGGTGGCCAAGTCCTCTTCTGCTTAACCAATCTCCCGGCGCCATGAGACGAACGGTGAGACCGACTCGAGGTCGCTGTAGATTCCTGAACCTCAGAAGATGCACTAACTTTACGTGGTTTGGAATACTGTTCAACAACCTTAGTATAAAAGCAAATCACCTTTCTCAACATGGCCAATCTCTTTACAACATTAATGGAAGTATGGACAGTTGTGAGGTGGATAGAATTGGCGATAAGGGCCTGCTACATTTCACTGCGACGTAAATTCCACATTTTTAAGGTGACTTTTCACAATAACTATAAGGGAAACGGAAATGGAACTGCAAGCACAATGCAAGTGGAACTATGAAACTTACCCGCTTCCTTTGTTTACTGTTGTCCAATGTTCCCTTTCTATATGCCTCTACTTCCACTGTTATGTAGCTGCCTTTTTTTGTTTTCCTTTGTTGCTGGTCGTGTTGTGTCCAGTTGTGTTTTTTGTTTTCGTTTTCCATTCCTTTGCGTTTGACATGCTTTCGCAAGGAATAACTGTAAATGTGAATGTAAAGAACTGACCTTCAACGTCTTTCCGAGCGTCCTTTTTAACTCTGCTGCCGCATCAAAAAGACGTGGATCGGTCTTCAGCAGCTGCTTGATGTCCAGCAGCTCGTAGTCTTCGGAGGTTAACGCATACACGCTGTTCTGCAAGAGCAATCTCGCCTTCTTTTTACACTGGTCGGCAGTCTGCTAACCGACCTCTAGTGACAGCACCGCCAACAGTTCCTCCTCGTTAATCTCTCGGCTCCCCTTTCCCTTCTGCTTCTTCTTTTTCTTCTTGTTCGTCTTTCTTTCTCCACGTTCCATTGAACAGGTGGCAGAAGAAGTGTGATCCGGTCTTTCTATAGGTCCGCGTTCTTCGTCGACACTTCTTTCAGCAACGCCCTCGTCATCTATAAATGGCAGCTCTAGCGGATAGGGAGCAAACAAGAGCTTCTACTTCGAAAAAGCATCAGAAGGACCTGGTCGATTTCCTAGGTCTCTGTTCAGGTATGGCTTCATATGGAATGAAAAAAAAGGTGTAGAAAAAACGGCATCAAATGTATGGTGCGAAACAGTTCTTTCTTTCGAATCCGAGAGGCTGACCAGCAAAACCCACCAGTTCCCTACGAATAGCCGTGGCCAGCAGCTCGAATACACCAGGTGGTCACTGCGCAAAGGCAGAGCTGCTGCTTCACGCGGCATGTACTTACACGAAAAGGTGAAGGGATCTGATGCAAGTGGCAGTAGTGTTTGGCTATAAAACGCAATGAACCTGCCTTCAAACGCAGCGAATCGGTTCACTGGTCCTCTTAGAGGCTCTTCGTCCTCTTCTCCTCCTTCGTTCACATCGTCGTTCGTCTGCTTCTTCGCCTCCTCCTGCTCCTTTGCTTCAAGTAGACGTCGCAGATGCTTTGTCGACATCGCATACACAGAACTGAAACCTTGCCATCTCCTCTACGACGTCGTTTGCCTCCGTATTAGACGTTATTACCCCAAGCAATGACACCTGCAGCTACATCTCAACTTCTCAGAATTTTCAAGGCCTACCAGTCAATATATAATTGTCTACTTAAGTTTGAGTTGCACTCGAAATATGTTCAAACCTCGCTTTAGATAATTTTACAGAAAAAAAAAACTAAAGTGGTTTGGGTCAGAATAGTGATAAAAGCAAATCCAACAGGTAAAAATGACGCTAAGCTAAACCCGACCATGTTCCAGAGAGCCGAAAAAAAATAAAAAATAGCGCTGGCGGAAACCACTAGCAGCACACACAATACAATGTTTATCTCCTGGCTTCATATTTTAAAGTATATAAATCTATGGTATACAGAAATGAATTCATTTTGAATAAATAACGTCTATGACAACAATACCAGTAATTCGATGAAAAACGTTTAGCAATTTCACTCAGATCTAACGTAAATAGCGATCGATATTCTCCTAAATAAAGTCAATAGCACTAGGCTACTCTAATTTGAACAAACAAGGGATCAGATATGACTAGCACTGGCAGACAAAGCAGCAGCGGCAGGCACAGGATTCTAGGACCCTTCCTTGGACTTCTTGAAGACCGCTTCCGGCATCCATGCCGGTTTATACGCCACTATCGGCGATCCTTCAACTTGGAGCGGCTGTCCGAAGGCGCTCAGGGACATCAGTGCCAGGCCACGCGCCGCTCCACACGATATCACCTTAACAGTGATTGGCTGATCTCTCGGATATCGAGGAGAAGACTAGGTAGGGAGGCCCACCTCTCCAACTTTCTTATCACCCTGCATTACAAGGCCTTTCACCTTCTTTTCGCAGGTGAACGGCAGAATCCTCCTTCGAATCACACCTAAACGCAGCACTTCAGATGACTTACAGTTAGTGGAACCCCAAAATGCTGGCAGCCAGCTAGCCCTACCTGTGTTAGCTGTTCGAGCCGTCAGTTCTTGACCTATATAGCAGCCTTTATCCAGGGATACCATCTTCAAGAAGTCACCATTGGCCTGGAAATAGATTTTTTGTTGTTGTTCAAATTGGGATAAGGAAGGTATGCGAGGTTTTTCTGAGAAAAATTGAGGGGTAGTTCGATTTAACATACCATTTTCACATAAAAACCACATTTTTCAAGAAAACTGGAAGCTGAACGCCATTCAAATTAAAACGAATGGCTTCCAAAACAGGTTAAGCATTTTCCAGTCGGTTTAGGACGAGCGTTCGATTTAAAAACTTGATGGAATGTTTTCGAAAATTTATAATTCACCAGTCCAAAACGTGAAGTCAGCGATTAGATTTTGTGAAAATGATAATCTTTTAGGTGCAGAATGGCTTCCAGCTTGTTTGGAAGTGCAGAAAATTATCTTTTTTTTTAATTTTCAGTACATCGTTAGAAGAGGTCGAGCCATGCACTTTTCTATCATGTCTTCATTCCCATTTTACTTTAAAATTGCATTCCACGTTGACGGTGAAGACAAAACAAGTGTGGAAATTTTGCATATATCCACTGCACATCTTCAAGTAAGCCTCATCTGTGCTATCAAAGGATAAGCAGAGCCCCGTGATTACGCCATGCACTCGCCTAGGGGTAAATGAGGAACACTTAAAGATGCGGAGTAGAGATGTGCAAGTTTTTCACAATTGATTTCGTTGCATCGTTGTCGAGACATGAAATTTTGAAGTGAAATTAAAATAAAGACGTGTCAAACAAGTGCATGGCGTGATCTCCTCTAACAATGCGCCGATTTTCCTGCAATTCAGAATAGGCTCAAAATGATTTCTTAGCTGAAAGAACAAAATCATGCAGAAATTCAAACGCCGTGTTCACATTTTAGATGAGGCGAAGTACAAATTTTAAGGAAGTTCCACTAAACTACTAAAGTTCCCGTTTAAATTGAGAATGTCGAACCCCTTGGAAAGCGCCTAAATTTATCCGAAAAACATTCGCTTTGATTTAAATGATGTTCACTTTAATTTTAAAGTGTCCAGCTTGACGTGGCTATGGTTTGACTTGGAATCCCTGCATAAAAGACCCAATAAACGCAAGAAAACTAGCTTTGCTCACTAAAGCTAGTGAGCTTTTTCTAAAGCAACCACCTAAAATACCAGTAACACCTTAGTTCTGCAAAACTAAGGAACGAGCTAA
Source organism: Heligmosomoides polygyrus polygyrus (assembly GCA_947396885.1). Lineage (NCBI taxonomy): Eukaryota > Metazoa > Nematoda > Chromadorea > Rhabditida > Heligmosomidae > Heligmosomoides > Heligmosomoides polygyrus. The sequence continues at coordinate 99,868,127 of OX377205.1, read as the reverse complement.
ATAGGTAGGCATGTCGAGTCGCTCAATGTATGTACAGATTACTGTAGTGGTAGCAGCCAAATGTTATCTTCAGGCTTCGTTTATCCCTAAAATGCGACAAAATGAGTTGCTCTGCATGCAGTGCAAATCGATAAAGCCGATGGTTTGATCGATTCCCAATAGTTGCATGGCGACCTGTTGGTGTCACTTTGTAGGTATAAACGGACCCTTATTTCAACCAGGTACGCTGGAAATAACTTTGAATTTTTCCGAGTTAAAGCCATATAAAGATCTAAGCCCCTTCCGCACAGTATATCAGTAACACCTTAATTCCCTCGTCTCTTACTCCACTCTCTTGCAATTTAAAAAAATTCAAGATGAGAACTCACATGAAAGGGCAGGAGTTCGCCGAGTTCCTCACAGCCCTCTGCGACTCCGTACTCCATACGCCTCTCGTGGTACGTGCCAGTATCCTTAGCCTCTGTTTCATCGCCGTACAAACGCCTCCCTAACGGAGGAAACCTGGGATCAGGAAACGAACCCCGAACGTCGTCCACAGAAAACAACACATGGTTGTGTGACTCGACCACATTCACCTGGAGACGGTAAGATACAGTCAGAAGAATTCACGGACGGCTAGGAAAGCCTCACACTTTTTCGCATACGGTACTTCTCCAGCAGAGCTTTCAGCTTTTCCCTGTTCGACGCCGAGCACTCTACTAGAACATCGCCGTTGTCTTTCGATATAATGAGGTCATCCACTATCCTGCCTTTCGTATTGAGCAAAAATGATGCGATTCCTTCTGAATTCTGTAGCGTCCTGAAATTACGAAGAAGATGGGTCTTCCTACAACGTCGGCTACAAATTGCATTGGATATCAGATTCGTTCAGATTCACCACCATAAGTCACGGCCGCATCCACTAATTCACTAATTCATAAATTTTGAGCCACAAAATTTATTTAAAAAAGAGTACAAGCCCGCATTAGAAGTATAAGAGGAATAGCAGCACGTCATTTCATTCGGAAAATATCACAGCGACAGAATCAAGCACAGAAATACACTATTGAGACATCCATCTTCCACGGTTAGACAAAAGCCCAAAGGTGCATGGTGCCGTCCAGCACCGAATTCACCAAGTTCTAAAGCAGCACGTTGGTCAAAGCTTGGTCTACCAGTAGAAAGTGAGAAGTCACTTGAATACACTCTTGTCGTTCAGCTAACTGCATTCAAGTCGCAAACCCTGTGTTCTCGAGTGACCGGCCTGCTTTCATACCTGGATTTGCCAGAAAACCTTCGAGGGCTGTCGATAGGAGAATATTCCGCCAGAACACGGCGCTTGGGACCATTAAAGAGGAAACATTCGCTAGGGACATTACTTCAGAAGGTGGAGAATTCCGATATTAGTCCATATTTTTGAACCGATTGGAACCATGCAGGAGGCATTATTTAATTAGTACTTAATTTTATTTAATATTTAATTAATATTTGTACTGCTAATTTTCATCGCTTTTGGTTCCGAATGAACTAATTTGATCAAGGCTTACCCAAAATGCAGTTCGGCCTTTATATAGAATACTACCTCACTTAAGGAAGACTGAATACATCGCTTATTTGAGACGTTAAATCCGAGTTCTAGCTCGCTGTAGAAGAAATCCTAGCCACATACTCAATCAGTTGAAAGAGCAACTATCGATCACCGGAGAAATTTAACCGGAACAATAATTGTTCTCACCGGCAGGTGCAGTGACACTAGTCACTTTGGGCGGAATTTGAAAGGGATTAAACCTTGCTGAAGGTAGGTTTCAACTCCGCCACAGGAACTTCATTGCATTTCAGTAGAAACACTTCCCACCTGCCTACCAATTTCTTCGGCGATACAAGAATGAACCTCCAGTTGACCGCTGCTAGAGGTTGCGTGTTTGAAGGTCTGCTACGTCGTACTACGATAGCCGACCAGCCGATAGCCAAAACTTCTGGATGCCTAAGGGCAATTTAATCGTCATCACTAATTCTATTGAAAAGCCGCACCCTCGAGGAGAAGGCAGACTACAAATGATGTCACTAACTGCGGTAAAAGCGGCCTCTATGGACACATGGCTACGATAAGGCACGACCTTCACATGTCAAATGATACAACGGACTTCCGTACAAGACCAAAAGACGCCCACGAATTCATGCACAACTCAGTGGCATAGTGAACATACTCCAACCACCTACATTAAATTTAAATTCAGAGATCCAATCTTTTGCAAGTGAAAAAATGCACTCTTATACCGTATAATACCTCAGCAAAATGCGTACCTGACATCATTCGTCACCAAACCCTGCAGTAAGTTCAATGAATCCGATCCTCTAAGTATTAACAATGATCGATGCGCCAGCCCTATAACCTTTGACATCTGAAAAGGCTGCATGTCACTTCATAAAGCGATGTTTTCGCAGATATTTCGGTCAAAACGAGAGTTCTTATTCATAAGGATCATCTAGGCGCTGAGCAGATTTATGTCAAATATGTACAGATACAGGTACTTAAGAGACACATCCACTGAACAAAACAACAATGGAATGTACTGAGCAAACCAGATGGTTCGACCAACGGTAGTAAAGAGTCATGAGTGATGAGATACGTCTCGTCGGATGAAAGAAGCGAGTGAACGAATCAGAGCGATTTACGAGGTGAAGAACGATTACAAGGCAAGTGGGTCGTTATGAGCTGAACAAAAAGCCTGAAGGCAACGTAAGTGGCAGAGTAACAACATAAGAAAAGGTAGGAGCAGTACTTTTTCAACAATCGCATAGAAACAACCAAAAATAGATCAGAAATCGGCGCTAACATGCAGATGAGCTATTTTCGTACGTGATCCACCGACTCCTGGTTGAAGAACGGCATTCGCAGAGCTTCCCTGGCTGTGAGACGCTGCTCCGTCGCAAACGTCAGGCAGCCACTGATCACTGGCACAGCATCAGCTGGCAGTCTTGGATTCAGCCTGAATGGGTCAAAGATATGCAGGCTCAGTTAAGATTGAAGGCGCCATTTGAATCGATCTCCGGTTCGATTCTGCACCCAGAGTAGTCGACCTTTCATGTCTACTAGGTCAACGAATTGTCCACCATACTACGTGTAGAAGTAGAAACCACTGACTGAGCAATGTAGGTATTGTACGGCTATTGTACTGGTCAACTACGCGTTCAAATTTGCTCTACGTCATCGAGCAGAAGTGGAACATACAGCGCGTCCAATATGATGAATAACTCTAGATTTTCAGTTATCAAGGATTTCTATGCTGTTTCTGACCTGTTTTCTAACTAGGAAAAGGTCACAGGCATCTGAACGGTCAGGATGAATATCAATCCCTATCCATTAAATAGTAAAAGAAATTCTCAATTTCTTGCAAAGTCCTTGAACCCATCGAGTTAAGGCCCCTAAAAGTTTACTACGTAGTCGCTCAGCATCACAAGGCAATACCTCCCAAACCTCGAACACGCAGGAAAATGCAAAATAGTGTAATGTCAAGGAATGAAACCGACCTCGCGCCTATGAAACAGTATTTTTGCATTTTTCTGGATGGTCGAAGTTTGGAAGGTATTGCTTTGGGCAACGGTGCGACTTCATAGTAAGCTATGGAGCCCCTAACTCGGCATGTCCAAGCGGTTTGCAAAAATGAACAAAATCTTCTTATAATTAAAGGGTGGAGGTGCTAGGAGTGTTACTCACCTCCGCCGTTCAGGCATACGCTTGCGACCTTTCCTGGTTAGAAAATAGAGCCCTGAAGAGAAAATCAGCAAGAAGGTGCTTGGAAATGAGAAAAATAGTTATTCAGCTTATTTTTTGGACACGCCATGCATTCTTTCTCTATCTGATGGCATAGAGGCAAGTTGACTTTGCGTTTGGCCTCTATAAATGACCCATCCAGCGCATTCGACAGTCAAGAACAGCAAATCGTCCTCTACTACATAGGATATACATTGATGGTGCCGATTCATTGAGTTAATAGGAGTGGGATTGAGGGTTCGAAGAACCCGAGCAGGAAATCGAACCCAATCAATTCGTTCACAAGCGAATAGAGTGACATACTATTAGTAAATAACTGAATGACCCACACAAATCCCTATTTGAACTGCCTCACATGCCAACAAAAAGCGGAAAGCATGACGAACCCCAAAAATGAGCTCAATACTCAACTTCTAACCGTCTTCGAGAACTTTTTCGCTGATTTGATTCCAGAACACCTTTTTTAAGATATTTCCACAAGCGATTTCGACAGCTTGAGCGAGAGATGACCAGCAGCACAGAAGAGTTAGGGCTAGAAAGAATGGCGTATCCCAAAGAGGAGTGAAAGCAGGATTTATCCTTCTCCTTAATGTTACAGAGATCTCTCGAGCACAACACTGCTTATTTTGCTGTTTTTGTGGAAATACACTTACAAAATAGTCCTGAAGCAAGAATCAGCAGAAAGATCCTCGAAAATAGAAGAAACGGTGAAGTTCTTCCACTCCTTTTTGGGACAAGTTGGAAGCATTTTTGACACGAATTACCCCTTCGAATGTAGCCTATGACACAATCGTCGACCCGTCGAGACGACAACACTGCACGGGCGCGAAAGCGCACTCGGCTGATTAGTTAAGATGCAATTAATGCGAGAAAATGAGCCAAGCAATGAGTAACCTACCTCTCGAGCGGTTGAGGTGGATAAGACGGGTAGTTAGACCGCTCTACGACTGCATCATGAGGCCATAATGACGATCGAGGCGTGCCCATCTTCCTCAAAACAAAGGCAAAACGGTCCATGTAACACTTCATTAAAGGCAATCCTCAAAAACAGTCACGTACTGGAAAATAATGCTCAGCTGCTGCGCCTCGGTCTGCCCCGGGAAGAGCGGGATCCTCTGATACAACTCGCTTACGATGCACCCGATAGCCCAGACGTCGACGGCAGTGTTGTAGCTGCACTGTAGAAGCAGCTCAGGGCTGCGGTACCAGAGAGTGACCACCTGGGAAATGTGTTTTGGCTCCGGTACCCTAATTCGGCTGACTAGGTAATTCCACCCGAAACTTACAACAGTAGTGAAGCAACTCTGCGTCGTGTAGGTCCTTGACAGACCGAAGTCGGCGATCTTCACGGTCTGATCCCGATTTATGAGGATGTTCTGCGGTTTCAAGTCTCGGTGAACGATGTTGTTGCTGTGCAGGAAGTCCACTCCTTCGAAAATCTGTGCAACGGCAAGCCTAGGTTGGATGGCGGCATCGTGGTTAAAGGTGTGACAGGCCCTTACCTGCTTCGCTATAAGTCTACACTGATGATCGGGCATATCCCTTGGGATGTCTTTGAGGAACGAGTACAGATCCCAGTCACACTTCTCCACAACCATATTGATGTGGAGGTCACAGCCATTGCTCTCCAATGTGTGGAACACGTCATGGAGCCTGCAATGGAGAGCATAGCCAAGCATATGGGAAAAACCACGAAAAAATCCACGATCCACCCTTCACCACCCTTCATTTGAACTGGACTTTTCTCCCCATTTAGGCGTACAATACATAAGTCTCCATAATCGACTATCATAAAACCTGGACATTTTGGTAGAACAGTTTCAATTCTTCTGTGCGACGGTTTGTTGAATTTGTTAAAAACACAGTTCATACCTAGGATGCATACGCAGCGAGAGATAATATCGATAATTAACCACCAAGGATCGATACCGATGACTTCTAGACACGTACGTATCCCCCTATATCACCTAATAAAGGGAGCCTTCTAAGATGCCTTTCAGCTCTTTGGGGAAGCAATAGAACTTGTAGAGCGAACCTACTCGACTCAACATTTCTCCCAGAACTTTGTGTAGCAGACGTTAAATGCATTAGAGTTCCCGTTTAGAGCGCAGGGTAGATGTCTTTTGCAGTAGATCATACCTACCTCCTAGCAGAGGTCTGGATTCGCAAAGTGGTCTACGACATATTTGAAAGGTAAGAGTCTCGCCCTTTGTGACCAAAGCTGATCCCTTTGCGCTCGAATGATACCACGGCACCTTGTCGAGGGCGCACCAGTGTTGGGGGTGCGAGCAGGGCATCGTAGCGATGGTAGCGGTACTCCACTGTTGGATGCGGCCACGGCACACCCAGGATGCTGCCACGGCACGCCCACCACGCGAGAGAAACTGTTCTTAGTTCGGCACAAATGCGATGATATGCACCCCGAATCGATAAGAAGCCAGATTTAACTGATAATATCGTACTTCCCATGTTCCTCGTTAGACGTAAATCTGTCCGAGAGCCTTTGTGTCACTTTGCATTTCTAATTGCTATATAACCGTTGTTGAAAATCAATTCATTGAGCTTTCAAGAGATCCAACTGAAACGGTGCTACTTTTTGAACACCTCTTAAGTGGCTAATTTCCTAAATTTCGCGATTCTAAAAAAAAAATATTTGTCGCTAAAAGGATTCCAAGCATCAACTTACAACGTGATGTTCTTGTGTCTCAGTCTTCTCAAAGCCATCATACTCGAAATCTCACGCAGCACACTCTGAGGAACGCCGTCGTCATTCACTCCGACCACGATCTTCTTGAGAGCGTACTGGAAAGGTTTTTTTATATAAACATAATTCTCATAAATCGTGGGCTAGGAATAGCTGAACGAGAGATATTCTGGCTCATACTTCAGTCGCCACCTCACGCTAAGAGATGAACAGAAAATAAAGTGTGAACTCGGCCAAAGAGGTGAACATCTATACAGCTTACCTCAGTCATTGTCGGAGTGTGTGTCACATGGTAGACAACACCGTAGGCTCCCTTGCCCAGCAGGTTCAGCTCTCTGTACTCGTCGGCTTTCGATGAGCGCCAGTACGTCGGTTGTGTAGCTGCCAACGCCATGACCCTAAATGCGAATGAGTTAGACACAAGAGGCATTCACGAAGAGCCACGAGCGCGACGATGTTGATAACATGCGAGAAGCACAGAATACCTAATGGTCTCAACCGCAGTATCATCAAAGGCAAGGTATAGCAACAGGCAGGAAAAAACCGTGAATGAGTAGTCTGGGATACCCTAGGGTCTTCTACTGAAAAGGAGAGCCTCCGGAGTAGCGGTGAGCTTTTGCGATGCAGTTCTTATAGGATGTAGGGTCCCCTGTGGGGAATCCAAAACCATAGATACTTTTTTCGGAATACTTTTCTGTGGCCGAAAAAAGCGAGTGAACGCGTGAGCGCGAAGTTCATGGTGCCTTGCTGCCACCCAGCCCGATGTGGTCGGTTGGCGTAGTGGTAGCGGGGTCGTCTCTTAGGCGCACCGAGTGGGTTTGGTAGTTCGGTCCCCGGTGTCGCCAATGTTTTTGCACACATCGGATCATTATTATTATGGGCTTGTGTGAACACAAGAGTCAATTTGTACACGATTAATGTTTTCAGTATTTAAACCTAAGCTTACCGATTATGCCTTCAACGAAGAAGTAGTGATGCCTTGTCAGAGAGAGGAAGATTGTTCGTCCCTAGCGTTTGTAAGATGCTGCTGGTGTGATAAGCGATTATGTTTTAAATGTTTCATAGTTCTATATCATAATTGTTGATTATCATTGTCAGCAATAAACACAGTTACTTCGGCCAATGATATGCTCCAATATCGATCGCGTAGCTCCGCGCGATCGATATGGGCCTTCGCCTTTCGCTATCATTCGCCTTCGCTTGGGGTGAGCGGTGGTATAACAAAGGCCTTAGCGATCCAATGGAATGACACAGTGCAAATACGATCCGTTGAGAGGTAACTCAAATGAAAGCCCAAAAAGACTAGGTTTAAATACTAAATGCATTAATAGTGTACAAATTGACTCCTGTGATCACGCAAGCCCATAATGATAACGACCCGATGTGTGCAAAAACACTGGCGACACCGGGGACCGAACTAACAAACCCACTCGGTACCGCCCAAGGGACGACCCCGCTACCACTACGCCAACCGACTACATCGGGCTGGGTGGCGGCAGGGCGCCATGAACTTCGCATTTACGCGTCCACTCGCCTTTTTCGACCACAGAAGAGCATTCCGAAAAAAAAGTAGCTATGGTTTTGGACTCCCCACACGGGAAGCTACATCCTGTAAAAATTGCATCGCAAAAGCTCACCGCCACTCAGGAGGCTCTCTTTGTGAGTCATCCTAGCAAGCAACAGGGATCAGTCACACTTTCGAGGAAATCGACGACCACTGCAACTGGATCAGCAAGTGAGGAAGCCATCACCATTCAGTTTCTAGTGTCTGAACTGGACATTTTCCCGTTAACCTGCCACGAACACCTGGGAATGGATGAAAACTCGTCCCTACCATTGGGAGCCTGATTACGGTAAGAAACGCTCCGGCAAAGCGTGAGAAAACATGACGGTGAGAAGACTATGAACCGTTGTGGAAATCCCAGTTAAAGCTCACGTCAAAGTTTCCAGCGGTAGAGTTGTCTGTTAGGGACTGTCCACAGTCCGTGACCGGAGCGACTACACGCGCAAAGCATAAAATCGATTAATACCGAGCGATCAACTGTCAACGATATAGGATATAGAATCGGCTCAATACAGGTTTGGGGAGGCAGTCTCGCTTAGGCTTCGATTTTTCGATATAAAGCCTAGGGTAGGATAGAATATTTCACTTTCCGAGCGGTGGTCCACCACCCCTCCAGCCTGCGCCCTGTGGAGAAGAGGTCAAATTGGATGGATAACTCGTCGTTACCTTTGGGGTTTGAACGCCGATCAATACGCCCAAGATGGTATCCAAATATATGCTCGACACTTCGCCATCTTCTGGAGGCATTAGGTGTTTGATAGCACGTTTGATCATCGCAAAAAAGGACAAACTGTTGAACCTTCTTCTATGGATACCGCACCTTCAAAGGAGACCTTAAAATTAGACAGCTGAGGAGGCCCAGCCTGTCTCTCCGAGGTTTTAGAATGCTGTAATCCACATGCATTCCGAAAAATAGCCTCAGAACCTTGAAAGCCTGACTGCTCCTGTTCTACTGACAGAAAATCGGTATAAACACAGCTTCTGCCGTAACAAAAGCATACTTTGGAGGGAGTGGATGAATTAAAGTCGGGAGAATCAAAAGACCCGACGATTTTAAGCCACGGAAGCTGAAAATTTGAATGCTCAGTTGGCGCGCTCCATTGCGTCTCGTGCAAACTCGTCCGGAAACGCGGACAACTCGATTACATGTGAACTGGTCCCCGAAAAGTTCCGTCACGCGCGAGCGGCGAGAGTCAGACGAGCAGAGTGAGTCTCCAGATTGGGCTAGGGAAGGGACTCCGGGGTGTGGCGAACAGGGAGGCGTGGAGTGCACGAGACGACACGACGAAAAACCGCGCGCCGCCTCGGCACTATGCCAAGCGGACCAGTTCTCCGGCAACGGGACAACTCGTACCAGGGTCATCTTAATTTTTGAATCCGGGAATCGTGTTGCTTCTGCTCTGTGGTTTGGAGAGTTGTATCCTTGTTCTTTATCTTTATAAGCTCGCACTTTCCTTAAATTTTTATCGCTTGCATTCACCTCTGGGACCTGTGGGAGTAGTGCAGCAGGTGTTTCAGCTTCGCAACGAATTTTTACTTGAGCAATTCTGGTGTTCTCTTTATAGATGTGCGTTTTATGTGACCTGTAGACTGCTACAGACCTCACCCGGTTTGTTTAAAAGGTTTTCGATGTCACAGAATTCTACCCTCTTCTGAGGATTTTTGCTCGAGTTCGATGAAAGGTGTTCGTTTTCTAAAGGCTTCTGTCCCCATTTTCTATTTAATAAATCGATACAGGGCGAGCCTCGAGCCAATGGCAGTACCACAGGATGCGGAGGAGCCCGTGTGTCCGGAGCGTTTCCGAGCGACGCTGAAGGAGTCGTCGTTCACCGTGCCCGACATCTCTACCAAGGTCTTCAAGGAGGAGTGCACCTACTGCTTTCGGACGCCCTACTTTGCCGGTTGGTCAGATCATAGTTTATTCCCTCATTTTTGATGAGTAAATAACCCAAACGGATGTAAGCAGACTTCACTTCCTTAGAAAAGGTTGGGGATTTTTTAATTAATTAATTATTAATCATTTATTACCAGTGCACCTCTAGCAGTCCACCAAAGGTAATGCAGAAATGTGAATGTTGTAAACTATCGAAAGAAACCTAAACAAACATAAAGAGTTGAGACCGGGATTCTGATGAGGAAGATCAGATTCTGCCAAAAATCAGCGTTAATCTGCGAACAATCCAAGGAAGGCCGCTTTTCTTGAAGATCTTGTAGTGTAGCGTTAAGTTTGAGGGAAAACGGATGCTTTTGAGGGAAATGGAACCTAGAGGCTTTGCTTTGTAGTTTTTTAAGCAGCCTTTCATTCCTTTTTGGTCGCTAAATAGGCCCTGCCTTGTAGCAGTTTGATAAAACTTCGTTTCTTCTGTTGAAGAACCCTTGGAGTACCTGATACAGGCTAAATGGTTGTCCGAAATGCTTTCACTATTTAACGTAGAAGTAAAATTTGAGGCATCTTTGTACGAGCACCTTCTGTACTCTAAGTGTCGTAAGTTATGAACAAAAATCTAGTCCCAAGTCTGAGTCGAATTCGCGTGCTCTGGGTAGGATGCTTGTCGTTACATCACTACGACCTGTTTTCTATTATTTTTCATTCAGAATACCTCGATGTTATTTAGTCAGTAGTGTTTCCCTTCGCAATGGAAGGTCTAAACCAAGGTGTCTTGGTTGGTAGTTGTGTGCTGGTCTTAGTGGTGGTGTAGCGGTTAAGAGAAACAGAGAGCTTTGGTTCGAGTTTTGCTTTGGTCAGTGTTCCGATGAGAAATGGCCAGCATTCGTATACGTAAGGCCTTTTGGCCTACGAAATCCTTAAACCTCACTTCTACTTCATGCTCTTGGGCCGTTTTGAAGATGGTTTGTCCTGCATCTGGCGCTTAGGGAGCTGTTTATTAGAAGGGTCAAAGTGTTTCTTCTGGTGGTTCTTCTAGGGGGAGGGTACTACTTCACTGATCTGAGGGGAGAGTCGACCTCGAGTTACAAAACAAGTGATTTCTATGTAAGTACCCTTTAATGCGCCCACGCGATACTTCTATCAAGTGAAACTCTGAGGGCTAGAGACGTAAACTGAGTATTACTTAACTAAAGTCAGAAATGGCTGCATAGAGTCCCAAATTCGACATAGTTTTTCCATTGATCCGTGTATTAATCATGTTTTAGACCCACATTTGCAGTGTAGCACTAGACTTTGTGCTTCTTTGCAGGTGGCCTGTTCGTCTGCTTGAAGACCTACGCCTGTTTCTGTTTTACGCATGTTGGTCTCTATGCAGAGCAGTCTCGAAATACGCTGTTTCTACACATCTTCACCAAGAAGGTACGTCATGAGTGTGAATTGGTTGCCCTACGAGCCCCTAGGAAACTTTGTTCAACTGGGGCAGCGATTATACGTGACTTGTTGAGCAATGCAGCGCTATGAGATCTACTGACATTGATAGGAGCGCACAAAAGATCGATATATGTGACTTTGGCTCAAGCATAAACCCTTCAGAGATTTAGGATCTATCCCAGTCGGGAGGAGCAGCAATGGTCTCAGTTGCGTACGTCATCCCATGCCACATAACCACCTGAATTAAAAAAAAAACTCCCATCATGGAAGAACAGCTGAAGCTGTCGTAGAAACACAACGGAGACATTGATGATGCAAGCCATTATAAGCGATCTTCTCCGGTTAGGATAGATCCGAGCTTTATAGTGACGGTTAGTAGCTGACAATGTAAGCCCTGGACAAAATGGTTGACAAGACAGATTTAGCTGTTTGTTGAGAAGATTTTAGAGACTTCTTATTGTTACTGTATAGGATTCTCTTCCTTGATCATTGCATAAAATTCTTGCAAATTATGCATTATCATCGAAGAATAAGCTTCTAGGTTTTATCTATGGCAAAGACCGATTTCAGGAGGATATATGTGCTAATTATGGGTTAAACCTGTATTAGTCAGATATCGCTGAATACCAGATTTCTATTCTCTGTCGGCTTCTGTTTACCCATCCATGTATTTTCCTTAGGTGAATCTGGATTCTGGAGAGGAATCAGATGGTGAACCGAAGGACAAGATAACCCGTCTTGCTATTGGCGTCGACAGTGGTTTCGGAGATAAGAAGTAGGTTTTCCACAGTCTGCTAGAAGCTTCAGATCGAAGAGCTCGGGGATTTTAGGTGTGAAGTCAACGATACCTTCTCGCTGGTTCAATTCCCTCATATTAACGCCAAATGTCCTATCGACGAGAAGTTAGGAGCCGATCTCTATGGGTTAGTTTAATGTCCTGCTCTTTTCAGTTCGATTTTCCTTGTTAGCCACCTGCAACGCTCACCTTTCAGTACGTGCCAGTACGTGATCTCCGCCACCAGCGCCGAGCGAATAGCCTTCCTTCAGAACTCTAGCAATGCTTGGGATGGAGAGGTGACCTCCTTTCTTTTGTTTGGAGGTTTCGCTGAAACTTTGTTGTTTCAGATAAAGCAGGTCACCAAACACGCCAATCTTGAGCAGTTACCCAATGGGAAAATAGTGGGTTTTGTAAGCTCTTCTGTAGAGGCTGAGTGCTTTAATAGAAATATGTATCAGATTCCGCCAAGTGGCTGGGTTTGTGAGGCTGAGGGGTGCAACATGAACGAGAATCTGTGGTTAAATCTGACAGATGGCGCTATCCGATGTGGCCGAAGTCAGTTCGTTGCTGAAGGACAGATGTGCAAAGGAAACAACCACATGAAACAGTACTACGATGCCACTGGGTAAGTGTTGGCCGTTTTTCGACTTCAAGACGTTCTTCCGACTACCTCTTCTTTCAGATATCCTCTGGTGGTGAAGTTGGGTACGATTTCGAGTGAAGGAACCGCTGACGTCTTCAGGTGTGTGCGCAGCTAAAGAGTATAGGAGGCAAATGACCACCTAATTTGCTGTCTGGTTATTCTTGGAAGATACAGAACTGAGGGGTCGGCCGCCAAGTATACCCACTCAACACCGTAGTTACTCTAAAACGTTGCTATGCGTAGGGACGTAAAGACGTTAGGGGTCTGTCCAGAGCGCTGAAGTATTGTTATTTGCTGTAGACTGTAGCTGTGGCTCGAATGTCTGGATCCGCAAAGTGGTCAACGACCTATCTGAAGGGATGGGGTACCACCAAGTGGTCAGGATTGTTCCCTTTGCACACGAGTGATGCCGCGGAAACTTGTTGAACGTACTCTTGTGTTGGGGTGTGGGCACGGCATCTTGTGGGTGGCTGCATCACTCCGTTGTGGGGTGTTGCCACGGCACGCACGGCATTTCAGAATCGGCTTCTTATCTCCCACCAACTCTAGGCGCTCTCCCTATGTCAGTAGACGGTCTTAAGAACCTCTTATTTCAACAGCACGAACTAATTCTCTTCCAGCTACGATGAAGATGATGCCGTTATCGACCCGAATCTGGAGAAGCACCTGGCTCATTTCGGCATCGACCCCAAGTCGCTGAAGAAAACGGAGAAGAGCACGTTGGAACTGGAGCTTGATATGAACCAGAAGTGGGGTCTCCCAATGGTCCTAAGATTCCCAGCTCGAAAACGACCATCTTCTGTTTAGATGGGAATGGGCAAAGTGTCAGGAAGACGGCGCTAGCCTTGAGAGCATCTTCGGACCCGGCTACACTGGTTTAATTAATATCGGATCGAGCTGTTACATGAACTCGGTATGCGGTTTGCCATATGAGTTAGGGATTGCTTTGAAGTATCGTTTCAAAGGTTCTGCAAACGCTTCTCATCGTTCCATCGTTTGTGACGAGGTTCGTCGACGGAGCTGGCCCAATACTGGCTCGTGTGCCGCCGCTGGATGTGAGTATTTGAACGCTTCTTTAGGTTCTGTGGAAAATTTTGATTTTCTAGGTCCACCATGATTTCAACGCTCAGGTGGCGAAGCTGTTCTCGGCGATGGCCAGCGGAGACTACTCTGTGGTATGTCTCTTATGTTTACCTAATTTATGTCTGGAATTCGTGCCATATCTTCAGGAGAACAGCACTTTGAATGGGATCAAACCGTCTCAATTCAAACGTGTCGTTGCGGGTTCTCATCCAGAGTTCTCTTCTAGTAAGCAGCAAGACGCGGAGGAGTACGTGAGGTGGGTTTGGGACTGGCACTGAGATCAACGGCTCTGTTTGAGGTCTCATTTTTGGAGCGAGGCGACGCTGAAATTACATTTGGTTGACGACCTACTAATTAAGCGTGGTGGATCGATTGCGTAGATAATGTTTGACAACTGAAGTCTAGGTAAATTGAAGAAGAGTCCTTTCTCTCTTTCTTCGGCGCCCATTCCCTCTCAAAGTAATGTTGGCTCATTTATACTCCAGCGGCAGGCGTCACTCGCGAACTGTGAAATTCTAATCGTGACTCTATGTAGTGGAGCACAAACTTCTCTACTTTTCTGCATCAAGTATGCGCAGCTTTCGAGAGAAATGCGGCAGTAGCACTGTCGTGTTTTGTGTCTGTAAACGAAACAAAAACAGTTGTATAGAACACACATGCCCTCACTTCTACCCTTTATTCAATCAAATAAGAATAGCAACGAGCTAATAAAGTGCATGGTGCGATCTCTTCTTTTAGTGTAATAATTTCTACGCCGTTTCGCTTTAAAAAATTTAACTTTAAAAGTATATAAAGTTATCACACTTATTGGAAGAGCTGAACTAAAAAATTTCAAAGAAAGTTATACCAAGCTTTCCTTAAGCAAAAAATTATTCTAATCATCTTGGACAGCCTGTATTTTAACCCGAAAGAAGCACGTTTCGTTTTGGAAGACGTTCACTTTGATATAAGAACCATCAAGTTGTTTGGAGGTGTCCAATTTGACGTGAAAATCGAATAAATATAATCGGATGCTGGAGTTTCTTCTTGAATGATCATTCGTTCTTCTAGGTTTCTACTCGATAAGGTGTCGTCTAATACACCGGTGGAAGTCCATGATCCAACGTTGTCTGTAAAGTGAGTAATTTTATTTAATTTTGGCTGATTTCGTAGTCTTAGAGCTTTGCTGAAGACTTGCAAGTCATCTGCTCTTCAGATTCAAGGTTGAGAGCCGATTCGAGGACATAGCGTCCGCCATGGTCCGATACACAGATCGGGAGGAGACCGTGTTGGCTGTTCCTATTCCAAAGGTAGCACCCCGCATTAGCCCTTCCTTAAGCTTAGTTGTAAGCCTTAATTTCAGACGGCGATCAAGGCGGGAGATGGAGAAACGCAGCGGTCTTCCGTCGCGCTCACCGACTGCCTTCATGCGCTCTTTGAACCGGAAACCATCGAGGTCAGTTGAGCAGGCCCCCGACGAGGAATTGATGTGAAATGCAGTCCCTTTTCAGGATTTCATGAGTCCTATCACAAAAGAGAAGAAAGGAGCTCGGACCACTATCCGATTCAAGACCTTCCCGGATTTTTTGATCTTGCAGGCGCAGGTGAGCTGAGCTACCTACCATCCGTAAGGTTTATTTTTGAATTTTTCTTCTAGAGATTCACTATGTCGCCCGACTATACGGTCAAGAAGCTCGACATCGACCTCCAGGTATGCTCGGCTATTTTCTTGCGGTAGTTTTTAGGCTTGCATGCATCTGAAGACCGACTTTTTCCAGGTTCCCGATGAGATCGATCTGTCAGGTCTCCGGGGTATCGGCAAGAAGGAGAACGAGACTCTTTTGCCCGACGACGCTGCAGCATCAGCCGTCCCGGCGTTGCCAGAGTATGACAGATCTATAGCTGAACAGGTAGCCGGCCTTATTTAACCTCCAGGTTCCACCCGCGCTCTACATGTTCGATCTTTTCCAGCTGGAGGCGATGGGATTCACGCGCAACGCTTCGATCAAAGCAGCGATAGAAACGGGGAAAAGCGGAGGCGTCGAGGCGGCCGCCGAATGGGTGATGCTGCGCCTGGACGATCCTTCGTTGAATGATCCGCCGGCGCCTCCGGCATCTGGAGGACGAACGGCGCCCGCTGGATCGGCTCGCATGGAGGGTCTCGAGGAGCTGATAGCTTTCGGTAAGGTAGACTACGGCGGCGAAGTCAGTTGAGATTTTCATTTTTCCAAATTTCAATCCTTCAGGATTCACAGCCCATCAGGCTCGCTACGCCCTTAGCCGCAATCCGGACGCCAATGCGGCGGCCGAATGGTTGTTCGTCCACGCAGACGAGGTCTGTTCTGAAGTTAGCTGTTAAGTTCCACTGGGACCATTTTTTCGACTCTCAGGTGCCTCCGGAGTGCGGTGCAGCGATCCCTGGTGAGAACACCACCCCGTTGGAGTCGGCCACGGCTCGAGAGTACAGTGACGGCAGTGGGAAGTATCGCCTGGTGGCGTTCATCAGCCATATGGGAAGCAGTCCACACTCGGGTCACTATGTGGCGCATGTGAAAAAGGACGACAGATGGGTTCGTTTATTTCTTAGATTTTTTTAAAGTATATTTAACTCAGGATCTTAAAATATATTGAAATTCCTTTCTATTCTTGTCAGTTTGTCATTGGAAAGTCTTTAAGCGTAAATCAGAGGGCAAGTAGGCATGTAATGATTGGATTGCTCCATGCACTCAGCTGATGCATGGTTTACTTGATTGATAGTGTAAAAACCATTGACGTTCAGTTGTGTGGTAGAGTACTGCAGGGTTTCTGCAGCAGGATGCGATATAATTTATCGTTAGTTAATGCGTTAGTTTCGGTTACCTAAAAGCACGTAAGGAACTGTGAGGCAATACTGGTCTCTAAAGGTACATCTAGAAATTACTTAGCGACCGTATTTTACGCCATTACTTTTTTTTTCGCCAAAACTAAGTAGGAAGCCTCAACGTTTTCACCTGTCTAAGCTGCTGGTTGATCACAACAAGTCCGACGCATGGCGTAATCCTCGATTCTAAAAGGATGTGGGAGCGGATCGCCTAATTTTTGGCCAAAAAAATTGGTTAAGCTATTTCGATATGTACCTAAGGTCGCCGGTGTTGGAAAGGAATTTCATAAGTGCTCTTAGGTAGTCGAAATT
Organism: Heligmosomoides polygyrus polygyrus; assembly: GCA_947396885.1. NCBI lineage: Eukaryota > Metazoa > Nematoda > Chromadorea > Rhabditida > Heligmosomidae > Heligmosomoides > Heligmosomoides polygyrus. Next base: position 99,851,131 of record OX377205.1, on the reverse strand, counting down.
AGCGCTTCAATTAGATGACAACTGTCTCCTAGTGCCCAAAGTCTGCAAGTCTGTCCCACATAACTGCCTGTTAATGGTTTTTACACTATAAATGGGGTGCGTAGCGTTCGTATCGGCTGGTCGTGGGTGCCGCGGCCGCGCGCCCAGGTGGCCATACCTGCGGCGTTATCCCCCGCTCGCCGTCTTTGCTCACGCTGTGGCACCCGTCGCGCGCGCGGCTGAGAACGGCCCGACGGAGGCCGTCGTCGGCGGCCCCACGACGACGGCCCGACGAACGAGCGGAGCCACAGGTCGACCAAATTTGCTGGGACTGCAATCAACAGGAGCTTCAGAGGATTTACAAAACGGGTGTAAAGATACCTGTTGGCGTGAAACAAACATAGCTCTACATCAGAATTTCGAGCTCTATCTAATGAGCTCTACCCCAAACATATCAATGCCACAGTTGATGCAATATTCTTCAAATTTGAAACTGAAAAATAATTCTTAGCAAACCTGCTACGAAGCTGTAAAAGGAATGTTTCCATACTAAAATTTCACACAGAATTCAACTACGTCGTCTAAATACCTTCTAGAAAAGCTCTTTTTTAAAGAAAAAATTGTGTGTACCACACCGTTGGGAACATGTCTCCAAGCCGTTCAATCACGAAGTTGATATCCTATTCTATTACATAAGAGAGTGTATGTGTTTTTTGTGTATGTCATTTAAGCGGTCCAAAACTTATGCCGTGGGGGTAACGGAAATCGTTGAACACAAATCTGAAGTTCGCGTTTGATGCTTCGATCGATCATCAACCGATATTGGTCAATTTATCGATTCTTTGTGGATGTCATTCAGCGGTTCGAAACATCAGCCCGGGGGTAATTGAGGTCACTGAACACGATTCTAAATGTTGTTTTTAAAGTTTCGATCGCCATCAACCGATATTGATTAAATTATCGATTCTCTGTGGATGTCAGTCGAGAGGTCCGAAACTTCAGCTCTGGGGATAAGCGAGGTCACTGAACACATAGTCTTTCATTGCCCTCTCATAAGACCTCGACCTCCTGGAGGCCGTGCGTGCAGGGGCGAGGTTATGTTTATTACCAGGTAGTAGGGACATGTCTATTAATCGTTGCTCAATCGTTGTTTACCGCCGTCACTGCTTCTGAGAATAGACCATATAGTGAAGTAGCACAAATTCTCCACTCTACAGTCAATAAAGGGTATCGCCGAGTCGCTTGCGCACTTCGACGGTGTTTTCGAACTTCCAGTGGCACTTCAAGATGAACTACTTCTCTTCGAAAAAAGCCTAGAGCCGGGCCTGACTCTTGTTATGGGCTTAGAAATGTAGAGAGGGTTATTAGAGCGATAGCGAAAGCAATAAATTGTGTAGTCAATGAACTCACACGTCACGTGCCTTTCACATAGTTGCACATCTCTAAACGTTGAAATAGGCATTGCACAGGTTAGTGTGGCCAAGTAGTAACAGAATTTTAACAAGCAGTTGGCCCATGCACAATCAATCGAGTCTGAAATGCAAAGTTTCAGTCGAGCGCATGGCGCAATCTTCATTATTTGCATTACAAAGAAATTTCGTTACCCTGAGCTTTTATATGAGTTTTAAAATCTTCAAAAGCTTCACTATCACCAATGATAGAGCCACTCAAAGAGCACATGCATTTTTTTTAGGATGCTCTGCATTTTTCGCAAGCCATATTGTGTTTTTAACTTTCAGACCTTTAAAGAAGCTCACATCAATCGAAACGGGCATTTTTCGGAGAAATTTTAACAAATATTCAATTTTAACAAAAACAATTATTCGAGCTAGGTTTTAGACGAGTGCATGGCGCAGTCCATGCCGCTCATTTGTCAGAAAATTTTTACTGTCTTAAAATTTTATATGAGCCATAAAGTTCTTCAGTGCCTTTGAGCAAGGTTATCACACTTCAAACAGCGTATACATTTTTGAGACACACTGTGTTTGTGAACATAAATTTCGTAATTGAATTCTGCGTGGAATGTTGGCTTGGATACATATATCCAACGGTGTAACACACAATTTTTTTTCTTCAAAAAAGAGCTCCCCTAGAAGGTATTTAGACGGCGTAGTTGAATTCTGTGTGAAATTTTAGTATGGAAACATTCCTTTTACAGCTTCTTAGCAGGTTTGCGAAGAATTATTTTTCAGTTTCAAATTTGAAGAATATTGCATCAACTGTGGCATTGATATGTTTTTGGTAGAGCTCATTAGATAGAGCTCGAAATTCTGATGTAGAGCTATGTTTGTTTCACGCCAACAGGTATCTTTACACCCGTTTTGTAAATCCTCTGAAGCTCCTGTTGATTGCAGTCCCAGCAAATTTGGTCGACCTGTGGCTCCGCTCGTTCGTCGGGCCGTTGTCCGCCGCGCGCGCGACGGGTGCCACAGCGTGAGCGGAGACGGCGAGCGGGGGATGACGCCGCAGGTATGGCCACCTGGGCGCGCGGCGGCGGCGCCTACAACCAGCCGATACGAACGCCCCCCTCCCCTATAAATGTGGTAGAGATCATTACGCCGCAACTGGATGAATGCATGGTGCGAGCGTTAAGTTTTGATGTGTGCTTAAAAGATTTATTGTTGACTAAAAACAATTTTTTCAAGCACTATAGGCACTTTTTAAGAAGCTTCCAAGTTTGAGCGAACCCAAGAGAAGCATTGGCTTTAAAAACGAGCTGGTGTTCGTCCTTTAGAGCTTAACACGCATTAAAAATAGTTTAAATTACCCTGAAAGTGGTCCCGGACTCCATAAAACGCTTAATTTTGGAGAAAACTCCAAGCAGGTAGGAGCAGGTGGGCGCGAAATGGCGCTTATGGTCTATAATAACGGCTTAACGAGTAGAAGTTTGTGAGCTCTTTGGAGCATGTGGTTCTGGCCGTAGCAAAGGAAGGGCTCTATGGAGTCTGGGACCATACTTAAAATTTTTTTTTCTAAATTAGGTGACATATGATGCTTTACATTTGGGGTCAGGATCTACATGTGCCGCTGGGCTACCCAGGAATGGATTTTAGATATGAACTTAGAAACATTTTTTCAAAGTAAATAGGGTTCTAAAGGTGTTACGTGTATTTGAAGATGTTTTAGCCCTCATTCGTAGCTACCTGTAGAACATCTTCGAAATCGATGAATCGTTTTAAAAAAATTGATCACAGAGGGCCCACAATCCTACTCCAGATCCTCTTCAACGACGAGAAGGTGGCGATATCGCAGAACCCGCCTCGTCAGCTGGCCTATCTCTACCTTTTCCAACGAGCTCAGTGACGGGTTCTCCTCGACGCGTCGCCTGCTCGTCCGCTCCAGCAACAATCACACGGTTTCCTCCTTTTCAAAGCGCCAACGTCTACCTTGATTTCGCCGCATCGGCTTATTGCGGCTTCTACCGACGGTTCCCGACCACCAATGACCATGAGACTGAGCTCTCCCTATTGTTCCTACAAGGGGCAGTTCATACTTCAGTGTAACTTCAGTGCTGCGCGACGCCAGCGATATCGATTAGCCCGCGCGCGGCCGATCGGTAACAGTTGCGTCGCCTAGATGAACGTTGAAGTATACCCCGCTAACGCTTGTAATTCGTAACTGTGTTGTTGGTAAATAATGTCCTCTGTGTGTGTTATAGATGTTCTATTTTTATTAATATCAGTAATATGTACTGTATGTTTCACATAATAAACGGCAAGATGTATGAGAATAAGGTGAAGAGAAGGCACGGCATCGAAAACAGCGATGATGTCAGGAGCGGCTGCGGAAGGGGCGGTTTCCTGAGAGAAGTGCGAGGCGAATGACGTGTGCAGCGTGCGTTGGACGGGTTTATACTTGCTTCGCAGCGTCGCGGCGATCAATATCGATCGAGATTTTCACGCTGTCGCGCAGCGCGGCGCCTGAAGTATGAACCCTGTTGTAGAATGCGTGGCGGTGAAAGACTAGTTCGAATTGAAATGCAAAACACTAATCAGCAGCGGTCGAAGGGGCGGAAGTGGGCGCCCACCCGCTCCGACAAGTGCTATCAGCTCGGAACCCGTTCTTGGTACTGTGACAGTTATCAGGGAAACGCACTTGAGGACAGACACACGAACACGGAAGCGCGGAACGTCTGGAGATGCGTCTGAATCTGCTGGATGTGGCGGCGTCGTACGGCTGGCACCCTGGAGAACGTCGGTCGTTCTGCTGAGGAGGTTTATACTTGAATCGCCGCGCGACACAACAGTATAAAGACGGCGATATCGATTAGGCGCGCAGCCAATCGATATGGAAAGCGCTGACACTACTGCACCGCACTGCGGCTGAAGTATAAACCCCGCTTTAGACGTCGTCGGTGACGTCGATCAGAATGGCCATCCGACCACAAGCCGGTTCATCGAGCTTCCATCACCGTGATTGGCAGCTGTCGACCGGCGACCGAGACCCGATTCTCGACCTTGGCGGCGGCCTGCCCAGTTGCGGCGGTGTTCTTCGTGCTCTGCACGTTCTCGACGATTCGCGCCTGGCGCTGCGCCAGCATCTCCGGGTCGTCTCTGGAATTCAGAAGGATTACGGTAACGTGCAGTGGCATCGAAGGAGATTCTCCCTACCTGATGTCGTAGTGGCGAATGGTCCAGTTGATGTTCGTCGTCCAGCACCGGAACAGCACTCGACACACGGACGCTTCGGCTCTGTACTGCGTGAAGACGGCGATGAAGAACGCGGCGAAGAACAGCACTGAGCACACCACCACCGTCACGTCGTCGTCGGACAGCGATGATGACACGACTCGGTAGCCCCTGAAGGAACGAAGAGCGTACTTCTGGGGGTCGTTTGGGCTTGAGGGTGCAGGATTGGCGATGGAGAACTCTATTCGGAATACGCTATGCAGTTCGCTCCTAGGTAATATCACTTAGTAGCACTTCGAATCTGAAAAGCGCCCTTACAAGGATGACCTTCAGCAACTCGACAATGGACAAAACCGCTCGAATTGCTATGGAGGCAGAAGCTGAGCTAGAAACCAGCCGATCGCCTTCTGCGTGATTGGCAAATGGTGCGGATTCGAGTACGCGCCAGAGCTCCTATCGCAACAAAGCATCTTTATGAAATTGGATCTTTTTAGATCAAATTGGGCACTCATCTAAGCAGGCTTGACTGTTTGAAATTGAAACGAACGCCTTTCAAAGCGAAGCGAGCAACTTCTAAAAAATCTGGAGACTTTCCAAGAAGATTAGAGTAATTTCTTATCTCAGGAAAATTTGGTATGACTTTTTGAGAAAAATTTCAATTCAGCTGCATCAATAAGTGAACTCACTGGTTTTACAGCATTATCTTTCTGTGAAAATGGAAACTTTGTAAGACCTCAAGCAGCGCGATTGCTTATTGGGGCAGCTGAACTGAAAATTTTCAAAAAAAAGCTAAATTTTCCTTAAACAAAGAACTATTCGATCCGTCTTGGAGAGTCTCCAGTTTAACCTGGAAAACGCCGATTTTGATGTGGACGATGTTCAGTTTCACTTCAGAAGCGTTAAGCTTGCTTAAAAGAGTGTCTAATTTGAGATGAAGTGGTACATACAATTTCACCACAAACTGGACACCTTTCAAGTCAGTTTGAACTCCTTTTACTTCAAATTGGACACAGGAACGAAGGTTTGATCGCCTCCTCTCAGGGGTCCGTTCCCCTCAGAAAAAGACCCTCTCAGGGCCATCGGAGACAATGACGAGTGTTGTGGACTCGATTGTACTCGCGCCACGTGCCGGGCCTAATGAGCGCTCTATTAGGCGAGGACCGACTCCGGATGACTGCTGCTGCTGCTCACTCGCCTGTTCATTACCCTCGCGAGGCGGGCGCCGAGGACTCGTCTAATCAGCTGCGCTCAGCCTCATAATCATGGCTTTATTCGGGTCAAATCCCCGATGATGATGAGCTGAAATTGCCGCATTCTGCTGTTCAGGCGGGAGGATCCGATTACTATGCATCGCACTGCTGGACCGGCCGGAAGACTTCTGCTGTTGATGGACTGAGCTCTCTGGAAGCTTGGAAGAACGAGAAGATCAATGTTCCGCGCCTTTCTGGACCTCGTGTAGGCCTTCGGAATACGTTGGACGTGAGCAGCAGCATCTCCTGGGCACAGAACCAAAACCCACCCGGCGTAGAAGTCCTGATCCCGTTCATTTATTCTGCTAACAGGTTCAATTGGCGGGATCAAGACTTCTACGCCAGGCGGTACTCGAACCTGCTCTCAGGAGAGAAGGAACGGAACGGAAGCGTACTCGAGGAACAGGTTCTGTTCCTCGGGAAAGCTTCCGTTCCCTTCTCCTCTAGCGTAGCTGAGTTAGTAACGGACCTCTCCTACGACAACGAAGCGTTCTGCTGGTTGTCCCCGAGAATTGCAGAGCGGTGTTCCAAATCTTCTCCACCACATCCCATGGAGGTAAAATCCATGGCGCATCCCTCCAGAGCGACCCTCGTTCGCCGGACTTCGTGGGAAGAGGATTTCTTGGTCCAATATTTCTTAAAGGGCACAAGCACAGTTGCTTTGATGATTCGCTGAAGTGGTTTTTATAAAGAAAATGACGACACTGCTATAATTACTGGGCCCTGAGATGCGCCGTGCACATGGCTTTTGTCCAGAACGCAAGAAGACTTATTACAAGGGTCTGAACAAGGGAAAGCGCACAAATGCCACATGCGCTCTTTGGATTCGTTTACTATATAATCACTCAATTACTGACATTAAATGAGAAGACACCTAAGCAGCCGATAATTTGTTTTTGCGGGTGAATTGGACGGTCGGTCGTTATGCACTTAGCGAGCACGTCAAGATTTCCTTGGACGATGTACGCTAATAAGAGCTAAAAGCTTTAGAAAAGCATGAAATTGGGAACTAAATTGTGGAATTTGATTTAAAAATTGTAATTTACTTCTCAAGTGGTATTGAATGAAAGTTTAAAACAATATTATCTTCTTGTGAAGACCACCTGCTCTGTCGACTATTCCTTCCGAAAACAAACTCTGGGAAAATCGATAAAATCGATCGATAAGGGCCGCCCGATCGACTATGTTGACCTGCTGAGAAGTCTCTCCACCAGCCAGCATACTCGTCCGATTTCCACATTGAAGCCGAACCCAGAGCACCGACCAGTGGTCGAGATGTAAACTTCTTCCTCCGACCTCTGTGCGATTGTGACGGAAGGATAGACGGACGGATGGATGGTCGGACAGGCAGACAGTTGGAGACACAGTTGAACAGACTCATCTTGGAGATTTTCTTACTATCAGATAGAAGAACGGGTAAAAGCTTGTGTTGTCTTAGCCCGTTATTTACCCTCCCGGTCAGCCATGCATTCTTGGCACAGATTGATGGCCCGTGTTCGCTGGTACAAGAGCGGAGTCGAACGCGGGGCATGCGTGGGCGCCTTTCTCCACTGAGCCATGCACTCCTATGCAAGGCTTCTCCCGGCCAACTCCCTGAGTCCTCTGCTTCTCTATCCTAATATGCTGGACTATTACACTTACAATGAGCCCACCACGGAACTCCGTCGTGTTCAATTCAATGGGGTGTTTTGCCGGTGTTTTTCTCGCCGACCGACCGACCGATTCTCGGCAAACAGCTGAACTGGTCTGGCGGTTGGATCAATAACGGTGTGATTTGTTATTTCAGCGATGTTAGCACGGCACAAATAGTAAATATGAGTTTCTATAAATAGAACCATCAAAAAGACCCGCTCCGGAAGACTTGTCGATCGCCTAGAATTTTTGGCGGAGAATCTTCATCAAATCACCGCTTGAAAACGTGAAAAGTTATTGATGGTGGTAAAAGGCTTCAAACAACGCGATGAAGCAGAGCTTTACCTTTTTAACAAAATTCATTTTCATGGACAGAACTCGGCGAAAAAATAACAGAATGAAAGCGTATATAAAAAGAAATTAATTGTTCGAAGAAAAGATGAGGTGCCTTCGGGATCAATGACCCGTTTGCTATTCCTGTCGTGAAAGATAAGAAGGATTAAGGTCAACGTTAGTCATTTTTTGCGGCATGCGCTACGCATTCTACTTCAGCGGGATATCCTGGAGACAATTTGAATGCGTCGTCTGTCCTTGTGCGCATGTGTATGTATCTTTCCCATAGTTTTTTATTTATTTATTTATTTATTTATGCGCCCATGAAGGACACGCTAAAGTTGAAACAATCCAACCAACCAAACAAACAAAATAAGCAATTACAATCATGGAATGTAAAGGTAGTGCTATTCATGAAACAAGTTGACAGATGAAGGAGATTTCTCGCCAAGTGGACCGAATCGGTTCAAGTGTCCTAATGCGATCACCTCTAGCTACGATTTTTTTTTCGTGGTTTCCCGGGAACGAGGTTAGAATATCCTCCATGATTTGACAAAACGTTTTTGTCGTGTAAGCTGAGTCCAGGCAAAAGATGATCGAGAAGAGAGGAAAATGTCAGACCGGCAACAACCCGTGATGGCCGAAAATCGAAACTGTGCATAGCAGTAGGTGTAGCCCTCCCCTTGGTAGAGGCTCCTCGGGCGTGACCAGGCTTAAGCACAGTTGCAGGGCAGGCGTATTCAGGACAACGTCTACTGCTCTTCAAAGGCTAGATGGTCGGCAGAAAGCTGAAGGGATAGAAGACGTTTGCCGTACCATTAAAAGCTGTAGGAGAGCCGCCTATGCCAAGGAAGCATGAATCATAATAGGTGAAGCCCTCAATCCTCATTTTTTTTTAATCCTCAGATTTTCTTGCAAACAGTGCTAAGCAAAAGGTCAATGAAAAAATCTAGGGTGTGGTGTTAGTCTGGAAATTTTCATCAAATTTTTTGAATATAGGCTCTCGGCCAATATGTACCATTTTCATATCACATTGGACACTTTTAAAGAAATTTGATGCTTCTGAAACCAAGGTGGGACGTCTTCCAAATCAAAACGACAGGCTCTCCAAAATGGTTAGAATAATTTTTTGTTCAATAAAAATTTTAATATGACTTTCTTTGATTTTTTTTACTTAAGATGCTGAAAAGAGTGTGGCAATTTTATAAACCTTCTAATTTCATTTAAAAAACAATTAGATTTTGATTTAAAGGGCAACAAAACAGCAATCATTTAGTGCATTAAAATACAAGTTCGCGCCATGCACTTAAAAATCTGGTCCCGATTTTTGCTTGATTGATAGTGTAAGTGCTGCTTAAACGAAGCATCATAGTGAGGATATGTGTGTCGTTTACAATCGTATTTGTTGCTTGCAGGTGTGAAACTCCATGCAAACAAAAAATTTTCTATGACTCGAATAAAAATCGCGACGTCTTGGACGAAAGCATGGCGCAATCTGTTCTTTTAACACTATAAAATAGCTGTTATTTAGCTTTTTTTCTCAAAATTTTCAACTCATTGAAAAAATAGGTACTGCAAGGAATATGGAAGTACGCAAAATGTTTTCATAAAAAGGGAAAAAATTTAAGAAAACAGAAGGAATTCAAGAAGAAGCCGTAGTGTTTCTCACCTTAACGTCGAATGATACTGTTCGGAGAGCTGGAGGAAGTGTATCGACAACACGGCGCAGATCACCATGATGATGAAGACGAACACGAACAGAATATTCAGAAGACGATCCCTGGTCGACAGATGCGGAAAGTGTAGCGAAGATAGCTGAAACAGCGGTCGATACTATTCAGATTGGAAGATAGAAGCCAGTCGTTGCTGTTAACTGTAAAAAAGTGTGAAAACGGTAAGAAAATTTGAATAAAAAATAAATACAAATACAAAGCAAAAAAAGTAAAAAAATGCATAAAGACAAATTTAATTTGGACAAGCACACCAGCAGCTCGGTGAGGAGGAACTTCTTTGATTCAACCCGGGATATGCTGGGTAGAGAGGGAACCATACCCTGCCATCAAATGATATTTGACGATCACCTGTCACCTGTCACCTGTCGTCCCGTTGATCATCGACTTGCTCGAGCGGGCGCCAGCAGCGTCTCCATTCGTCCCTGTTGCGTGCCAGAGTGGTCCAATGGATCCTCCTCGCTCGAGGGACACGAAGAGCGTCATATCGGTCGTTCAGGGCTTTCACGAAGAAGTCCGACCAACGCGTTGGTGGGCGTCCTGGTGTTCTTTTGACATCCCGCGGAATCCAATCTGTGACGGCTCTCGTCCAGCGGGTGTCTGCGAATCGCATTACGTGACCGGCCCACCTAATTTTCGACAACTTGGCCCACGCGACAGCGTCTCTGATCTTCGAACGTCGGCGAGGCTCGGAACTCCGGAGGCCTTCTCTCACTTGCGTGAGTCGTTTCACTCCGAGCATCGTCCTCTCGATTCCACGCTGCGCGACGCTGATCGCGTGTTCATCCTGCTTTCGTATAGCCCAGGTCTCTGAGGCGTATGTTAGGGCAGGAAGAACAGTGGAGTCGAATAGGTGGGCACGGAGTCGGACGTTCTTCGTCTTCTTCGACGCTCTTGAAAGCTCCCCAAGCCGCTCGTTTCCTCCTGCTCAGCTCTGGTGCTAGGTCGTTGGCCATGTTGACTTCGCGACCCAGATACACATAGCTGGAGCATTCGGAGATGTTTGACGATACTCATGGATATTTCCGTAACCCACAAGGATTTCTTTAATTTTTCCGCGAGATTGAATCCGACCCCTAGTGTGGACTCTGAATTTGTCCAAACGGCTGCAAAAGTTGCGCCATGGGAAGGTTCCGACCAATCAGAGAACCCGATTCAGCGGCGGGACAAATGCCCGCTAAGTACCGGAACGTCTTCTTCATGTCGTAAGATCCGAAGCATAAAAATACGTATGGTCAGTAAGAATGTTAAAAGGCCATCCCCTTCTAGATGACAAGCGAAGTCACCCGGCCCTTCGAAATGACGACGTCTCGAACCCTTCTGAAGGCAACAAGCCCTATTCAGAACATTTCCAACTCGTGAATTGTCAATGCCCCACGTCTCCATCAGTCTGGTCACGTATTCAAAACGCCAGATGGCGTATTGTATCTTTGGCTAGCGCCATATAACATGGACGATAGTCACGCTTGTGAATATTCGATGGACGGATGGATGGTGCATCAAGCCGCTCAACAGCTGGACGACGCACGTCGCTGTAACTGTCCACCAGTTCGGCCAAAGTGTTTGAAAAATGGCGCTGCTTGGACACAGAGATGGGAAGAGCCTGGAGATCTTGTGGGCCGTTGGAAGATGACTTTCGCAGAACCATCTGTATTTCAAGAAAAAAAAACTTTGAAAAACATTGACAACAAAGCTGAAAAAGGGGAAAATTTTGGAAAAAGATCTTCCGCACGAGTAAGGCGTCATAAGGTTAATATTGACGGGACCTGCCTTTTGTGCTGTCAAAAAGTCTTGGTATGCGCCATGCTTCTATCATCAACTTGAGAAAGTAGAATTTCTTTAGCGCTTGTTTGTCACCGATTGAGTTTTTTTGGGAAAAAGAAACTCCTAAATGCATCAAACAAACAGTAAATTGGACTTTAAAGTTAACACAGAGCAACACGGAATTTTCGAAGGCGCTTTCAGCGATTAAATTTGTTTCTTTTAGGGTTCCATTCCAGCATTTGCTTTTAGGACTATTTGCTCAGACGTCATTTGTATACTGGACAGTGACAATTGAAGTAATAGGAGCCAATTCCTTGAAAAAATAGATTTCTCAGTCCTTGTCGCGAATTTGGACAGCATTGGGAGATTGGAGCGCGCCAGCATAACCAATCAGAGCACCGACCATATACATCTTCGCAGATCCATTCGATACGGCCTGATTAGCTTACACATTCCCATCTCCCAATGCTGCCCGTATTCGCGACCGGGACCAATTTTAACGGTCATTAAAATTAGAAACAGAAGAGGATTAATAAAATCATAAAAATAGAGCTGAAATAAACAAACACCAACATTGATATAGTTCCGTCGTCTGTAGTTATAACCACAAAGTTCACATCGTGGCGAAGGCACCATTTTTCGGGTGGACAGTTCAAGCCAGTGCTGAAAAGAATGAAATTAATATCTCAAAAAGTTTGTTTTTATTCTTTGAAAGAAAAGAGACAATAATAATTCAAGGGGGAAAAGATGTAAAGTGATGTCGAAACTCTTAAAATTGGTCCACGAAAAGTAGCGTTAAAGTTTAAAAATAGATCGTAGACATAAAGGATAAAGAACTGCGTTGATCAGTTCCTGTTTGGGATACGCCCCACGTTCTACCTGTATGGAATGTCGTGGAAACGATTGAATGCGTATGTACCTGGCCCATACTACCTGGTCCATACACGACTTAAGGCGGCCAGCCGATGAACAATTCAGTGTTTGAATCTCCTGAAGCATCCCGATCCCCTAATTAACGACACCTAATGGCCCGTTTATACTTCGACGCCGCTCAATCAATGTGACGCCACGTATTGTGGCCATATTGATCGAACGATGCGATCGATCAATTTGGCCACTATATATGTCGTCGAGTCGCTCGGCGTCGGAAGTATAAACGGGCCTTAAGGAATGGAATGCTTGGCCTGAGCGGGTTTCGAACGAAGCAACTCAAATATACCAGTATGTTGTCGATTAAAGCGGTCACCTGGGGCAAAACCTGTCTAAAAAACATAAACTGTTTGTTTTTGCACCGAATCGCTTTCGCAGACCGTTCTGTCGGTCAAGCGTGCATTGAAATGGTCTCTGCGATATCCTGTAGAGGTCGAACGCACGGCGCGCCCCGCAAAAGGGTTAACTATCGACGATTTTTTTATCATTACGATAATCATGTGACATGAAATAATGTGTAATATAAAAAATGAATAACTGGTGTATGATCGAGGAACCAGACCAGCTAAAAAGAATAAGTCACTGAAAAATATAAGTTTATAAAAATTGTTTATAGAGCAGTTAGTGGTTAAAGTTACTTAAAAGAGTAGTTAAAAGAATGTAGAAATTTAGAGGATCTCTGGTCTCTCTGGTGTCCAATTTAATTTTAAAAGTAGAAAAATCGTATTAATAAAAATATTTATTAAATATTAAATATTTATTTTAATATTTTATATTTAAATAAACTCACAACAAGGCAACTTCGGTGGACGTAGAGCAGACTACCCGAGCAACGACAAGGCGAAACGAACGGATCGCGAGCGTTCTCGCATTCCGTGTGGCAGATCCGACACAGCGCTGTCGAAGATGAGCAGACCGAGCCTGTAGAATCCGCTTCTTTTTTAAATTGGACGCACATTTTAAAAAAAAAGTATGAACATAAAGCATTTTAAAAGCCATTGGAATGCGCCTGCCGTACTCGAACTGTAGGTAAAGATTTTGAATTTTCTGAAGCAGGCAGAATCACGAATGGGTTAGAAAGTGGAGAGAAAAGGGGTGGTTCCGTAATTTCTTGAACTCAAAGGGCCTGTTCATACTCCGAGCGACAAGGGCGTCAAGAGCCCTTGGAGCGACTGAGACGACGAACGTAGTGTGGTGTACGTAAATAGTTACGTACTCCACACTCCGTCCTTTACCCAGCCGCTCCAGTCGCTTCAGTCGCTCTTGTCGCTCGAAGTATGAACAAGCCCTAAGACATTTAGGGAGTTACGCCGAAGATTCGCTGGATCCTCCGCTTACAACTTCAAGAGTTATCCGCTGAAATCCACGTTCTCCTCAGACTCTCGATGCCTGGCGCTTCAGTTCTTAGAATGTAGCGGTGGTGCCTCAGACTCGGCCCATTTGGTCAAGGAGCTACAAAGACCTGCCTTTTCTGGACGGCACGCTGGCGGCGATCTCCTTGCGGGGTGTCCAGCTGTCGCATCCCTTGGCCTCGCTGTCCTTGGGATCCGCCGACTCGTCGACGTCGTTGACGATCAGCGGTTGGTGCTCCGTGGAGAACATCGACGACGGAGATGCCTGGAATGGAAGGCGCTTTGAGATGGCCAAGATCGAAAAGTTGAAGCTGAGTGATTATCCAGAGGACTGTGCCATGCCTTCCACTTTGCAGAGGGTTCTTCATTCTCCTTCAAGGTCAAAAGGCCTACACTTTCTGGGTAATCTCTCATTTAGGCCGTCTGACCCACTTCATGGCAACAAAATTGCCTTTTATTCAGAGTGCAGGATCGCAGTCAGCGCAGCCTTTTTCCACTGGACCATTCTAGCAGGCCTTCCACCTCCCTTTGCTTGGCAGCAAGCAAACCTCAGCCCCCTCCATACCGAGCTGAAGTGCTTTGTGAGCGTGAGGGCACTACTACCCTGCGACCATCTGACCCCCGTAAACAATCGCCGATAAGAGGCTGTTTCATGGTTTAAGGCCATGTCAGCGATAAGGATTGGAACTTCCCGCAGCCGGGACTTCAAGGCGAGTGTGCTTTTCTGAACAAGGTGCCGCTAAGGTGGTCCACGCGTAGATGCGTTCATTGTTTGGCTTGTTACCTGCTAATAGCCAGCCATAGAGCTGCATCTACCTTGTAAGAGGCCCTTTTACTTTCGGATAGCTCTCGTTGGGAGATAGGACACGACAAAGTCGACTGGATATGATTTTAGATCGCATCCAGAAAGAAGTTTTCAAAAACCGTTTCTCTAGGATTTTTCTGAAGGTCTCTATAAAGCGCTTCTATGTAGTATTACCCTCTTTAAAGAAGAAATAACAAGAAAGAGAAAAGGAAAAAAAGAAAAAGGAGAAGAGGTGAGCCAACCCCTACTTCGAAGTTTACCCTTGGGTTGCTGGAAGAGCTCTAAGGTGCAGTAGTTCTGGCTCTAGGCCGCAGTGCGTAACGTACCTCTGTCGGAAGATAATCACGGTAAGACGCTTCCGTTGCAAGCCATGATAAGATATTTCTATTGGAAGATAGTAAGGCATCCCCAGGCTAACCTCGCCTTGGTGAATTACTTCCACGGGAAGGTCGGAGTGGTAAGGTACCTCTATCGGAACATCGAAATGGTAAGGTACTTCCCTCGGACGAAAGTTATGGCACTTGTCTTCTCCATTGGAAGCTGGCCATAGTGAGCATAGTTATAAAGGATAAAAGGGTAAACGACGGTCTAAATCCTTCTTTAGGATGTGCTAAGCATTCTACTTTTACGTGATGTTGCAGAGACAATTTGAAAGCGTGTTTGGCCTACGCAATGGCATGCGGTGGCTAGCCGATGGGCTCTGTCAGTGTTCTATTTCCTCCCAGACAATTCTGGCGCCAACTGACCGACCCCAAGGTGGAGGGTGGCGGGGGGGGGGGGGGTGAAAGGCTTGGTTGCCTGGAAGGGAAATCCGAACCAAGTATCTATTATGGAATCGGGTGCGGCGCTTCCCTCGACTGCGCTACCACTTCGCCAACACACCTACGGTACAGCACAGCTACAGATACACCTGATGCGCCTTGCAGCCTGGACATTTCGTGCGGTTATTGTTCCCGATGATGCCATGCGATGCACAGAAGCCGCTCGTCGCCCTAGTGGACTAGTTCTCCATGAGCGCCAGCCAACGCCTGACTAGAAGACCGACTACAGCAATAAACACAGGCGGAACCTGTTGGATAACGCCTGACGACGACGACGACCACTCGCTCTCCTGCAGCACGCGGAGGAGCGACGAGGATTTATTGCGGCGGTGCAGTTCCCGCGACAACACCGCGGAGCGGGGCGGAATGACTCCAGTTATGGGAATGACTGGATGAGGAAGACAAAGCCCGCTCTCCTCCTGCTCCTTCTCACCTGCTGTTCTTCAGGCGGCTCCGTCTCCAATGGCCACGGCGGCGTTCGGGTGCAGTCATGCATCGAGCTCTGAAACCAGCAGATCTGATAGCAGTCTCCTAGGCCTAGCAGAGCAATGTAATAGCAGGGTCTACGATCCTACTGTAGTTGTGCTTTTGAGATATTTTATCGAATTTTAGGAAGCTCTATTTTGTGTTTATTCGAATTTTTGAACACTCGGACAATTTGTTCGAATCAGGCTCTGTTCTTAAAGGTTTGAGGTTTATTCGAAATTCGAATATAATTCTTCGATTTTCGAATAGTACTCGGATATGGCTCCATTTTGATGTTCGAATTCGAACGAATATTCGAAAATCTAGAAATAGAATATCCGTCTATTCCAATAGTTATTCGGATATATTCGTTCAAGCAGAACTAAAGATCCTACTAAGGATGCGCCATGCTCTCCTTTGTTTTCGAGGAGCACGAAATTGAATCCCTGGCCTTCAGAACATTTTCCTTTAATCAAATCAAATCAACTGAACATTTAGGCTGGTCTGGCTGAATACGGATTCAAAAGCTGTTTCCCTATTTGCAATAGACATAGCAAACCTTTGAAAGCAGTAACAAAACCTAATGACATAACTAAGAGATATCCAAAATGAAAGGAAAAACATGTAAGGAAATGCTGAATGAGCAAAAATGACCTGGTTCCTTTTCATTCATTTCAATATTGATCTTCACTTAAAGGTGCTAAAATAGCGCAAGTCTTGAAAGCTAAATAATGAAGAAAATTAATCCGAAAATGAAAAAATTGGTAAAACAAAGTAGTGAGGAAAGCATTTCTAAAGAAAACAAGGTTGCCTTCATGATGGATGGAAAAAGTCAGCGCTAGTCAATTCCTACGCGGGTTGCGCCACGCATTCTAATATACTTCTATGGGATTCTATTGAGGCAAAATGAATGGCATTTGCCCTCGATGGAATCTGCAATCTGGCCACCAGGCGAGGGGCCTCCCTTGACTGCGCCACCATGCATCCATCGTCTACTTGTCTTCGTGAAATTTCTCAAGGTCTAGATTTTTCGTTTAATTTTACTCTCCAGATTTTTAGAACAATCTAGTACGAATCACCCCCCCCCCCCCGCGTCGATTGCGAAGATGGAACCTACAGCACTATTTCGAGATTTTTAAAGGGACATTTGGGAATCTATCCTAATCGGAGGAGTGCGTTTGTTGATTTGCCTCACCAACCCCATGCTTAAATGTCTACAAGGGCTTCAACTGCTGCCCATGATGTGGGTTTTCATTTAATTTCAGGACATGTGGTTGTGTGGCATGCAACGACATACGACTCTGGCACTTTACGGTTGCCCCTCCCGACTAGGATAGATCCGACATTTTGATTATTTCTGTTGTTCTGGACGGTAAGGCTAAAGGAAAAAACTCCGAGCAGATCAGAGGGTAACACAGAAAAAATTCGAAGGAAATCTCCGAACAGGGAATGCCTGATAGCGCAGTCGGGGAAGGCGCCGGCTGTCGCGTGTACCCAGAATCGAGGTCCTTGGTTCGGGTCCCGTCTAAGTCATTAGGGGTTCATGAATCGCTACGAGGTTTGTCTGGCAGGGATATCACCCGTGAATCGTCTGGCCACGTCAAGCCATTTTATAAGACGAATAGGTATCCATTGTCCTCCACACAATATAAGTAAGGAGAACGCGCGACTCATCCCAAACAGGGACTGATTAACGCCGTTTTTATCCTCTATAAACAGAAGTAGGCGGAATATAAAAGTTATAAAAGATAGAAAATCGCAAAAATTACAGAAAAAGGTTTCCTGTTCCTCGATAACATGATGATAGCAGGTCAAACATTCTGTACCCGAAATCGAACCCCAGTCGATCGATGCATATACGAGAGGTCCTCACAAATAAAATAAAAGCACCTTTGAAAAAACCTCCTCAAATAAGCACCTTTGAAATAGAAAAATAAATAAGAATGACACACTCGAAACACGCTAAAAGTGATGTCTACCGAAAATTTTTTGCAGCGTTGTGTTAGAATTTTGGTAAAATAAAGGGCAAATAAGTATGCTTGGAAAGGTAAGGTAAAAAAATGGTAAAAAATGCTGAAGAGATCAACAAGCAAGTGAATATTTTCTACATATTTCCATACACTGCATTGAACTGATTAAACACATTCGGTTGGCCGTAAGAAAAAGTGTAAAAATCAAAGAGAAGAAGAAAATTGAAAAAAAAAAGAAAAAATTGAAATTACGGCTCGATGGGGTATCTTCAAAATGAAGTCTACGGCCAGAAAAACGAAATGAGCAAGATGTAGGTACGAAGGTTCACCTGTTTTTTAAAGAGAAACATGTGGTAATGAATTTCGGAAAGAAACTGTCAACGAACGATTTTCTACAAATCTTCTCAATGATGTTTCGCAGCTGATTGGTGGCGGCCTTTTTATTAGGCGTTCAGGCGTTCTGGTCTTCATCAGAACCACAAACTTGGACAATTTAAGAAAGTGTATATGAATCCATTCCACTCTATGGGTCCAGATTTATCAACTAGTTCATCGAAACATAGTCCTTGAATCTTATCAGTGATTAGTATCGACCTGTTTATTAGGTTTACGTCTCCGCGTCCTTGTCTTCTTCACAGCCGCAAACTTGGGTAACTAAAGCAACTGTATCTGGACGTAGGTACATCATGGTAGAGAGCCGGCGCGCTTAAGTAAGAAGTATTTGGTATTCTAACAGTATTATTTAGGTACATCAATGGGTAAAAACCTAGCAATTATATATAAAGGGCTGTTTATAGTCGGCGCGAGTGGTCGCCGGGTTGGAGAATACTATAGATGTGCTTTTGAGAAATTTTACCATACAAATGGATGAACGAATTTATTCGCTCATCAATTTTTCGATTGATCAAAAATCGAACAAGCAACATTTTTCGTTTACTCGAATATTCGAATAGTCGAACCGTTTGTTCGAATCAGTTTCTGTGCTTAAAGATTTCAACTTTATTCGATATCTGAATAAAATTAGCCAATTTTCGAATAAATTTGAAATATTCGATTTTTGAATAATATTCGAGTTCGGCTACGTTCGAATTCAAAAGAATATTCGACTTTTTTAAACAATCGATGTCCGAATTCGAACACAAAAATCTAGAAATATTAAACATTCGACCATTCGAATAATTAGTCGAATTTATTCATCTGCTCGAGCGCAACTATAAAAAATATGTATCGATCTTCACCATGTGATCGGTAATCGATTCGTATGCTTTTCACGAGCGACTTAGTGGCTCCCGCTGCGGACTATGAACAGGCCCAAAAGCACGTGGTTAAATTTTTTCACAAACTTCATTGTCAAGGTTGCGAGAAGCTTCGCCAAGCTATTGTCGACTCTAACGATTAACCTATTGTTATCAGACAGGGCCAATTATTGCATAAGGAGGCCCAAGGCTGTTAGGCCGGCATTTCAGCTTAAAAAAGACCTAAATCGGAAAAAAATAGGGAAAGGCAGAGAAGGAAGGCCCCTAGGGCGATCACAATCTCCGCCAGTCTGCTCCCGGAAAGCGGAGCCGAGCGTGAAGTGCAAAGCGAGAGTGCTCGGCGGTGCTCAGTCCAGAGCCGTCGTCGAGGCCCTAATTGAGAGAACTCACGTTGTTGAGCGATCCGTTGCCGGAGTCGGCGGACGTCGTCGAGTGCGCGTCGTCGGCATCGTCGCCGGCGGAGCTCCGCGACGGCCGTTCGGGTTTCAGCGGATCGCTGCCATCGGTGGAGACGTTCGGCATCGCACTTGCCGACATCTGAAAGCGTCGTCTGACAACGGGAAGGCACACAGTTTCAGAAGACGCGTCGACAAGAACATTCGCTCACGTGCGACGTGCAATCGGAAGAAACGGGCGCAGAAAAACAACAGAAGTAGACCTACCAGGCCCAGCGCCAGCGCCAGCGCCAACCAGCCGGCACCGACCGACCGGCGCCAGTCAGCGCGGCCGCCGGCTGCTGTAACAACGCAGTTTCCTCGGCTGCTCTGGGCCGAAGGACGAAACGCTGCTGCTCTGCTGTTGCTGTTGGTGATGCCGGTACACAATCACCGGCGGTGGTGGCGATTAGAAGAGTGGAGCGACGACGGGTCTCCAGAACGTCCCCATGCGACGGGGAACCACCCGGCGGGCAGAAGATCGCCTTAGAGACGTCACAGCAGTGATGAATGGTCTGCTCCGGACGACTCTAATGAATCTAATGGGCGTCAGTGACAGGGTGGGCAACGATTCTGGCGTAGGAGAGTATGTAGAGATTGACAGGGCGTCTCCGAATCTAACGGAAGGTACAGCGGATGGCATAGTTCGAAAATCAAGAAGAAAAAATGTGAGCATGACGACATCGTGAGTTCAAGGCTGTAAAATAAATAAAAAATGAATAAATAGATCTAATAACGACGCCGGAAAAATCACTAAAATAGCTACGATTCAGAGGAGATTTAGGAAAGGCCTATAGTATAGTTTTGCTCGAACAATTATATTCGAATAATTATTAGAATAGTCGATTATTCAATATTTCTAGACTTTTGAATATTCGATCGAATTCGGACATCGAAAGGGGGCCACATTCGAATATTATTGGAAAATCAAGTATTTAAACGTTATTCGAAAATCTAGAAATTCTATTCGATTATCGAATAAACTTCAAATCCTCAAACACAGAATCCGATTTCAGCAAATTATTCGACTATTCAAATATTCGAGTAGGCGAAAATGGGGCTAATTCGATTTCGATTATTTGAAAAAAAATGATGAGCGAATAAATTCGTTCGTTCATTTGTTCTATAAAATTCCTCGAAGGCACAACTATAGTGCGAAACTTTTAAAGATGTTGAAGCCACATAGATCTGATATTGAAGAAGAAGTGCTTTTACGGCACGACGACTATGGGGATTTGTGACAGATTTTTTAAATTTTCATTAAGCATTGCCGTTGAAAGATTCCCACGATTCCTGCCTTCTTCTCAAACAGAACCAACCCGTGTATTTATTAGAACATTACTATCGTTGTGTTTAAATCTCAAAATTCTCAATAAAATATGATCAGTGAAAAGAAGAGGAGGAATTTAAAAGAAAGCAAAAGTAGAAAGTTCGATATTGCCACTATATATATGTAGCGGCTCAAACTTCCATGAACCGAGGTCGAACCTCAATCGATCGATGCCCCTAGGGATCCTCCTGCTGCCGACTGAGCCACAAATTTTTCCAATAATCGTAGGCACAAAATTTCAGTAAATGGAAAATTCCTGTCGTTATTTAAATCCCTAGCGCTTGTTGTATTATAATTTAGACGAAACTGAATAAAATTAGGCCCTTCTGGAATACAAAAGTAAATAGGAGGAACACATTCAAAATAAATTAAGACTGCTGCCTCTATATAAATTTTTAGCAATGTTATGTTAGAATTTAAGCGAAATTAAGAAGGCAAAAGTTGGCTAAAAGGGAATAAATCAATAAAAACGTAAATAACGCGAAATATTAATGAGTAAATAATAATGTTTAAATATTAAGAATTGAAAGAAAAATTTCCCGAAAACGTGTGTCAACGATTAAATTAAAATTTTATAAAAGGACGTCCATTTTTAGTGATCAGCCTGCTAAAAAACCACTGAGCGTAGTTAGACACAAGCGCGTCTCGGCTGCAGTTTTTAAATGGTATAAATAAGTGTATAATAAAAAAGGATAATAAATAATGTAAGACCGCTCGCTAGATACTGATGCGTCTAGCAAATTCGTTCAGGAGAAAGTTATGTATAACTTCTCCGAAGTATCGAGGTGTTCGAAGAGAGAACTTGAAGGATAAGCAAATAAAAAAAAATATTAAGGCAACGACGGAAATATGGAAATGAAAATTTGAAAGGCTCGAATTTGAGAAAAGAAGTTTCTGGTCCACATTTACACAGAGACAAACGCGTGGTAGGTAGCCAATACAAGTAGTTGAGCGGATGTAGAAGCATTCTTGGGGATTCAGAATTCTGAAGCAAATATATGGTTGGAACGCCCCCTGTACGGCTTCCCCCACGCAGACGGAGAAATCAGCTGATCGTCGGCAGAGAACGGCAGCGACGGGCGGGGCTGGTCACTCGTGAACCACGCCCCCGATGCCGTCCCCGCCGAAGCAACATCGGAACGAACGCCGTCTTCTCGGCGGCTTTCGTCGTCGATCGGGGAATCCGCTGGCCGGCTGAAGGAGGCTTTTCAGACGTCGTCCATCGCCACTGTCCATTAGGGCCTCCGACGAGGTCGTGGTGGGCCGCTGGTTTGGGCCCTGTGAGTGTGTTGACACCCGTGGATCAGCGAAAATATTATTCTTCGGCTATTTTTAGGAGCATCGTTTTGATACGCAGCCTTTTCGCGTCTTAGGCAAACAAACAGAAACGGCCCAGACATGATGATATGGCTTCCATGGCAATCTCGGAAGCCGTCAGCATGACGCAGAACGCTCTACGAAGCGAAAATTTGAAAAAATAATTGGGAAGCTTCACAACTTAGGAAGGACATCTCCAGTTGGATGCGAGTTCGCAAGATGTTCAAGTAGTTGTGCACAAATCCGTAATCCGGAGCTACTCAATCCTTTTTGGGATGCGTCACGCATTCTACTTTTACGGGATGTCGTGGAGGCGATTTGAATGCGTATTTGGCCATACAATAACTTGCGGTGGCCAGCCGATGAACAAATCAGCGCTTTATCCTTCCCAGCAAGTCTGGTACCAATTCACCGACCCCGAAGGGATGGAAGGCTTGGTGGGTTCGGATGGGAAATCCGAACCAGGAACCTGGTATCGGGTGCACCCGACAGCCGGCGTCTCCTCCGACTGCGCTACACGTGCCCAGAGAATAAGAAGGAACGTGAAAAGAAACAAAACGTCGAAATTGTAACGCTCATTATGGAATGCACCGCGCATTTTACACATATGCATTAAGCTGTGCCAGCAGGTGGTAAGGTAAAGTATAAACGGTCGAGTTGAGCATAGTCATCCCTAACTTGCCTTGGATAAGTGCGGCTATCCTAAGCTTAAGAAAGAAATGCTCTTGGTGCAATTGCACAACATTGAACTCCACGGCACGATTGGTTAGTGTCTTTACCTATTCGAAGAAGTGGATGACCACTAAAGGACGCAAAATTTAGACAGCCTGGGCGCGGAAGCGAACCTTTGTTGACTGAGGCGCCTTTAGCCATCACACCATGCTTTGAGGACCACGGTGGCTAGTTGTGCGTAGCTCAGATGGACACATTTAGGTGATCCTCCGGCATGACAGTTTTCTGCTCTTTGCAAGTTGACCTGCTAAGGGCAGGGCGCCGCAAGGCATTCTTTCAACCCTGTTGCGTGCCATAAGGGCCCGTCTTTGTCTTCTTGAAAGCACTCGGCGCTTTAGTACATACAAAACTTGCGGGACAGTAGTAGCTATAGCAAGAAAGAGTCAGACTTCAATATAGAGAATACTTTCTTGATAGAAGCTCCGAGTCGAATCGAATTGGAGCAGATTTTCTGGAAGAATAGGTTGTTTCTGTCGTTTTTGTTTTAATCCATACAAAAGGCATAGGGCCATGAAGCGTTTCCTCTAACAGCGCAGCAGTATCTTGATTTTTTTTTAAATTAATCCTTACCTGAAAAATATTAATAAAGATTAAATACCTCATAGAGATCAACGCATTTCATGAAGTGTTACATTATTTTTGAATGGCAAGATGCCAAACCGGTCGGGCAGAATTTGTGTAGGGGTATTTTGCCGATAAATTTTTTGGACTTCATGGAGCCCGCCCATGAAAAAACCCGTCGGCTACAAGCCTTTGGCGAGCGGTCAGTGCATGTGGCTGTCGCTGAAGTGTTTTGCAGGTCGTCGCCGAAAAGAAGCGTGGCCGCCGCCGCGTTGATTGCACGATGTATGAGGTCAGAGCGGAAGCGCTGAGGCAATCAGACGGCTGACGACATGGCCTGATGTCGGCTCAAGGGCTACTCAGCTCAGGAGCAACACGGGAGGGGTCAGGTGTACGATGAAGGTCTGTGGGTTTGTACGGGCAGGGTTTAGGAGCCTTCCTTGGGGAGTAAGCCGAAAGAAGACCAACGACCGGATGGACTCAGAAAGGTCGTCTACTGCCCACTGACAGGTTGTCTTCTGAAGTACGTCGTCTAGGTCAAATGAAGTACCTGAACCTTACAACTTCCAGTGGAGGTAGAACGCATGGTGCATCCTAAAGACAAAGCTTCTGGTTAGTCTTTCAAGGATCGAAGGACTTCAGAGGATTCCGTGAGGCTTCCCCTTATCGTAAGGTCTTACGGTCATCTTAGGTTTCTCGGGATTCTTTTGGATGAAGCCTTTCGGCCCCTAAGAAACGGTGTTCTTCAAGGAGACTCGCCTTTAGGACACGCCATGCGTTCTGCTTTCACCGAAGGTTGCACAAGTTGAGCTTCCTCTGACCTAGACGACGTTCTTAAGAAGACAACCTTTCCGTGGACAATCCTTCTGATTATGAGTTTCATCTGGACACCAGGGATCCAGGAACTACCTTATGACCCCTTTCCCAAAGTTTTCCCACACAACTTGTTGTTGATCCCTACACCCCCCCCCTTCCCTCCCCTCCACTCTCAGCTATTCATAGCCGTTCGCTCAGTGTATTCATTGTGGCTGATGGAAGTGGATGATTTGGAGTAGGTGGTGGTGGAAGCCCCATGGGTAAAGCGCGGCCGGCCAGGGCGGTAAGTGCTCGGTGGCCGAATCGGCTAGTAGTTGACGCAGCCGTCGGCCGTAATGGATAGGTCGGCAACCTGTGGGAGACGGAACGGAGCAGCTGGAGGCAGTCATTATAATGGGCTGCCTGACACCTCAGCGTGTACATATGGCCGTGCTGAAGTGGCGGAGAACTCGTTCCGGACGGGGCGGGTGAGGTCGTTGGGAGGTTACGCCAGCTCTGAGACGAACAGACAGTCAAAGCGCCTTCACGACCTCCAAGACCTGTAGAATTAGAGTACATGGCGCATTCCAGAGAGGTTCAGCATCCGCGTCCATCCCCTGCCTACTTAGTGCAGAACTGGTATTCGCCCCCGGCGCTGTGCTTGGCGGAAATTGTGGCCACTTAAGCACTGGAAACTGGATGCCGGACGAAGAAAGGCCGAGAGGTGTCCTATAATTGCCATGTAGGCCCGAACACCACCACGGACACACCTCAATTCGGAGCACTTAATTAGCGGCTACGGCAGCTCTCACGCGCATTTCTTAGCGTTGAAGTGGCCCTAGGGTTCTTACGAATTCGTCGCGAAACCCACGGGCAATGTTGATTTTCTATTGGCTACTGCGTTTTGGTTATTTTGGAATAGTAGGGCAAGGCTTGGGCAGTTTTCGCAATGGAAAAAAGATCAGTGACAAATCTTTGACCCGAGGCTCGATTCGAACCATCAACTCTCTTTTTTGAATTACTAATTGGTGTTTGACATCACGTGTCGTTACTGCGAGGGGAGGAGGCCATTTAGAGCTATTTATGGAAATGTGATCAGAATTCTGGAGCCGGAAAGGGAGGTGCGCACCAGACTCATGAAACTGCATCGAGCGAAAGTACTACAGCGGGCCTATGTTGGTCTTCCGATTGGCTGACGCGTCCTTGGCTGCCCGCGTAGGCCAAATTACCGACTAGTCCTGTAGAATTTTGCCCCGAGTCGATAGGATGGTGGTGGTTTCTCAAGAGTTGATTGAGCACAATGCCGTAAGCGAGCACGAACAAAATCGTACCACCAACAAAAAAAAAACCGAAAAATACCGGGAAGGAATCAAATCGCGCTAAAGCTGAGCTCAGAATCAGAATCGCTCTGCAGCACAGCCCTCCTCTAAGCCACGAAAGCTACTCGAACTGCCGTAGATGAAGCCGAAGCGATTTGTTCGTATAATCCGGGCGACGCTCGAGGGCAGAGAGCGAGCGGCCGGCCGGATGAACTCATTATTTCGGTATTTGCTGGCAGTGAATTGGACATCGTCGCTCATTTACATAATCGCGACAGCCGGCTGATTCCGATCGCTTTGGGGGGGGGGGGTGGCAGAGCTCGGCTTATCTGCATAACCCGTCGAACAATGCAGTTGGGCGCTGTTCGCCCGGCGGATGCCCGCTGAACAGCGAGCCTGCGCTTAAATCATGCCATCTGCCCCGTTAGCCGGCCTGCATTCCTCAGAAAAGGACCGCTTGTCGGGGAGAAGGGGAGGGGAGCTAACCCGATGCGCGGGACCGTAACCCTAGGGATTTGACCAGCATCCGATGATCTCCATCGATCTCCGTCCGTCGTTGGTCCGCTGCGATCGCCATTGATTTCTGTGATCTCGGCGTCTGTAAGGAGAACGCATCGGTCGGTGGGGGCTTTCCTGCTCTCATGCTTCCATCGCGTGCTGTCGACGTCGCTATACCCAGTCTCAGCTTGGAGGATTCCTTCTTCAGACGCTTGATGCAGCGATCAGACACCGACCAGGTAGGCCCTTCCTTTCACAGGCTTATCAGGAGAAATTCAAGGAATTCTTCAGGAGAAAACAAACGAACATCGGTTGTAATCAGTCCTGTGGGCTGGGCCATGCGTTCTACTTTCACGTGGATATCTTTAGGTTCTGTGGAGTCCTATTGTGGAGCGGAGGGAACTAAAGAATGGTTTGTCGCATCATCGCTTTTCCTGGAGTTGCTTGACATTCCCAGCTGGTGTAGAAGACATCGGTGACCTTCTCCGCCCTGTGATTGCGCAAGGATAGCTTCAGTACGAAAAAAGGTGAGAAGAGATCGATAATAAGGTCGATAACGATTGGATGGTTGATTGGCTTCATTTGCTGTGAAGCCTATCCTCCAGTCGTCACATCACGCGTTTCCTTCGTCGCAGAAATATCGATGATATCGGTCGGGACTTTACGAGTTGTTTTGAGTAGCCATTAATTTTGCGCGGATGCACGAACTAGCGAACGGAACGACTCCGTTATGTGAGTAGGAACTCCAAACAGAAGCTTAGTTTGAGGAGTTAAATTGCGAGGTACAGGTCGAGATTCCTAAGGATGTATACTTTGATCGTGCACCTGGAGCGCTTCGCTGGAAGTTTAGGCGTTGCTTGTGCTACAAAGGTTTACTGCATCTTACCTAATGTCAGAATAAGTATTCTAAGAACGAACAGAGGCAGAGTCGATATGAGAAGGAAGGCGAAAAGCTGCTCAAACTGCCGCAGCGTTCGCCCTTCTTCCAGTTGGATGGCTCTCTATGGACAATTAGCGAGAGCAAGTTTGCAAGACGAAACGCTGACTGGAACTGCTGCAGCTGGCGCTCAAGTTTGGCAAAGGGCTGAACCAGTCGCATAAGCGGTCGCGAAAAAAATGACCGCTTTTATTGGAGTTCCAGATGTTCGCAGTACGCTTAACAAGACTGGCTTTTTAATCCGTCTTGAAGGCTGGAAGAGGAAGTAAATCAGCAGAGTTGTGGGTTCATTCAGTTGAGGAATCTAAGGACCAAGCGAAAAGCTTCCTAAGAGGAAGTGCAGTGTCAGATGGCGCTGTTCTAAATGCACTGGCGTGCGAGCTGAGCTGCTTCGTAATGATCGTGGTGGCATTTGATTAATTCGTGAGACGACCGACCCGACCGGCCGACCGACGACGTCGTATTGACGTCGTAAACGTCGTTACATCTGGCCGAGGAACGACGACGAACGACGAACGGACCACAGGAAACCACATTAGGCTGCATGAGGAGCTTCTCGGATCGGATGGCCGGACGGGAATTCCGGTGATGGCTACAGCGAGCCCTGAGCCCTACACACTCGTATTTTTAGGAGAAGAATTGCTCTGGACAAGAGCTGGGGGAAGCGATTCACTACCTCTGACCTCAGTTGGGAGGGGATGTAGGCGTCTAAATCCTCAGCGTATAAACGCTTCACTGCTTACAACCATAACTGCTTGGATTGCGCCATGCACTCAACTATTTAATCATTTGAGGAATGTTTGTGTCCGGCAAGGCTTATAGGGTTGATGGCGAGCTTTCCATTGTCCAGATCCAGTTCTTGGTTAGTCTCAATAATGATGGCAAAAATGTGAGCCTCCATTTCCAAGTTAAAGTATATCCTCTTATAGATACGTTTCCGTTTCCTACAAAAATTAGAATCTCGGAGGTTTTCTTCGAGTTGTTGAGGAAAATTTCAGATGCTTTCTTCGCCTTCCCATTCTTCAGAATCTGTAGAAGTTGGAAACATTCAGAATATCAGGTATACATGATTTAGCCGACTTTAATCATCGCTTTTGGGACGCGCCACGCATTCGACTTCTATGAGGAAATCAGAGATTTCAAGGAGGCAAATCGAATGCTTTTTGCGTTGGCCAATCGCTGGGCAAGTCTATATTTTATCCTTCCCAGACAAGTCTGACATAAACTCACCGACTCCGCAGGGATGGAAGACTTGATTGGCCTGGACAGGGATTCCGAGCCTGACACATGCCCGTTTACAAATTTACAGTACTACCGTGACCAGATAAGGATTGTGGTCTCGGATTTTATTAGGTATACTAGGTAGAACCAGTTGTGAATGAAAACATCGTGAACTCAAGTTTGGTATATAAGAAAAACAGGGTCTATCCTAGTCCGGGGGGGGGGAGCACATAACTAAAAAGCATTATATGTAACAAATTCACTCAAGATTTACCGAGCGGCTCCTACAGAACAACATAGAACCCTAAACAAGAAAAAACGAAAAATTGCATTTGTTGCGGTTGTAAGCCGGCAAAGTTGTGTGCCCTCCTCACCATTGTGGATCCTCGTTATAACATGTCAAGCGGCGGTCGGCTCACGGCATGCCTCCATTGCGTCGTTCTTTGCCCGCCGAGACGGTTGTAAACCGCGGCGATTTTTTATTTTTTTTGTTTTTTTTCGCTCGTTTTCGGTTTCTGTTAGGTTCCAGCTCGTTCTCTTGGAGCCGTTCGGTAAGTTTCAATTTATTTTGTTGCCTAGGTTTTAGTTATGTGGCCCCCCCCCCGGACTAGGATAGATCCGAAAAACACTACAAATTTAGAAAATTTTAAATATTTTTAAACGTCGCTCAACTATTTATAAGAGCATTTCTGCGCTTCCGAGATTTGTGCCACGTACTTGTAGAGATTTCGAAAAACTATAGGCAGCTGGAATTAGCAAGGAAAAAATCGCCACTATCCTTGGACCAGACTGGTCCAATCCCCGGAAACTCCGACACCTCCTCGACAATGGATCTATTCTGAATAGCGTTTTGTGGAATCTCTGCGCCACAAAGGCGCTTCTAGGGTGTTTATGTTAGGTTGGAAACTAAGTCCACGCAGTTTTTAAAATTTTTATTTTGAATTTTGATGAAAGATTTTACACACTTTTGAAATGGAATGACTTGTTCTATCAGAATACGCTTAGCTTTTTTCGATTTTTATCATTTTTAGCGGAACGTTAGAAAAAGAAGTGACCTTTACATATCAACAGCTCCTTCTCTTCTCAAATTCGGCTAAGAATCGATACAAATATAAATGGAAGAAAAGCGAGACATACTTTCTGACGGAGCAAAACATTCTATTTCGAACGACATATAACACTGTTATGAAATTAGCCCAAGCGTAGGAGCTATTGGTAAAATTAATTTATGTCTCCTGGACACAATATTAATGGCCTGAAGAGTCAACCAAAAGCAAAATGATCGAAAAGACCCAACACAAGTAGAGACGTCGTACAACAAAAAACTCAAACGTAAGTGGAGAGAAGATGCTGTCGGCGAGGGCTTTTTTTCTGACTTCCAACTTCAATGATCTAAAGTCGACAAAAGTTGGGATGGGAAAAAGCGAAGCATACCTTTTGACAGAGCAAGTTTTCAGTTTTTTCCTCCCCCAGGATTCGCGTGGCGAAAAAACAAACAAAGAGTTCTAAGGCCTCGTACAGCTGTCCGGCGAACAGCAAGAACTATGTAAAGCATGCATGGATTACGCCATCGCCAGCAGACAGCGACGGGCACACTCCCGCCGTGAAATCTGGCGGTCGCCGGCTTCGTAAATAAACAACCGAAATTTAAACAATTCGAGGAACAGAGCGGTCTGTGCAAATCTGGTGTTGTCGAAATCTGGCCCGAGGAGCAGTTTCTATGGTCCACATGGAAAAGAGAAAACGAAAAGTGATTAAATATTAGGTCGTTACCAAAGCTCTGCTGTTTTTTGGCCGAGAACTTCAAATGCGAATATTTCGGCCCAAACATAACAGTGCATATTAGTCGAAATAAGAACCATTACAATAATTTGGCCAGCGACCAGCTAAATTATTCATTTCAGTAGCGTAGAACCCCGGAAATCTAGAAGCAGTGAATTCGTCGAAAGCGATTTCTGCATCGTGTCGATTCTTGAAGTATTCCCTACAAAGGAAGCCGTCGAGTTGTTTGAAAAATGACAACATGTAGGCCGGAAGTCGGGCGTGTACGGTGGATGCTCTAGAGTTTCGTAGCTCAAACAATGAAGCTTCTGCTTGGTGGCTGTGGTCAATATGAAAGGAAACAATTTATGGAGAGATAGCTACATATACCTTGTGTAGTCATATCTTGTTTCACCGGTAGGTCTAAAATTTCCTAAAAAGCGATGCAACGTCTCCATTGAGGAAATATAACCCTGAAGAAAATTTTCACAAAACATTGGGCACTTAAAACGTATTTTTGCCAGTCATGGACCAACTTCTTGGTGAACGCGCTTCCATGACCTGACTTACAACTAGAATGCATGGCGCAACCTCAAGGTGTAGACTGAGTCCAAGCTATGCCTACGTATATGTAGATACGCTACGAAGCTCTTAAAAACAACGAAGGGCTAGGAATTCTAGCGCGTGTGCAACGATGAAGCTGAGATCTGATGTCTGGAGATCATCTGCGGGTGAATTTTGGGTGAAGTGGGCGTGAACAACTCGTCTCATGAGAATCGCCGGTAGGGTGGCCATAGGAGACGATGAGCAAGGGGATAGAATGGGTCATAGAAAAGTGAAGAGAAATAGAGAATTTCGGCAAAAGCATGGCAGAAAGTTTGTAAACAATAGCGTTCTCAACTTTCTTGGCGCAGATGGACA
Source organism: Heligmosomoides polygyrus polygyrus (assembly GCA_947396885.1). Lineage (NCBI taxonomy): Eukaryota > Metazoa > Nematoda > Chromadorea > Rhabditida > Heligmosomidae > Heligmosomoides > Heligmosomoides polygyrus. The sequence goes on along the minus strand of OX377205.1, from coordinate 99,820,390 downwards.
GTACTTCTCCTGAAATTCAACATAAAAACTTCAAATTTCTCCAAATTTCTATTTGAAAAGTATTCTTTCGACAAGCTATAACCTACCTCAAGCTGGCGCTCGAAATGGCTAGTTCCACGAAAATTTCGCTCACCTATCGGTGAAATTTCACCGGCGAACTATAACTGTCTTTTCTATTTGACAGCGAAGAGTGCCTGGGGTAACTCGCGTTCACCCGCCGTTGAGCGCTGGGAGTTTCAGCTGGCTTCATCTTGCTGCATAAACACCTGAGTTTTTCTTAGCTCAGACGAAGCGGTTCTGGGCTAATTCCCGGACGCAGCCAGCAAATGGCATCATCTGAGCGGCTTAATGGTCTTAGGACGAGCTGGGAACTTTGATTAACTGGACGCCGAATCGGGCTGTGCACAAAAAGCAGCGCGAATGGAGAGTGGAGCGAGTCTCGAGGGAGGAAGTGAAATGAGAAGAACGTCTGGAGACAGAAGTGGCGGTAATGGCGTCTAGCAAGAGCAGCTGACATCTAGAAGGAGAGGTTTTGGCGGTCAAGTAGAGATAGGGTCCTTCTTTCGTTCCCGTCTTTTATCACGCAACTTTCCGTACACGTCGCGCATTGTGGTGTTACTGTATTGACGAAGTTTCCGAAGGCTCCATCACCGAGCGAAACGACGCTCAATGGTGAACAAAACGAGGAAAATGCCAAGAACGATAGAAAGGCGATGGATGGGTGGAGGAGGCGGCTGATTGAGTGAAGACGTCGCCGTTCGTTGGTTTCCCGAAACTATAGTAGTGGGCCCGATTGCTGCGAAACACGATTAGACGGCGTAATGACGATGACGACGACGCGTCTGAATAGGTCGCCTCGAGAGCACTCCGCCTCAGAAGCTTCTGCGTCGACGATTCGCTGAGGCAAAAGAAGCTAGAGTTGTGATCAAGAAAGATCCTGATGGGTACTACCACGACATCTAGCATGCTTCTAGAAGCACTAGGCAGATGAAAAATGACGGAGGAAAGAAAGGCTTAGGCATGAGCGGCAAAACCAGGAGGAATTCCTGGGCGAGACTCGAACCCGCACCCTCTGCCTTCCGGTAGCGTTCGATCAAACCGAGCAGATGGTCGATGGCGTAGTATCCTGCCCGGTAAGCACAGTCCGGGTCTGGTCTGTAGCATGGACTTTGATTTTTCAAGTTCCAATATCGAGCGTAATAAAGGTCCTCCATAAAAGCTTTTGAAGAGCTGCTCATCTACAGTTTTCACCTTAAATAAGTGCCTCCCGCTTCTGAAACACCATTCTTGAAGGGTTTTAGCAACCCGTCAAGCGTACAGTTCATCAGTATTCTACAGTTTGCTTTTTCGCCCCTGCCGAATACACTTCCAGCCTTAGTAGGCCTCCTTTATACTTCCGACACAACGCGATCGATTACATGTGGAATGGACAAGTCGATCGACTGATCGCTTTCCAATCAATTTGGTCACCATAAATCTTATGGCGTCGCTCGACGTTGGAGTATAAGTATGACCTGCCTGGATGGGGACTCGAACGCACAAGCATGCAGCATGCCACAGTCACCCAGGCAGATTTCAGTGGATATCCAAGAGCCACAACTGCTAGGAGAACTGTACCAGCTTCTGAGAAAAACGAAATGGGTTATCCTAATCGGGAGGGAGCTGAATTTGAAACATTGCTCCTAAAAAAATTCATCCTTGGGTTACTCAGCGCTTTATCCCCCAGACAAGTTTCGTATCACAGACCCCGAGGATACAAGTCGCGAAGACAACGGCAGAGGTGCGAGAACGCGCCGTTGCTCCTACAGTAATCGCGGCAGCCAATCATGTGCGGTTGAACTAGTGCCTGAATGGCTGGCGCGGTTTTAGTAGGAGCAACGGCGTGTTCCCGCACAAATGCAGGGCATTTTCGCGACATGTACCCCTTGCGAGGGAATGGAGGTTTGGTAGACCTGGGCGAAAACCATCCATGAACTGAACTCCTTCGAGGTGCATTCGATAGCCGGCGCCTTTTCCGACTGCGCCACATGCGCTCGCAATTAGGATAAATCCAGCAGATTTCATCTACAAATTCCAATGAGCTGCGATTAGAAGTGATTAGGTAGCTGTAAGCCGACAAGCTAGTACAGCTCTTGTAGAGTGCGCCGTACATTGTATCTGCCGCTTAGATTCGCTTAGATACGTTCAACGATCTACGTAGCAAAATCGAAAAAGGAAGAATAACAGCGAAGAGGCAGTGTACGCTTATTTCTGGTGTTCTGTCGGCGGTATGTTAGCTATTGTTGCCATCACACGCATTTGAAAAAAGTCGTTGCTCGAACTTTGACCTAACGATTCCGAAGAAAAGAAAGGGGTCCACTAAACCTTAGCCTTTGCTAACTAATCTATCAAAAAATCACGTCAAAAAGTGTATGAGATATTAGGGCCAATGACGCCGTTTCAGGAAAAGGAAAAGAAGGTCAGAGTTATTATTACTATTAATACTGTCACCACTAAAAACAGAGTTCGTTAGCAGGGCGGGCTCACGGCAAGGAGCACAAGCCGTTTCCTAGCAAACGACTATTTTGCTGGGAGAAATCTCCTATAGCAACCGGAATATTGGAGAGGATTCCAGCTCGTCGTGGTTCGCATGACGAGGCCGTGAAAAAGTCGCGCTGCAGATGGACCTAATTTGCGAACCGAACACACTGCCATGCAATTCCGCAGTCCTCAGGTTGTGGGGCTCCTTGAAAATTTGAATTTCAAGAAAAATGCACCGTAGGTGCCTCCACTCTTGAGAGTATAAAAGAGGGGGAGCTAATCAATTCCTTCATAAGTTGCACCACGGAGTCGTTTCTCCCGACTATCATGTAGCCGTTTTTGAATGCATGCGTCAAACAATTAAATAATCTTAAATTAAAATTATTTTTATTTATTTAAGTTAATTAAAGTTAATTTTATAATAAAATCGGTACATGTCGCGAATGTGAGCAGCACTGGGAGGAGGAACATGCCAGCCAGTCACAATCAATCAGTGCACCGGCCGAATGCTCGCCAGACAATCAAAATAAAGACACCAAGGCAAAGTAAAGACAATCAAAGTACGCACCCTCGCTAAACGGCACGTCCATTCGATGGAAACTGTTTAGCTGGCACGTTCGTACTTCCTCATGCTGCCCACATTCGCGACTAGCACAAATAAATCTATTCAGTTTGTTCCCTGTTTGTTAAATTTTTATTTACAAGCTCATTCAAGGAATAAGTCCAAAAAATAACTAGCAAATTTAATGTTTTATATTATCGACTATAGTTTCGAAAGCTATTACTTAATTGAATCGTATTCATCTGTTTATTCAAATGTATTTTTTCTTGAATTTCTGAGCCGCCTGGGAACTGTATAAAACAATTTCTAGAAAACCGGAAATTTGGTGAAATAAATAGACGAATAAATGAAAATTTGTTTAAACATATTAAGAGCGTGCTTCACTAAATAAACATTATTACAATAATTTGTCATCAAAATAAGGAAACAAATAAAGAAATATATAAATGCTTACGGAAGCGAAGTGGGAACAGTGCACTCATTCACAAAGTAATCCTATTTTTGTTTTGTTTTATATTTATTATGTTTATATTTTTATGAATTTATATAAAAAGTAAAGTTTATTCTTTATTTATTTTTTTCCAAAAAAAAACAGCTACAAATGTAAGGTTTCCCTTCATCGATAACAACTCAAAAATCTGTTATTAATTAAATCGATTTTTTCCACCATTTTTTCAAATTTCTCTTTTTCTGAATTTTTGAACCTGAGCTAACCTTAGAAATTCAAACAGTCATCAATTAAATGAACATTTATGAGTCAAGTGACAATGTGTCCAGAATAAATAAGTGGATAAACAAATAAAAATCTGTTGTCTAAGTATAGTAATTTGCAATAGTGTACCTTTTACCAACAATATATTAAATACTGGCACAATAAAGGGATAAGGATAAAGGTTGGTGTTAGTCAATCCCTTTGGGGGATGCGCCATGCATTTTACCTTCAAGGGATATCGTGTAGGAAATTGGATTCGTATTTGGCCTACACAATGACTTGCGATATTGATCCCATTTAGATAGGTCTGGCACCAATTCGCCGACCCCTGAGAGACGGAAGGATTTGTTTACCTGGGCGGGATTCGAACCGAGAACAATGACTCAAAGTATAGGCGACGCATCCACCGGCTATTCTCTGGAGGGAGTGGGTTTTCTTATAATGTTTGGTCACGACTCTTCACTGACGTAAAGCCTCTGAATTTTAGGGGTTCCGGCCCGGTTACCAGCGTTCTTGCTCAGCGCGCAGGTCTAAACTCTCGCGTCTTGATGAGCTATACTCTTTATTCCTTGTCATGTCCTCGGAAGAGATGCTTCCTCCTCCCCACTATCATTCGATAGAGTAGTCCAGCTAAAAGCGCAGTCTACTCTGGTCCGGACATCTGGACATAGGTAACCTTTCATAGGTAACCAGACGCACGTGGGCATAGGTTCCAGTCAGGCCTTCCGCTAGGCTCTGCGGGTTGTTGTCGAGAAACCCGCAGTGTCTTCGTATTCTCTTTACGGCGACAAATTCCCGAAGCCATCTTCTCGGGGCCTAATTCGATAGACGTCGCTTGTTTGTATCCAGTGCCTCCTCGTGTCGTCGTATGGGCCATCTTGCTGGATAAACAATTCAGCCACTCATCCTTCTCGGCCAAAAAGGTACTCCTTTTTAGGTTTAGTACCATTCCAATGAGAGAGGACACTGCCTAGGCGCCTGAGAATCGATTAGTTGACTACGCGCGTGGGTCCTCTTGGTGAATGAGTGGCAGGCTCGCAGGAAAAGCAGAATTCGTGGCGCACACCGAGCTCTAGCGCTATTCACAGAGACGATCTTTCCCAGCCGCTAGGGGCTTACCGAAGACCCGTGCCCATCAGGGAAGCCAGTCTGAAAGACCGCAGGTCCTTCTGAAGGCCTCGCCAACAAAGTACACACAATCAGGCAGACGACTTCATTCGACGTGACAGCAGCCGGTGACTGGAGCACATTTGGGCAGTGCGAACTGCGAGCGCGATTAATCACCGGAAAAGGAGCGAATCAATGGCTTTTTCTGCGGAGTTCTGTTGTGATTGTGGCGAAGCGACGGCGACGGCGACGCTGCTGCTGGTGGCGGCGGTGGACTGACGGGAGGGGTGGACGAGAGCGACGACGACGTATTCTGCAGCGCGCAGCCACGCACCAACACTGTCAACTACTTTTTATGTGCTGCCCCGAAATGCCGTCCGATTCAAAACAATATCGATCGCCGGCCGGGAAGTGCTCGGATGGACCGTGTCGTCACGGGAGACTTCTCTTCAGATGGAGAAAGCACGTAGAGCCGGGGTCAGAAGGAGCGGCCGAGAAGTTGCGACACAGAATAGACCTGAGGGTTGCGTTATTGAATGGGACGACGGCCTTCAGTGCGTCCTCTGGGATCACCTCGAGTTATAACGCCTCTACCAAGTATGCGCCGTGCCATTAGAATTCAGAATTCTAAGTGCATAGCGCATTCTTGGTAGAGGTGGCTTGATTCCGAGGTCAGAAGGGGTCAACCAAAGACCTGCAGTATCTACTAAACGCGTGATTGGGATAGTGTTTAGAAAGTGGAAGCCTTCTATCGACCCTCGCAGTGCCGAGGTGCGAATTAAGAAAGCAAAGTGCACGGCGTATACTAGCGAGGAGCCAAAGAGCTCCGTGATTCTCCTTGAACTGTACTTCCGTCGTTCAGAAATTGAGCACTGTAGACACTGTAGCTATAAGAATACTCGTTGATCAACCAACGGTCCTTGGTGTACGCCACGCATTCTCTTCTGTCTGGCACTGCCGGAAGCGATTGAATGGTCAATTGGCATATGAAATGACATATTCGAATTAGTTAGTGGAAAATTCAGTAAATTATTGTTTATTGAGGCCACAACGCAGTTTTTATACTGACGGAACAATTTAATGATATAATTCCAAAGTGAGCGTGTTTTCGTTGTAATCGACTATTCTAAGTAATCGTGAAAAATAAAAAATACAGAATAGACTATTCCATCTCTTCACATTTATCCTTTTTTGTTGAAAACCAGCTGCAAATCTAATGCTTTACTTTATTGACTGTATGGTAATAAATTACAAGAAGTTGTTGATCAATTTATTCAAATCATATACTTTTTGAACTTGCGAGAAACTTCAAGTCAAAGCGAAAATTCCGCTATCTGTGTAAATATTTACGAAGAATTACTTTTTCAAAACAAAAGAGAAGGTCAATAAATTGAAAGTTTACGTTTGAACGTAATAACAACATATTTCACCAAACAAACATTCGTGCGATAATCCACTCAAAATAAGCAAACAAATAACTTATATTGAAACAAAATGAGATCAATTTCAGAACTAAAATCGAACAATGTTTCTTTTCTAGTTGTTTTTTTTTCAAAAATAAAATGAACTATAGATATGCTTTACTACATCAAATATAGCTCTAAAACATATTACTAATTTGAGCGGGTTTTCAACTATTCATTCGATTTTTTCCGAACTTTTGAACTTTGGGGGAAGTTTCACCATCAACATGAATATGTATGAGGCAAGGAGAGGCGGTCGATAATTTCTCGGAAATAAATAACGGTAAAGGATGACGTTGTTCAATCCCTTCTGGGATCCGCCAGGCATCTACTTATTCGTGAAAGCAATTTGAGCGCCAATTTGGTCTGCACAATGACTTGGGGTGGCCAGACGATGGAAAAGTCAGTGTTTTATCCTTTCCAATTTACAAACTCCGCAAGAATAGAAGGCTTGGTTGGCCTGGGCGGAAAATCTGAGCCAGGACTGTAGAATCGGGTGCTTGTGACAGACGGCGCCTTGCTCGACTGTGCTACCACATTACTGCCAAAATAAATAAATAAAGAAGCTAAAATTTGCTGTCTAAGCATAATATTACATAGTTCACAGAAGCAAATCTGATCGAACAGTTAAGCATTAATACAATAGTTCGCCCGAAACAAATAAACTTGCAAAAATCAAAGAATGAATAAAAACTGAACGACAGTTATTTGATTCGTATTTATTCACCCATTTGGATGAATGATATGTTAGGCTGGCGTGGACACAAAATCGAACCCAAATCGATTCTTCGAGGGGAGAACGGCGCTTCTTGGCGCTGTACAAGAGGTTATAGGAAACTCGGATCTGTCCTAGTCCGGGGGGGCCACATAACTAAAGCGTATGTAAAAAATCGACTTGGTACTTACCGAGCGACTCCTACAGAGAACGATAGAACCTAAACCAGAAAAATTCACGAGCAAAAAAAAACAAACAAAAAATAAATGTTTTCGCCGCGGTTGTAAGCGGGTGAAGTTATGTGCCCTCCTCACCATGTTATATCCTGGTTCTAACATGTCAAGCGGTGGTCAGCACGCGGCACGATTCCATTGCGTCACTCTTTGACCGCCGATACGGTTGTCAAACCGCGGCGATTTTTTTATTAATCCGTTCCTTTTTTTCTTCGTTTTAGGTTCTATCGTGCTCTGCTAGTAGGAGTCGCTCGGTAAGTTTCAAGACGATTTTTTACATACTTTTAAGCTGTGTGCCCCCCCCCCCCCCAACTAGGATAGATCCGAGAACTCTCCATTTTTTCTGAAATGCTGAGCTTCCCTTTCTTGGATAAGAACGCTATTTGATGCAATACCAGGGAATCGACGATTAAACTAGGCAAAGTGAAAGTGAAAAAAGCAAATTTAAAAATAAATGCAATGGCTAGAAATCAGAAAAATAACAACGCCGAAACCATGCGGGGTAACATACCCACTAGGGGCATTCATCGTATACCTTGCCCGGGCAGTGGGTGTACCGTTGGTGGAGGATACTCGACGAGCATCCTGGGTATCCTCGCATACCCACGACGTTTCTTCTTCCTTCCCCTGACTTTTAGCCCGAGACTGATGAAAATTGCTCCAGAAGGAGAGAATAACTTTCGAGAGATAAAGACGGACGGGAAGAGTGAGGACCGTCAGAAGTTTCGCGCCCTTTTGGCCTGTTCTATTTAGTAGAAGCCAGCCAGTCCGTCAGGCCTTCAGAAGTTTTGAGCAATCATCTGAACCGTCCAATTAGTTGGTTAATGACTCGCTCCAAAAAATCAACGAGTTTTCCTGCAAAGTGCGATATCGATCGGATAGAAGCACTATGTTGCCCTTTTCGGAGGGCGACCACTTCAATCAACAAGTACGTGTCAATTAACCCTGCCACAGAGAACCAGTTCTTCTCGCCATCTTTGTGAGGGTTATCTTTACGATCAGAAGACGAGCAGTGTTTTCGCAGAACTTGCGATAAAAATGCAGAGCGACTCAGTGCAATGCAACGACCAGACAACAGCAGCAGCAACAACAACAACAAGAACTGCAGTCAGACGGCCTTCCAACTATAAGTCGACAGCGGGGGCTTGCAGCTTCTTGGAGACAATGGAGACTCGTATTTGTGGGGAATTAGTTCTGCTACGCATCATCGAACCACCACACTGGCGGTGGCGGTGGGGTGATTGTCCACGCACGAGCTATTCGACGCAACAAATGGTCGCCGAACTGGTCCGAAATGCCGTCGCTCTTAGCGGAAACCGCCTGTCGAACGGCCAGCCAGCCAGCGGGGAACAGTTCGGAACGACTGCGGGCAGCCGAGCGTTCGTCTGAACCGATTCCCCCAGATGGAATCTGCTCGGGAACAAGGCACAGCGACATGACCCAGCGTGCCTGCCGTTGCGTCACGGACACCAGACGCCTGCACGGCGCGATCTTGACCCTGCCTGGTCGGGTTTCGGGGGTGGCTCACGCTGTCTGGCTGCTTCTACGTGGAGCTCCAGTCCTGTTGCCGAGGGAACTCATCACTGATGAGGTGCGAGCGGCGGAGATGGCGACTAATCGTGAGTAGTTCCGGCGCAGGTGGACCACCACCACCACCACTGCATGGACCACCGCGTCGAATTAGACGGGCGGCAGGCGAGGTTAAGGTGCGCCGGGCGGCGTGAATTGTCATGGAAATTCGCAGAACATAACCCCCTCCGAATACGAGCGAGTTTGACGACTCAGCGGATGGACATTTTGCGCGCTTACCAGCTGTCGAATTGGGAGAAATCGTTGGGGATTCAACATCTTCCTCCAGAAAGGGCAGAAAAATTCACAGTTCTAGATTGAAAAGAGGTTCGTAAAGTGGACAGCGGTCTGCGTAAGGTACTGCGATTGGAAGGGATTTGACATTCTTTCTCAGGGGTCGGCAATTTGGCGCAAGACCTATGTGAAAGCGATAAAATACCGCAAATCATTGTTTAGGCGAGATACGCATTCAAATTTCCTCCAGAATATCCCTTGGAAGAAGAAACTGAGACCGACCTTTATCCGTTTCACTGTGTCAGTGTTTTATATTTTGCTGGTCAGTGATGATGACTATGAATTATTGTACTTAGGCAACTGATTTTTATTTGTTTATCCACTTAGGTGTTTATTTTGGACAAGCTGTCACTTGGATCATAAATATTCATTTAAGCGGTATTTTTTGATTTTCTAATGTTACTCCAAAGTTTAAAAAGGGCATTTTCTAAGAAATTAAAATGATGTTCTGCCCAAGGAAAAATGTTTGAGACTTTTTTTGAGAATTTTTAATCCACCTTCCTCAATAACTGATCTCGCTCCTTGAAATTTTACAAAGTGTTTGCTTTTCATATTAAAATAGTGCTTCAATTTTTTCGAAAGTGAAGGAAAGCAGGAGATTTATAGTGTGTTTAAAGAATTGGTCGAGCCATGCTCGTCGCGGTTTTTATTTGACTGATAGAGTGAATGCCGCTCACTTGAAACGACTTGAAACGTATGGAAGACACATGCGTTTTCTTCAACTATTTTCATTAAATCGCTGGCAATCAATATAAAGAATATTCCGATGTCCTAGACAAGTGTATGGCACGATCCTTTTTTACCACTAGAAGTTGCTGCTTCCTTGCGCTTTAAAGTAAGCCTTAAACCAATAGTTTTGATCAAAATAAAGTTCTTATATGATTTTCAACAGTGTTTTCATTTTTTTGGAGCATTTTGGTTCAAAATTCTCATAGAAAGTCCTACTGAGTTTTTCTTGGGCAAGAAAATATTTCAGCGTTTCCGAAGTGACTCTAGTTCAATCTGGAAAATAGTAGGATTAAATCAGCTGGATCTGGCAACAGCAACGAGCGTGCTATGTGTGATGTGTGTCAGTGTGCTGCTCGACTTGGAATCGGTTTCTCCTCGATATGTTTCATGGCAGTTATTTAGCTCCGATGCTGCCAAGACTTCGTGAACTCAATGAAAGTGAGGTGAATTCTCATTGAAATTCGGGAATCAAGATGGCAGAATACGAAGTTCTTAGAGAGGTTCGGACATAGAAGAACTGAACATGAACGGCGCTAAGTGACGGGTTGCGAACACCATGACTATAGCCATGCGCAATAGTCGGGTGGACAAACATTGGCCCTTATAGGGACAACGTCGGATGAACGGCTCCGTCGCCCCGTTACCTCAAACACGGCCGGCCGCTTCGAACCGAGACATTAATTCATTCATGTGCCCTGAAAGGCCTGCTCTCGGACAATGAGTCGGGTTTCGTTTGTCGAGGAGAGGCGTGCTAGACCGGGGGTCACATACCATTTTCACGTCGAACTGGCACTTCTAAGCATGCTTACGGTTTCGAAATCGAAATAAACGTCACCCAAATCAAAGCGCAGACGTCTTTCTGGTTAAAACAGAGACTCGTCAGGAAGCTTAGAATAATTTTGTGTTTAAGCAGTCCTTTGAATTTTTTAAAAACTCACCTGTCCCAAAAGTGGGCACATCGTTTAAAACTTCATCAAAATGTTTGTTTTTTAAAGGAAAATAATAAATTAAATATCGCCTAAATGCGCAAAAATGCAACATTTTTAAGTACAGTAAAAGTGGAGATCGCGCCGTGCACTCGACAAAATATTCGCGATTTTTACTCGATTGTTAGTAAAATTTCCATTTCGTAGAGTAACACAGTTATAAGCGATGTAACAAGAAGAGCTGTGAAAAACACGCACAACCTCACACCACTGTCTCGTGCAAGCAGCATTTGTACTATCAAGTAAATAAAAACGGCGGCGATCTAGTCGAGTGCATGGCGTCATCTCTCCTTTTAACACATTAAATAATCGATGCTTTTTTGTGCTTTAAAACAAGATTTAGTTTATTGACAGGTCTATTTAATTTATTATTTTTTATTTCACTAGACATTAAATTTATTATTTTTCCTTAAAAAGAGAATTTTTCTAAACTTTTAAACAATCTGCTCGCGTATTGTAGGCAATGCAGAAAATTTCAAAGAAAATTCTAGTAACCTGTCCTTACCGAAAACCTATTCTAATTGTAAGGAGAGTTTCTAGTTTAAACTGGAAGACGCTCACATTGTTTTGGATAATATTTGTGCTGATTGCAAAAGCGCTAAGCTGCTTAGAAGTCCATCTTAAATCTGAAAAACGACCAACTCGCTTTTAAAAGTGTTCAATTTCACGTGAAAATGGTATATGCGCCGATTCTCAAGCAGCATTTTCTTAAAGGGGAGGGAATAGGAGAAGTGGCCGACCCTGGGTGTTTTGGATATCCGAAGATCCTCCGAGACTCAAATTTGGTAGGCAGCATAAGAGCTCCCAACAGTGATTAGGTTAGAGCACTTTTCAGCAAATCATTAAAATTTCTGATTCTCTTCAACAAATTTATTCGAACATGTAGGTGTCCTAGCGACCGAAAGGGTTTGAAAATATCCCAAACATCTCGCTGAAACACAGTCCGAAAAAGGCTTCGAACTTGATTATGTAATGGGTATCTGACGGCATGGCTAGGCAGAAGAAATGGGCTTTGTCAGTGATTCGATTAGTGGCGGTCGGAGGCTTGAAACCGGATCCGATGCATGTATAGTCGGCTTCTTATCGCAGCGGGCGATCGTCGGCGAAAAGCGCAAGAGTGCGCGACCTTTCGTTTTTTTTCGAAATTGAAAATCTACAGAACAGGCATTGTGAGGGACTCCTTAGCGCTTTTCCTTCAGCAGAGTTAATCTAGGAATTCTGTCTCCTCTGACTGCGTAGCAGCAAGGAAAGATTCGTTCTGAAGACCTTCTTCAAGCGATTCTCGTGATTCTCTGTTTTCTTGCAAAGAATTCTAATGCTGTTTATGTCAGGTGACGGGCAGCATCACTAGATGCGTGTGATGCGCCGTTCGAAGCACGATCACTTCGTCGTCTGACGATGTCGTCTGCACTTGTGTGCGTGACGAATGCACAGTCACACGCACACAAGTGTGTCATCCCAAGCTGTGGACAACACCGTCAGAAGCCTTTCTGTACACTTCCGCGTTCATCACATCTTGAATCAGGTGGAGCATGAGATCTATTCTCGAGAAACAGAAGGCTACTCTTCGTCGGGCTTCAGAGGCACTGTTCTGCTCTTGATATTTAGTCGGATGTCAAACGCCTCGAGCAAATTTTATTCTCCTCTCTGAGGCTGTTTTGAGATCTTTTCTATTCGGTCTTCATTTTGCCATGCATGAACTCCTGCCATAGCGGAACGATGAATTCGGCTGCCTGAAACAGAAGGCGTATGCGATCCACTGCAAATCACACGACAATCAATAAAACCCTGATCGCAAAAAAATAGGGAAAAATGAACCTAAAATTCTAACAAAACTGTTGAAACCATATAGTTCCAAGTTGCATGTTCTTATATTAACTAAAATAGCAATATTATCGCCAGCAAGAAAATACATGAACAGTTACAACGAAACAAAGCTTATGAGGAGGACAAAATTAACCTAACAAAAATTGAAAAACGCTTTAATTTTTTTACGTCGTACAGTTATGAGCAGCATATTCTTAATTAACCGTAAATTAAAATAACATCATGAACACCATTTAACAAATGCAACAAAGTGCCTGAAAAATAGTGAATTTTAAGCCCAAATTGTGATATTAACTAAATTAAGGCCTCAGCAAACGTATCAGGTTAAATCTCAAAAAGATCCTCTATAAAAACCCTTGAATAAACAATTTGTGAAGAAGGAAAATATTAAACTAACAGATATTAATCTAACAAAAATTATAACAATGCAATTAAACCGCGCAATTCCGTAATAAATTGTGTATTGTTAGTTAAACTTAAATAACAATATGATCCTTGATAAACATTCACATGAACAAATGCATCAGCAATCCCAGATAAAAAAACAATACGATAGTGAAGTGAACAGATACACAAGCAAACACAAAAACAACAAAACCCGCATTAAAGATGGTGGGATACTTAACCGAAAATTCTGACATAACAAGGCTGTTGAAACCACGCAGTTCTGTGTTGCATATTCTTAAATAAACAGACGATTTAAAGCACACAGTTCCAAGTTGTATATTCTTAAGTAAACTAAAATAGGTATGATCCTCATTAAACAAATACACAAACAAATTCAACAGAATGAGACAATAGGGAAGAAAAAAGTGACAGAACAAAAAATTCTATTCAAGTCACACATTAACAAATAGCCGATTCTTAACCTGGTTCGGATTTTCTAGGTGGCCACAGGAAGTCATTGTATGACCCAAATAAGCATTTAAATAATTGCCCGCAGGACTTCTCGCATAAATAAAGGTGTTATAGAATGCGTGGCGCATCACAAGAGGGATTGATTCACGCCGTCCTTCATCACTACCCTTGTTCTTGATTATTTTAAAACAGCGGGGTGATAATCAGTCAACGAATACTAATAAAAATCCGCTCGAGAGACTGTACATGAAAACCGATCTCACCTGATAGATGGTGGCATTCTCTTCGATGAGTCGTACGATCGTCACTCCATCGGTCCGTAGCATAGTCCTACAGAATTCGCCGGCGTCTCTCGCGTCGAAGTCGTCGTTTAGCGCAGATTCCTGAAAAACTGAGCTCCTTATTTTTGATTACTCTGAATTGCCTGAACCGATTCAGGATCCAAATCCGTTAGTGAAGACTCCAAACGGACCAGTACAGCCGTGATGAACGATCGCTGAGAGTCAAACGACAGTCGAATAATCCATCGGAGGAGGTTGAGGAGCGAGAGGAACAGCAGAACGCAAAACCACCACCAGAGGAACACGAATATCTTCTCGTTGAACATATTGATCTGCAGGTGAAGGGCTTGAAAGGAAACGAAGGGAGCTGCTCAAAAAGTGCGGTTGTGTACCATCAGCACGCATTGTAGCGTCCACCTATGAACGGCTCCACCAAGCTGGCGGACCTCAAGATCGCAGAACGTCACCTGAAAAGCAGATATGCTTGGTGTATTTTCAACTGAAGTAGTTTAGTAGTAGGCGTAGTTTTTATGCCAAGTTACTGCAATACACTCGGCAATGAACACTTTTGGTGCAAATACAGAAACCGGTTTTGCTCCCATTTTAGGATAGTTATTTCTCTATTGGCGCTGAACTAGTTTTGCAGACAAAACACGTTTTAGTCACTGGAGTTCTTTCCCGGAACAGATGTAAATTCAGATGACCTTTGTTGGAGGGAGGTGAGGATAGAACAGGTAAAGTATCTCTGTTTTTCAGAACCGCGTCAACCTTTACTGCTAGCTATAACTATCCAGTGATACTGTAGCCTAAGCTGAAGGATCATAATAAGCAGGGATGTGGGGTATTTTTTTGGGGAATATCGGATGACGAAAGAGGGAAAGAAAAAGCCTGAGGATGGCCAAAATACAAAATTCGTCACCTCGGCCTTCTTGAATATTTCGCCTAAGACTTACAAAACTGTAAGGTTAAGCTACTATTATGCTTCAAACTAGACCTAGGAATAAGGTGATGAGATCTTCTGATTAAGAAAACAGTTTCTTCATTCATACACTTAGAACTTTTTGCGGCGTTCGGGTACACTCGAGCGTGTTGTTTCCGAGACTTTTGAAATCAAAGCTAGCTCTACTAAATTGATGTTAGCTTTTTCTACATTGAACTAGAGATCCTCTAAGAGGTTAGAATTATGTTTTGTTCAAGAAAAATTTAAGGTGGTTGTTTCTTGTTTCACTATGTAACGGGAATAGCTTGATAATTGAGCATACGTTCCCTGACAAACAGTTTTCTAGGGAAGCTGTTTTGGAAATTCTCAAGTCTAAGTGTTTTTCTTTTTAACTGGGCAAAGTATTGATAAAAAAGTCAAAGTAAAAAAGTAAAAAGTAAAATTAAAATCAAGTAAAATTTGCATCGAGAAGAAACCTATGATGTGTCGCTGGGTCAGCGTTTCTAACCTCATTTTCGCCTAACTTGTGTACCAGGATTTCTTCTTCCTGAATGGAGCACGTTAGCTTTCTTTTCTTTGACAAAGGGAACCGCCACTCGCGTGACAGGCTCGTTGCAGAGGTTTTGATTCTTCTTCTTCTTCAGCGTTTGTCCCGCTTTCTTGCGGGGTCCGCTTTCCTGGAATGTTGGCGCCACTTTCCCCGATCAAATGCCTGATCAGGGTGTAACCTAGCCATCTTTCAAGTCCTGATGCATCGTATCAAGCCAGCGCTGCTTTGGTCTCCCTCGTGGCCGCTTTCCGGGCACCTCGAAGTTAAGGCCAGTCTTTCGGCCAGTGTCACCGGTGAATAGGTGGCAGATAGGTGAATTGTCTTCAACGAATAGACCGCCATCGGACGCGATTGCTGATCCTAAGTACTTGAATACCGAAGTAGGTGGCAGCTCAATGCGGTTTACCTTAATGGAGCTGGTCTCATCTTCGTCAGTCGTCATATACTGGTCTTCTTGACATAAATTTTGGGTCCAAATCTCTCCATGCGATCGCACCAAGCTTGTACCTGCCGCTGGAGTTCAATCTTATCTTCGCTAGCGAGCATTACATCATTAGCATGAAGCAACGTCCAAGGGAGTGGCTGCTGAAGATCGCGCGACATGGCATCCACAACGACGATGAAAAGCAGTGGGGAAAGCGCAGAACATTGATGTACCCCGACAGAGATGGGAAACTCCATCGACATACCTGCTGGCGCTTGGACGCTACTCCTCGGACAAGAGTAGAGTGGCCGCACCCACTCAATAAGCTCTTCGGGAACATGCTGTCTTAAAGCGTACCATATCACTTCACGCGGAACGCGATCGAAGGTCTTCTCCAAGTCGAGGAAGGCAAGATGCACCGGCTTCTGTTTCTCGCTGTGCTTTTCTATAAGTAGACGAACGGCATGTATGGCATCGATGGTGCCACACCCAGGTACGAAGCCACGCTGCTTATTAGAAAGCTGGACGACGTCACGAATGCGTCCATCAACAATTCGCTCAAAGACTTCATGCTATGCGAAAGCGAACGAATTGGACGATAGCTTGCGCAGTCTGCTGGACTGTCCTTCTTCTTCCAAATCGGAATCGTATCGTCGTACTTATCTGCCAATTATCAGGTACTTTCTTCTCCGCAACCACCTGGTTGAATAATATCGTCAGCCACTCAGCTGGGTACCAGGATTTGGACCCGTTGCAGAGGTTTTGACTATCTTTTCTAAACTTTGCAATGAAGCTCAAGCAATTCGTACCCGAGGAAAGTTGCCGCTCTGCTCCCACTGTCTGCCACTGAGCGCATCGACGACGACACGAAGTCCGTGCAGGTATCCGGCGCCCATGAACCAGCCGACGAACAGCACCTGTCCGACGACGATCGCTATCGAGAGCATTTTCGTAAAAAGCAGCGCAGCCGTGAGTTTGTAGCCCCATGTTCCTGAAAGACACGGTTGAACGATGAAACGCTGCAGCAAAAAAGCAGTCAGGTTGGACCCTTATTGGAACCTACCTATGTAGGGTGCAAACCGCCTTTTTTAAAGTTTTTTTGTGGTTTTAGAACAAAGTTCTTGTTTAACTGAGACAAGAAGCTACATGGATAACCAAAAAACTAGTGAGCGACGAGGGTGGTATCTGTTTGACAATTTCTTATCCACCAACAGAATTTTGCAAAAGGGTGTAATGTCATCTACATCGGACGGCACTACCACTTCTCGGTCTTCTTACCTCTTCGCGCCGGCCTCATAATGGAGTCTATGCTCAGCGGATCGGCGAGTTTCTTCGCTTGATTCCGTAACGCTACAGTCACACTAGGAAGATCGATTTCTGAAATTGGAGTTGTGCAGCGTGAATGAAGGAGTTCAACCCTCTAACAGTAAATACAATAAGTCACTCACTAGTCAAATGGCAAAGCTGCTTCCAGAAGAACCGTGGCAAGTAGAGAAACAGGGCCTGGAGCAGGAGCACAAAGGGGACCCACTGAAATCGGCCAAGGTAGAGCTATAAGGCTTTTAGGCTCTATAAAACTAAGATTTTTATAAGCTATACAGCCTATAAAATTAAGAGTTTTGTTGATGTTTTTACAGATTTGATATGAGAAAGCCTTATAGCCCATGACGACAGCAAGAAAAATCAAAAGGGGTTACCTGGTAGTACCGTATCTCTCGGTTTTCTCGCTCCTCCACCGCCGGTAGGTTCGAGTCATTCATTCGAACGAAGTATGTATTCTCAACTAAGCAATACTGTTCAGCATACTGTTCCCAGCCACCCTGAAGAGGCTTCGTTTTGTTGGAGAATTCGGAAAACGGTCATCCAAGGAATGAGTTTTAAATCGCCGCCTGGCGCAACAAAAGATAGTTATTCCAGCTCACAACTTCAGTAACAGTCTATTGACGTTTTAAGAGATTGACTTGATTCCCGTAAATTTAATTGTGTAATAAGTAATAATAGATACAACGGTAACCTGCTAAAAACGGAATAAATTGGACTCTTGTGCTAATTTTTGGAAGCCACATGTTTTCAGCGCTTGTCATGTTTTAGAACCAAAAAACTCACCGACCACTGCCTTGGCGCCCAGCATTGGATCGGAGCTCCAACGTAATCATGAGCGAATACGAGGAATGCCGTTCCGCAAAGAATCCACGGTGTGTACACGTACTTCAATCTGAAAACTGGGTGATTGTACGCATGGAGACTGAGCCCTTTCGCCTCCCAGTCGTTTTAGAAGTACAGTAGGATGCCAAGAGTCCAGCCGAGAATTTCCTATCGCCGGTCGGTCTTCGAGACGTTTTATACCTGGTTACAATTGCCGGCCGTACGTAGCAATGTTTAGTAGCCTGTTACCCAAAAATAAAACGGATCTATCCTAGTCCGGGGGTGCACATAACTAAAATGTAGGCAAGAAAACGAATTGAGACTTACCGAGCGGCGCCCAGAGAACGAGTTGGAACCTAAAAGAAACCAAAAACGGACGAACAGACAAAAAACAAAAAATCGCCGCGGTTTACAACCGTCTCGGCGGGCAAAGAACGACGGAATAGAGTCATGTCGCATGCTGATCGCCGCTTGACATGTTATAATCAGGATCTAACATGGTGAATAGGGCGCATGAAGCCGCATGCCGCGTGCTGACCGCCGCCTGACATGTTATAGCCAGGATCCAACATGGTGAGGAGGGCAGACAACTTTTCCGGCTTACAACCGCAACAAATGTAATTTTTCGTCTTTTTCTTTGTGACTTTTTCTTGTTTAGGGTCCTATGTTGTTCTGTAGAAGCCGCTCGGTAAGTCTCAAGTGGATTTGTTACATGTAATACTTTTTAGTTATGTGGCTCCCGGACTAGGATAGATCCAATCAATCTTCTCTACCACCAGTGGAAACTATAAGATGTCAAGGAACATTCATCTGATAATACCCTATTCAAGGACGTACTTGCGGCGTTTTACGAAGCCTTTTTTTGGTTCTAGTCTTTTAAAAGTTCAAAAAGACCTGAACAGAACTGTAGACCTTTTTTCTTGTCGATCTTCTTTCGCCATCTCTACGTAATAAATTTAAAAGAACTCACCGATCGGACGCGTCCACGTCGTAGGTGACGTCAAGATGCCCGACGACGTCCTTCGCTCGAGCGAAGAAGGACATCCTCAGCTGAATGGAACGGACACCCTAGCTATGGCTTTATACAGAGGAAAATTATTCTAAAAAAAACAACAGAGGACAACCTCTACAATTGATGTGGTTGTTAAAATTAAGTCCAAATTTTTTTATTCAGGGAATCGTTAATTTATCGAAGTAGTCGTTTGAGTTCTTCTAGCTGTCGTGTGCGGCCGATGGAGCGTCTGAAAGGTGTCAGATTGGGAACAATAAAGTGAGTGCCTGAGGCGAGGTTTATACTTTAGTCGCTGGGCGCTATGAAAGCTACCAATATCGATTAGGCTGCGGCGTGGCGCATCCAGTCGATACTGATAGCTTCCATAACATCGCGATGCACGACGACTGAAATGTGAATCCCGCCTAAGAAGTGTGTAGAGGGTTAAGGTTCAAAGCCAGTATCAGGGCTATGCAGAAGTCTTAGAAAACGACAAGATTCCCAAAAAATGGAGAAGATAAGGCTTAAGAGGAGTTTTTAAGGAATACTTGGGTAGTTCTCACTCCATAACTGGTCGCTGAGATGAGCTTCGTCTTCGGCCAGCGTTGAGATCGTTTTGTCATCTGAACAAGAGACGTCAATATTCGACCAAGTAGTGACAGTGACACTTCATTCTGATGTTCATTAGGATCTCGATATCGATTTTTTAAGAACCCGTGTCACAGCGTTTGAGACTCCTAACCTTTCGAATAAATTCATATCTTGCTATTTTTCACCTCAAATTGCACACTTTCCAAATGAAATGGGTCACTTTTCACATTAAATTGGACACTCTTCTGAACAAGCGTAACGCTTTTGAAATCAAACTTAACATCTTCCAATTCAAAACGAGCTCCTTACATATTAAACTAGAGGCTCTCCATAAAGAACAGAATAATTTTTGTTTATGGAAACTTAAGTATTCATTTGAAATTTTCTAAATTTGCCTGCCCAATATGTGAGCACTGTTTGAAATTTTATGAAACGTTTGTTTCTAGGGAAAAATTGAATTAATCTTTTTTTAAAGCGCAAGAGGGCAACGTCCTTTTTTACTTATCAAAAAATCTTTGAAGAAAATCTTCACTTACTTATCAAGTAAGTGAAGATTTTCTTCAAAAGTTCTTAAAATTCTCATTTTTGAGGAAAAATAATGGTTTAAAGCTTAGTATAAAGAAAATGAAGTTTTTAGTGCCGGGTGAAAAGATTGCGCCGTGCTCTTGTCCAAGACGTCACGATTTTTATTTAGTTGATATCGAGATTTTTGTTTGCCTGTAGTTAGACCTGTAAATCCTAAAAAACAATTGTAGGGAACACACACATATTCTCACTTTGATGGCTTATGTAAGCCGCATTTACACTACCAACCAAGTAAAAATCGCGAAGAACCTCTCGCGTGCATGGTGCGATCTCTTAATGAACTTTATGACTGCTCCCTTGTTGTGCTTTAAAACAAATTTAAACAAATTATTTTTAATAAAACTTTATAAAATTTTTACCCCTATTCGGCTGAACTAAAAACTTTAAAAAACGTAATACCCAATTTTTCTTGAAGAAAAAGTTATTTTGACCATCACGGAGAGTCTGTACTTGTAAGAAGCTGTAAGAAGGAGGAAGAAAAACCTGTAAGAAGCTCGCTACGATTTGGAAGACGTTCACGTCGACTTCAGAAGCACCAAATTGGTTTAGATTTGACGAAAAAATTGTATATGCCTTCTTCAGTTACTTCTACACTTTTTTAACACAGAAGAGCATTCAGAAGGCACCGCCTCCCATAAATATTTCGCTTCTATGTTCGAAAATTATCCGAAAATTTCACCGTTATGCGGAAACTTGGAGGTCCACAGGTAGTGAGCCAGCTCGGCAGTCTGAAGACGTCCACCGTTTGCATCCAGAAGTAGCAGCACCAGAACGCCGTCGTCCTTCACCACATCGTTGTAGAACTCCTCCCGGTCGGCTTCCGTCGTGTCCAGTCCGCTGTCTGTCTGAAGCAGCTTCGTTTAGACTTTAGAATCCACACTTCAAGCTGTTGAGGAATTGCGGAATGGCCTTCTACATGCTTCTGAAGACCGAATAGATCTAAGGAATTTTGCTGGGCAGCTAACCAGAACGTTGTAGAGGAACGTCTTCCTGGCTGCTTTGCTGTATCGTTGACGAATCCACGAGAAGAGGTTGATCACGGTGCACAGCAGAAGCATCGCGAACCAGAACCACAAGAAGATGAAGATCTTCTCGTTGAACATGTTCACCTACAGACGTTCATCTTCAGATGTGCCTTCTGGTAGACATAATCTGATGTTGAAGGACTTTACCATAAGCACACACTGGACCGTCCAGTTGTTGACGTTTCCCATTTCACGGACAGTCAGGTCGCAAAACGCCACCTAGAAATATTCACTGAAAAATTAGGAAAAATTGAAGGGGCTGTAATTAGTCATACCCTCGGGAAGTGCCCACTCTGCTGCCATTGTCGACCTCTGATCATATCGAGGGCTATACCCGCTCCCCAGAAGGTGTACTCCGTTCCGAGAAAGTGATTCAGGCAGAAGAACTGCAGAAGGAGATTGGCGAAGATCAGAACCTGAAATGGATTTCAAAGTAGAGTTAAACATTCAAGGGTTTGGAAGGTGGCCATGTGGATTGTGGCCATCAGACGAGTGTCAAGGAAATCGTTTGAAAATCTCCATAAATTCACGAATACTGGGTTCAATCTGAATCTGAATCTGACAGCATTTAAGAAACGAAGAAAATTCCAATGTGTTCCGATGTGAAGCCTCTTGTTCTAGGCTTTTTTATTTGTAGTAAGAAACCTCAATCACAATACTAGCTATCCAAGGAGTAGTAAAAGAGTAGTGGCTTTGCACACAGCGTTTTACTGGCTTCTTAGCATTTGCTGAAGGAATCATTTCGGCTGTAAAAAGAGTGACCTTCATGACGATGTACAGATTGAAGAGGTTCGATCCATATCGAACCACTTTCGACGCATGAACCTTCTGCAGTGTAGTTGCCATCGACCTGGATTTTGAAAATTTAAAGAGTTTTCGCTAAGAGCGAGACCATACGGACGCTTACGAGAGCATTTTGTCCTCGGCTCCGGTCTTCGCCGATTTTCTGGCTGCTGTCATGAGATCTGCTAGCGCCAGTCCTGAAATGGAACCATTTCAAGAAGCGCATAGCTAAGTGGCAAAAAACGGCCGAAGGGCAGAAACCAACCGCTGTAAGGCGAGAAGATTTTCCAGACACCTCGCGGCAGATAGAAGCAGAACGCCATCAACAACAGGATGAATGGAACCCACTGGAACAGAGAAACTGTTGAGAATGTGGGAGGTCCTAGGTTGGAGAGAAATTTCGTCGAGCGATCAGATATTTCATGTTTCCTAAGGGTTAAAGGTAGTTCTAGAGACATTTTTGGATACATGGTCCAACAAGCCGTTTGATTTAGTGCTATTTTTATGCAATTTGTACTTTACGAGAATCAAAATTCATCGAGATTAACTCGCGCTGACGCCTGGTTTTCGAACACTGATATTTTAGCAGAATCAAGCCTTCAACTCAAAAACTACTTCACCTCAAAAATTCAAATAAAGCAACTCACCTGATAGTAGATCATCTCGCGTCCTTCTCTAGTATGTGCAGCTGGAAGGTTACTTTCGTTCATAGGAACGAAGTACGTATTCTCCACAAAGCAATACGACTCGGAGAACATCTCCCACACCGACTGGAAGCAAATGTTTCTATTAGTTTTTGTAAAATTTCTTCTATTTTTTAACTCTCAATTTTTAAAAATTAAAATAGGGTCAAAAAAGTTTTACGTTTCGGTTCGAAAGGACCAGTTTCGTGAGTACAACTTTACTACTCTTCTAAATCTTACCACTAGCCTGCGTGGTTCCACATAAACATAGGCGGTGTAGTATCTTCGTGAAATTTCACGGGAGCGGCTAATAAACTAATGTAAAAAAAATTTTTCTCCGCCTTCAAAATGGCTCATTTAGCTACTTTTTCCTAAGCTGACTATACGTCGCCATGGCAAACTAGAGTTATTTTTGGAGGCTCATATGATGTAAGTGGCCCATTAATCGATATGTGTCAGCTGTTTATTTATTTGTTCATTTGTTTACAACTGCACCTTAAATGCTCTCATAAAACATAGTAAAAACGAATAAAGCTATTCTGCACAATTTTAAATAACTCACGCTGATCAGCAAAGCAAAACATAATATACATGATATTACTATGCGCTGCAATTTCGTACAGTTTCGTATTTTTATTACTACTTTCAATTATTTTTTATTTAGGGATTATTGGCGACGCGATGTGATGTCACTGCGCGACATCGCTTTTGGATCGATATTAACCTACTTGCTGGAGCAGTCGAGCTCTAAACGATAGCTGGGTGAGATACCTTGTATTTTTTATTGTTACTGTTATTATTATTACTGCAGCCTTCTATATGTATCCATGCCTTCATCAGGACCTTTGTATTCTATTTTTTTAAACTAACTCTATTGAAGCAATAAGCATATAGTTTAGCTTTTTAATTTGTTCTTTTAAACAATTTAGAATTTTTAATTTGTTTTGAAATCAAAATTTGAATAATTCCTTATTTCTATTTGTTGAAAAAAAAATCGAGTTTTATAGAGTCAGCAATCAAAGCGTTTTGTTGTCCTTACCGTCCACTGATTCGGAACCCAGCATTGCATCGGCTCTCCCACATAGTTCTTGGCGAATAGGGTTAGCGCGAACCCGAGAAGCATGTAGATCGTGGTTACCTGAAGACTGCTGGGTTTTCTTAAGTGCAAACTTATTGGAAGCAGAAGAAAAACCCACATAGTTCAGACGATCGATGGAGTCGTCGTCGTGAGTGGACTTTACCCGCTGGATGTAGTGGTTGAGGTTCGACAGCATCCTCGGCTTCGGATGACGTCAATGGCCTAGACCTGAAAGAATCTGACCTAAGCGGTAGATCGGACGGTAACTGAAGTGGACAAAATCTATGGAACCACTGGGTGTTAGGTACATTACACTCCTGAACGTCACCGATTAGCTGAGATAAATCTGAGTCAGTCAAGGAATGAGCGCACACTTTAAGGATAGAGCGCAAGCCCACTTTCCTTTAAAGAATTACTTTAAAACGATCGGCAGTAGGAGAATAATTTGAATGGAATTGAGGAGTCAAAAGTTCTAGAACTGAGGTCACCCGCATATGTATTAGGAAGAGAAAATATGATATTACAACGCGCCACGAATACTGAAAAAAGAAGTATAGCTTGGGGTAAAGCTCCAAAATTTCTACAACTTCGTCACTCAAAAATCTTGGCTAATGATTTTCGCTATTTTTAGCAGATGTGAACGAAACCAAGTGCCGAATCGCTTCGATAGAGGCCCTACGCAGCTAATATGCTACACAGTGCTTTATCAGCCCTGGTGCTGCTGCTATCATCGGTCGTCTCGGGTGGCGGAGAAGAAGAGTAGAACCCAGAGATAAGAGATGTGACCGCTTTCTGCGTCGCGGCTTTATTATTAGACCTACTAGGCACTACTACCGGCATGCAGCTCTATTCCTTCAGAATTCTCTTGAAAAAAGATTTTTCCATTTGTTGCTCGGGGTTGGATGTTAGTCCGCGGCTAGGAGGCGTATTGTGCGTTGGCTTAAGAAGCCTAAGCGCTATGTGTTTCCGCAAAGGTTTACTTGCTCCATGATATCGTCTTCTGAACTTTAGACGATTCAGATGACCAAGGGAGTGCACCAGTAGACGTTATCTGAATGTCGTGGGTGTAGGACGCGGAGAAAGTGCCAGCTAAGTACCGGAATTCAGCAACATTATACCACGCATCTTATCAGCACCCGTGCGCTTTGAGTCATCTAGCATCTGCCATGTTCTCTGTTTTCTTATACATTTGAATTTTTAAAAATTATTCGAATCCCTTTCCCGTTCATTCTACTCGATTCTATGCCACCCACAAGACCTCTTTCCTTATATCCTTTAGCCTATGTTTAGCCAATATTTTTAGCATTTTCCTCGATTAAAACAGCTTTTTTATGTTGACTGATTTTTATTCTTCGAGCTACAGTATCCGCAAAAAAAGCTCGCCGAACTTCAGGAAGCAGTTCACTTCTCGTAGCATATCTATAAGGTTTTCTTCCTCATTCAGTGAAGAGTGAATACTTTTAGTCTAGCTTACGAAAGAGTAATGAGCCGCCTCAGGAAAACTATACCAGTCTACGTCACTCCGAAGAAGCAGTGGAAAGGACAAACTGGCTCTTTAGATACGAGACTAGCGTCCATTCACCACAGAGAAGATGGAAGAGATTACAGAATGATCTAACCAAAGAAGAGGAGAGACGACTCGGTTTCTAGAGGTTTTCTCGGAATAATAGAAATCTATTAGAACGATTTTAAATAACTATTATTTTTGAAAAAGTAGGTTCTAGGAGTTCTCACTAACACTACCGCTTTCTCGTAGTAAAAACTCAGTAAAAATGGCGATTCTATTTTTAAGCAAAACAGAAGGGCATGTACTGTAGGAAAACCTGCCGAGACATCCGAACATTCGGAGTTTCGCGCCTAAGTGAGGTATCAAGAGAATTCGAATAGATGCCGAGTCTTGCACTACTGACTTCGTCTAGGGTTGCCTTGTCACCAGTGGATTTTCCAAAGAGCATTCTGAATAGGACAGTGTGACAGTAAGGAGCAGAAGCAGAGTAAGTAGAGGCTGAGCAGTTCTGGAGCGATGGAAGACGTCGCAGATGCCACAATGACACCGTTAGCTCTGATGGGGCTGCTCAGCTGGTTTAATTCCTGAAAAGGACGCTCATGCCGAGCTGAAGGTACAACTCGAGTTACCGTTGTTCAGCCGTCTAGAAGACGAGGTAGGATTCTGTCATGAAATAAGTCCAGCACGCCTGGGAACGAGTTTTCTTCCTAGACGATGCAGAAAGAAGCTGCCACTGCGGTTCTGAAGCCGGTGTCTTTGGCTGGCTAGACTAGTTAGGTAGCAAAACGGTCTTGTAAAGGCTCCAAGGCTCGGCTGTGTTGGTGGTTTCCTTTTTAAGGTCAAGAATAGCAAAAGAACTTCTA
The DNA here is from genome assembly GCA_947396885.1 of Heligmosomoides polygyrus polygyrus. Lineage (NCBI taxonomy): Eukaryota > Metazoa > Nematoda > Chromadorea > Rhabditida > Heligmosomidae > Heligmosomoides > Heligmosomoides polygyrus. The sequence goes on along the minus strand of OX377205.1, from coordinate 99,794,369 downwards.
GAGAAGTATGTTGCTGTGTAGTTTGCGGCGATCCAAGAAGATAATACTGTCAAGGCTCTGTAGACCTTCCATAGCTCACCCTAACCTACCTTCCTCTTCTTTCCGAAAGTCATTATCGTGGCCAGGTACATATTTTTATGATTTCCAGTCAGGTTTCGTTTTTGTCGCCTTAATTTTAGTATAGTAACGCACTCTATGGATTGGTCCACGTGGCCTGCTGGATTTCAAGTTCTGTTGATGGCTTCCTCGTTCGCGAAGGACCTCTATCCCACGGGGTGCTTCCGTGACCTTGCCGATGCCTTCGTGTCTACCTGACCTTTCTCTGATAGTGCCGATCTACGCCGCTTGGATCGGCCTAATCACAGGCTGATAGCCGCGGCATCGTGTTGACGGAGAAGCCGTAAACGACGATAGTCTGCTCCACACAACGGCTGCCTTGTCTCCCAGAAGGCAGGCAGCCACTGATAAACCTGTCCTTACCAACTTAAGACGGGGCATAATAGGATTAGAGACAGAAAGGAACAGACCTCCAACTAAAGACCACAGTCCTAGCGACGAATCTACGAGTTCAAAGGTGATGCAGGCATCTGAAGACGGCATCTAGCGGTATCTCTAAGATCGTCTCTAGGAACGCAACAAGCTTTAGCCGCAGCAGGTGATAAGGAAGAACTCTCGAGAGACTCCTCGACGACTTGTCGCGCGCTACTTCGTACTTCTTCGTGAAGTGGACGGGGCCAGTTTTTGCGCAAAACCAATTGAAAAGAGGTGTTTGTGGACGTTTTCAGAAGTCCGCCGACGAACCGTTGTACGTACCTCTGTGTCTCTTCGCTCTAGAATGAGATTCTCCGTGAGAAAAGAGCACAAAGAAAGGCTGCAGCTGCACCACTGCTCTAGGTTTATCACTTTTATCGAACTGCGCTTTTGTCCGTAAAAAATCGCTCTTAGTTCACGATAATCAGAGTCGAAAAGCCGCTTAAATTACCCTTTTCCGCTATGTTGGTCGCTAGTAAAGCTCATTCATCGAACAATTTTTATTTTGTTTGTTTTAAGCAATTCTCTTGATGAAAGGCTACCGAACACGTTGCTTGCCTGGTTGCGGGGTCGAGCTTTGTGTACCTATTCATTGATTGACCGTGTGCATGGCGCCACGAGCCACTGCGCCATCTGCGACCTTCCATAAAAATCGTTAAAACCCCATCCTCTATGCACTCTTTCTTTTTACTTTTCAGTGACTTCCTTCATTCACCTGCTATCTATTTATTGATTTTTCAGATGGATACCCTTCTGCGGGTGGTTTCCAATCTCCAGACAAGGAGATTCGAGGAGGATTTCCTCGACAGGGTCAACTATCAATTCACTGCCTACTTGTTTTCTTTTGGTAGCATCATAATCACCTCTAAGGTACGTCTAGGCTTTTAAAAATTTTGATAAATTATGAGGAAGTCACGATAAAAACCGATTTGTATGGGCCACGCGAGGAATGCGCCATACACTTAACTCTCCTTCAAGCTGCACCATCGGCAGCCTTACTTAGTGCACCTGCTCTAAACTATATCTCTAAGTGCAAAAAATATTTGGGAACCAAAAATCAATCTAGTTTTCAGCTTTACATGGGAACACCGATTATCTGTTGGACACCGGCCGAGTTTAGAGGAGGTAGATTTCCTCGACTTTCAAAAAAAAATTCATTAGATGGTGCCGTTCAGGCTGGGTGGAGTATACTATGGACTATTGCCTAATTGAGAACACGTACTACGTACCGATGAACGACCCGAATATGCCGAATATTCCTCATCGGGAAAAAGCCGAACTACCGTACTACCAGGTACGCCATCATAGCTTGCTGTACCCTTCAAATCCCTAATAAAAATTGGCATTAAGTGGGTGCAATTCGTACTTGTGCTTCTGGCCTTCTGCTTCTATCTACCGCACGTCTACTGGAGATCTGTGAACTGGTGGTCAGGTTGGTAAACTGTTTAGCATTTTCTTCGAAATTTCGAAGGGAAGTAGTTATCGGAAATTTTGGTGTTAATCGTTAACGTGGCCAATGGGGCGAGAGTGCGTCAGGCAATCCCAAACCAATCAGAACTCGCGCTAGCCATTTAAGCTACGGTACTAGGTATTTCCTTCAGGTTCCGCCCTGTTAACGTGCAACCTAATTGACCCACTGCGTCTCCACCCCTATGTAGGCCACATTAGCGACTAGTATCGATTTTTTATTTGCAGGAATTCAACTCCGAGCTATTGTCAAGGCCTGCTGCGAGCTGCCGAAGGAGAACGTGGTGGTAAGAATAGTTCAGAGCAGCTTTGGAAGCTTTAGCAGTGTCCTTGACATAGAACATTTACTTTGCGCCTGCGGCGTTGCCAACCCGGTGAAATCCGACAGTCGATGCTCCCCCGAGAGAAGCGGTACATATCGGCTATTTGCCCGATCTGCCACGTTCCTAAAGTTCTAGCTGTAGGCGGCCAAAGCGGAGGGAATGTGGATGTTGGGTCGGGTTTATACTTCAGTTCATCATCGACGCGACGTTATTAAAACTACCAGTATTGATTAGGCAACGCAGAGGATCGATATTGATAGCTTTTCTCACGTCGCGCCGGCAGGGTAGTGAAGTATAAACCATTTCGTAGAGAGGCAGCTGTTTATATGTTGGCTCCACCCGTACAGGCGGTTGGGCAAATGCCCGACATGTACCTAAAAAGCTTCAAAGTTAGGTTAGCAATGTCGTTTTGAGCATTTTTTTAAATGTTGTATTTATCTGCAGCATTTAAGCTTCATCTGGTTCCAGAAGCGGCAAGAGGAGATCGAGAAGATTGCCAGTCACATCTATCGAGCCACCCATCGGAACTACAAGAACGTCGGCAGCGTCTTTCAGTGAGCATTTCTTCCTCATTCGGTGACCCAACATGAAAGCCTAACGTCTTCTGAAGGAATCTGATGCGTGACGGCTGGATTTCGTTCAACTACATTCTGATGAAGTTCATGTTCGTCGTGAACATCGCGCTGCAGATTCTCATCCTCCACTACTTCCTCGGCTTCAACTGGGGTGACCTCCTGCGTGAGTTCACCGCCCGCCACCACTTTGGGTGGTTCCGTCTGCAGGACTGGAGGATTCTGAAGCGTTTTCAGACCTGAAACTCGGATTCAACACTGACTGGAAAGCGACCGGCCTCTTCCCCAGGTCAACCATGTGTGACTTCGAGGTACAAAGGGCACCCACATTTCTCTTGGCGGACGTCTTCTTAGCACCCGGTTTAGGTGCGAAACAAGGGCAACCTGCAGCGGTACTCGGTGCAGTGCGTGCTGTCGCTGAACATGTTCAACGAGAAGATCTTCCTGGTGCTGTTCTACTGGCTGATATTGCTCTTCGTTGTGAGTCCGACGAGAGTTTATCGCTCTATTTGTTCAGTTTTATTCATCTGTTTTCACTCCCGAAGTGTTTGGCGCCCGCAGCCGTTACAGGGGGGTTGTTTGGATGTGCCTGACCCCCGTAGTAGGAGGCGACGTTGCCTTTGAGGGTAGACGATCTAGTGTTCCAGATGACGGTGGTGAATTTCTGCCTGTGGGTGAAGAAGCTCTACTCCCGCGCCGATCATCTGCTGTTCGTGCGGAGAATGCTGGAGAGCGCAGGAATTCAGAAGAAGCAGCTATTCATCAAGGTCACTTACCGAGGTTCTCCATGTCTTCTGTAGAAGTCAATCTGTAACGGTGTTTCAGGACGAGTCCGAGAAGCCCTTCATCGGTGGGGACAGCGACAATGCTATTAATACGTACAAGGTGAGGTCCACATGATATCCCCCGTTATGCGGGCCGTTGACGCCGCCATTTTTTAGAAATTCGAAAAATTCGAGGACAGCGTCGACAGTGATCTCATCGTGATTCTCCGGCTAATCTCCTCGAACGCCGGGGCCAATGTCTGCTCAGATGTCACCAGATGCCTTTTCGAGAAGGTCGGTCGCACACTTTCCGATGACCAGAGTCGTTTTCTAAGTCTTAGTGTTTAGTTCTGAGGGCAATCATCGCTTCAACCTCGAAGTCGACAGCATCAGCGGGACTTTCATCGAATAAAAATTAAAAATTTATGTGCTGTGTCGTCTTCTGCAAGGTTCCTGGACCGCATCATTCATGTCAGGTCATGATGTCTTCTGAGGTCTTCTAATTTCCAGAATCGTTCCCTAAGTTCAGCACTAAACGGGCATAAGGACCTATCTTTAAACTGGTTGGGGCTTTGCCCTGGAAAACCACCGATATTGCTTCCTTATTACGAATCCAGTAGTCAGCGGGCCTAGTGGACGATGGGATCGATAGGTAATGGTCTACAGTCGATTTTGTTTACTCGTTGTTAGCCCATCCGACAGTCAACATACTCACGCGATTCCCCTCTGACACGGTATAGACGTGAAAAATCGATTTCATCGATCGATTCTGAATCTGCCTCATTGGACATCTGTTGGAGGAAATCGATGATGTCGATCGAGATGGACATATGCTTGCTCTTTTCTGTGTGGCACTTCATGTGGGATCTGTGTCGCCCAAGTCGATAAAATGGATCGATATTGTTTTTTCCGTTTTTATCCAGCGTACAAATTTAGAAACCAGTGAAAGCTATCGATAATGGTAATCCGACCGACGTTATTTACTTGTTTGCACCTTATCCGACGACCGAGATAAACACTTGAGTTGATTCTCACTTGAAACGGTGATCGCCAGACGAAAATCGATAAAATTGATCGATAATGGTCTTCGATCCACACTGTATCTACGTTATGTGGAGAACTGTTGCAGGGATCGATAATGTCAATCAGGATGTAAAGTCCGCTCTTGGCCTTTAGGCTTGGTCCTTTTCTACACATTGGGATTTGCAATTGCCCAAAATCGATAAAGTCGATCAGTCACGGCTGCCGATCGATATCGTTTGCATGTTATGGTGTCCATTTCTTGCTCATCATACTCGTGTAATTTCGTTTAAGCCAGAACAAAGATTCAGAGTACCAACAATGGAGTTGAGCGGTCCTCCGAGGAAGGGGGGGGGGCGTAAGCATAGATTATTGGATCATCACTACTATATTCCTACTATATGTGAAACGGCTATCGTCTGTGCGTCTGTCCGTCTGTCCAATCGAGTCTAACGACCTCTGACAGGGCTCCGCATCTTCATCAACATCAGAGCGATCTCTGCCGATCTTCTGAAGATCACGTGAATATCTTGACCGATGGAAAGGTTCCATAAATTTTAAGCAGTATTGGTCGAGTGGCCATTATCGATCGCATTTATCGATTTTGTGTCCTGAGTCTGTCGTCCATGGTGAAAAAAACACGCGAATATCCTCGACAGTGGAATGCGTTCACTATCGGTTTTCTCTAATTGCTGGGGCTAAGCCCCATTCAGTTTAACTCTGACTGCTGGTAGTAGAGTGAAGCAGAATTCAAAGAGGATCGAAGAAAAAGAAAAAGTTCAAAGAATGTGGAAGAGAACTGAAGCGGGACTTTTCTTCTAATGGTAAGACATTTAAAGGGTGGATGAAACTAGAGGATAGTGCAAAAGTGAGAGGGCCCAGACAAAGGTGGCGCACTTTCTCACGCTCACTCCTCACAGCTGCGCTCAGAAACATTTATGCGCATACTTTTGCTTTTTTGATCAATTTTTAATCGATAACATTTATTTTTCTTATGATAAGCGTTAAATAATCGCATACAACAGATCGAGAGCATTCACTTGTAGATGTCTTCTTCCAAAGGGTTACCTCTGACAGACAGCATAGTTACTCGGCCCTTTTGTCTCGCATCCAAGCGCTGCCCATCCTTTGTAGAAGTCACGGTACTTGTACAGTCTACTGTACAGCACTATCTGAAAATTTTCTTCAGTAGGATTATCGATGGAGGGGCGAGGCTCCTTGTAACTTTGCAGTAAAGGTAGAAAAGAGCATCATAGGTGTGTATATGCGGGAAGCCGGTCTTCAAGTCGATAATATGGCCTACGTGGGCGGGCAGGAATACCCCAGAATGATGATGCTGTCATGATTGGGCGGTGCTTTCCTGCCTCCACATGCAGGACACATTGACGACTAGTGCTCACTTACGGTTCCGCAGAGCTTCTCGTTGTTCGGCTGCTCCTGTGGCTCATCAGGTCTCCATTTCGAGAAGTTGACGGGGCTACCGTCACTCCACTCGAACTCCTTGACGCCGACCTTCTGATGCAGTCCGATGTACGCGTACTGTATGGCTTTCGGATTTCGCCTGGTCGCCAACTCCTCTAGCAGATCTGGAATGCTCAGTCGAATGCTCAGAGGAGATCGAGCTGGCCGCTTGTGGTGATCTCACCGTACAGGAGCAAATTCTCGTCTTCAGAATGGACCGAGGCCAGGTGAGCGTTCTCAGTTTCGCATAACTTCTCGACACTGACTGGGCTCGATGGCTGTTCCAAGTAAATTATCTGCAACCGTGGAAATAGCGAACTACTCGTTTTCTGGGCAAATTGGTTTACCTTGTACATCTTCTTGTCGCTCGCTGGGCTTACCCATTCGCCATTTTCGGCTTTTTGAAGTAGTGTTTCGTTGAACTCAGCTGCAGATTGGTGGGCCTGAACAACCAGGGCAGCAAGAAAGAAAAGAGCAGCATCCTTTCGTCGACTAAACCTGGAAAGCAATTGCTTCAGTTGGATGTAGGGTCCAGTCAAGTTGGCAGAAACAAAGATCATACATATATGAGTACGGTATTTAGAAGTTCCAAGTTCAACAGCCCAACGACTTCTTGCAACAAACCGCCTAAAAACTGCTGCTACTTACAAGTTGCTCGCTTATATGTGTGCAACGATATCACTTTTATCACGATAAGAAGTCCACTTTGTCTTAAAGCACGTACTTTGCTGCAATAATTTGGGCCTTAGGCTCTTTTCTGGCCTAAAAACCCAGCTTGAGGCCCCGAAACCTTATCAAGAACGTCAGTACTAACTGTAGTAAATTGTCAAAGGATTGAAAAATACTGAATAACTAGGCCGAACGTAGAAGAGCGGGCGAGCTGTTAATATCCATTAAAGCTTAGAGAATTTCGGAATAGAAACTACTCACGATTATTGAACCAACCAGTCCACTTCTGAGCCGGCCTAACGGCACGTCTAGCTACTGGCAGGTCTTCCCTCCAATTATGGGCAGGAATCGATCCATGTTGCGTTTACTTGTTGTGAACTCCATCGGCCGATATTTCCACGTGTTTCCGACTTTCAACGGCCAACTATATAACCTGTATCAGCTGTCGTCCCGTTGACCATCGAGTTGCTCGAACGGGCGTCAGCAGCGTCCCCATTCGTCCCTATCGCGTGCCAGAGTGCTCCAATGGCACCTTCTCGTTCGAGGGACACGAAAAGCGTACCGTTTATTCAGAGCTTCCACGAAGAAGTCCGACCAACGTGTAGATGAGAGTCCTGTGTTCTCCTGATGTTCCGAAGTGGCCAGTCGGTTACGGCTCTCGTTTGAGGGTGTCTGCGAAACGTGACCGACCCACCTAATTTTCGACGCCTTGCCCCGTATCCGATTTTCGGACGTACAGAACACCCAGCAACGCTTTGGTCGGATTTCTTCCTGAGAGCTCTGAATGAGCAATATGATGATATCAGTGTTCCTCCAACGAAGTGGATCCACTGGCGCACTCTGGCACGCAACAGGGGTGAATGGAACTGTTGCTGGCATCCGCTTGAACTACAGGAGAGGAGACATTTGACAATAGGTTATGCGTACAGGCTTTGAATTCTTATAGTTGATTCGAACCTTAGTCGAGGTGGCAATTTCTTTAATTTTATCGTGAACCGTACAGGTAATAAATAGATAAAAACCAAAAATGTGATGCATATGTGGTTCATGGCGTTATCTTTAGGTGTCCTGTGATCTCTCATTCACTTTTGGGTAACCTTTTACCTTTTCTCTACACCGGTTTCTTTGAGATGTCGTTGAATTTAAGCACTAGCTTTTCAGGCCTACATCCCACTTTAGATTTTCGTATCTCCAGAGCTAAGCTCTTCGAATTGGCCATGTACTGTTTTCTCTTCCATAGCCTGCAGAGCCTGCTATCTCTGAATTTAAGTCCGATTGCGAGTTCGATTTTTATTTTTTTAAAGGTCGAAGTCATAAAAGTTTAGCAGTAGAAGGATGCATTGTAAGCGACTGAAATATAAATTTTTAAGGAAATTTTGAAGTATTTTGCATTCATGCGGTAGCACAGACTCTGCTGACGGTAACGTTATAGTCCCGCGTATGTCGCAGGGAGAAGTGGTTATGACGAAGCTGTAGCTGGTTTCTGGAACGAACACCCTGTTGTGGGCAGGGTTACGCAGCCCTTACTCCATCTGTCAGCAAGAGTTCCCATGTCCATCGGAAGCTGCTGCGTTGTTCAGATGGAGGTGGTCGGGAGATGAAGTGGCAAACACGGCTGTAACCGTGGTGACCGCCGTCGACGGCTCGCAGATGGCTCTTGATCATCGCTCCTCCCTACACAGCCCCTTATGTACGAATCTTATGTACGAATCCCTTTGGGAGACGTCCACAAGCGGCCTCTCTCTTTCGGGACCTCCTTTCCTTTCGTAGGCGTGTCCGATGTAGTCGTCAGTTCCACATCATCTTGAAAGTGCCTTCGTCATTTTGGGTTTCGAAGTTTGTGTCATCGCCTGCTGACTTTCCAGAAGGGTGGAGCAGGTCGTCCTTGGCAGTGGACAGTTTTCTAGAACCTGTGGGACTTCTTTTCGGATGCGATTTAGGGTCCTAATCACCTGCCGCTCTTCTCAGCCCCGGCTGTTTCTCGTCTAAAACCAGCGCTCTCACATAACCGGCGGGACGTTCAGAAGTGTTTTCCGAACCCGGACATGGCTCGCACTCACCTGTGCCGGGGGATTAAACGCCGAGAATCTTAATGAGGCCGGTGGCGGTTATATCGACCCGACCGCCGCCGGGGCCCCTCACACCTGAGCGCCGAGTTCCGACGGGTTTCTCCAAGCACTGATTCTTACTCCTTGGCATTGACACTAGGTGCTGTACATCAACCGATAAGGATCTGTTTTTATTTATTTATCTGTATATTTATTATACCTCTTTATGGGCTATAGAAAAAACGAACATAATGAAGAAAGAACGAAACGTTTGAAGGGCTTAAGTATTTCTTGATTTGATCTTCCTCTCTGATGCAAAATTTATTGAAATTTATCGCCGAAGGAACAAGCTCTCATTGGCAAATATGGAATGCAGTGATATTGGTGCCGAGGAAACATTATGAAAAAGATGGTGAGATGAGGATGATAAGATAAGGATGACGATGATTTTGATGTTCCAGTGCTTCTCTGCCAATTCCATCCATCGCAGTAAGCAGAAGCATATGAGTAGCAGGAACGATTAGATTGATCAACACCAGAAACTGATTTTGTAGGGGAGCAAAATTAGGATCTATCCCAGTGGAGTGGGGGGGGGGGGGAGCGCAGTCTGTTGGACAACAACGGTAGAACTGAAAGTGAATTGTTTCACAGAGACGAAAGACTGAACCAGATTACGAAAGATCCTTTCATTGCAATTTCCTTGAAGTTCTATCCTAGCAGCCGTACTCACCAGACCTTGCGCTGACCGATTACCGTTTTTCCAAGCGCTTTCAGAACTTGTTCACCGGTAGAACCTTCGTAAATCAAGGTCACGTAAAAACAGCCCTTCTAGAGTTTGTCGTATCTCGACCACCCAGTTTTTTTTTGCAGACGGAACTAATCAATCAGCTCCGCGTTGGAAAAAGCGTACTGATTCGAATGGTTCTTACTTCGACTGAATCTGTCGAGCACGAAGAAGGTTTTGATCGTGTGAAATAGACCAGTCAAACCCACCAGAACTTTCCGGCCAACCTAATAATAATGACGCATTTGAACGCTGAATAATACAGAAAACCATAAATATGGCTTTATATGCTTTCTTTGTTACACAGTCGAAATGCTTGGCAAATTTGAGCTTAGCATCAAATGCTATTCCGAGGTGTTTGACCATATTACATCTCGGCAAAACAACAGCATTGACATACTAATCCATAGAAACAGATTCAGATTTTTGAATTTGATGAACAGCTTCAGGGCCACTCCTCGAATATCAGTCGCCCAGACTCTGTTCCAGGAAATCTTCGGTTTTTGATCTATAACAGTTGGGAAAGTATTCCGAAACTACGTGCTGCGTGCATCCGAAGAATCGCTCTAACGCCGGTGCTTAATTCCTCGTCGAACCAGTTCAATATTCACGTCGAACGAGACGACGACAACAATGTGGCGTCGAGGCCATTCTCAACGTTCTAGTGCGCCTCTCCGGTAGCGGAACTTCTTGTCTACACACGCGTTGTTGTCCTGTTTCCGTGCTGTTTTCGAGCTTTAGCTTGGATCATCAAAAGTGGGATTAGACAGCTGAGTAGTATTTGGCTGGAATCTGAGTCGCCGCCGTTTTCTTCCATTTTGTTCTGAATTTCGTCGAGCGGTTTTGCATAATGTTAGATGCTATCTGAAGAACAATGATTTCGTCTATCAGAAAGTATGCCTAGCTTTTTCTTGTCATGATTTAGGCCGATTTTTATGTAATTAAGGGGAAAAATCAAAAAATGAAAAATAGACAGCTCCATCTCTCAGTTTACGCCTGTTTTTTTGCGTCATAACCATTTGACATAGGGTGACTTTCTCTGCAGAGGCGTGACGAGACTTGGATTTTTTGTTCATTTTGATTTTGCCAATTTTCAGGGCATTGGATTGGAGTGTACAGAGGACATACATTATTTTTGCAACAGCTCCCACTCTTTGGTTAAATTCGTACCTCCGTTTTGATGATCGAAAAGTTCGGAATGACCAAAAACAAAATTCATGTTCGATTAAAGCGAGAAAGAGTTGTTGATAAAAGCAATGGTCTTCTGGACATTCCACATTAATGCCCTGAAATTTAATGAAGATCAGAGTGATTAAAAACCAACACACATTTTTGTAGAGGAAATCTTTCTCTTTCGAACTTTGCATGACGTTGTGAAAATCACTCAAAATCGAGCGGAGAGAAGGAGCTGTTGGCGAAGGTAATTTTTCTTTTTCTGACTTTCCATTTTATTCACCTAAAAATTTACAAAAATCGGTATGGAAAGTAAGAACATATTTATTGGTTGAGCAAACCATTCTCTCTAGAATGGTTCATAACATGTGCTAATGATTTTCAACGAAATTAAGAATAAAGTAGGGTTTAAAACGGCGGGAACTTAGTTTCTAACCAAACATTTGGAGACTAATTTTGAAAGCATACTGAGGTTCTAAGGGCAACTGAAGTCTCAATCACGGTCAGAATCCAGCAGGTAGTTTCTGATCTCAAGACTGAACTGCCTGTTGTATGTATCTTGTATCCCTCCAATGTGAAACGGAGATCAATCCTTTCGAAACGTTTTTGCGTAGCATTTGGTTCTGCAGATTTTTCGAATCTTCGTCGTTTTTACCATTATAGAAGCGGTTTGCGAGGGAGAATAGGCAGCTGGGTAACACTATGTCATCGAGACGCCACATGGCGTCCTTCGCTTCCTTTTGTTCCCAGTGGCCCGCCTCCAACAACTACTAATTCGTTCCGATCGACCTGTGTTCACCTTCGTCGTATAACCGTCTGTCCTTCGAGCATTAGTATAGATTATGCCCTCTTGCTCTCTTTCAATTCAAGGGGCGTTTCCTCCTATTGATCGTCCCACAGCCCCGCCCCACCAAATTAAATTTCAAATTTTTTCTGAATGTCTACTCTAAGGTCCTTTACATACTTCGCGACGGGAGCAGCAGGATCCCGATCGCTCGGGCGAACAATACATATCGATTTTTGCGAGGCGGTGTTTGATAAAGAGCATTAATCGATTCATATGCTTTGCACACGTGGTTATGGCGCTCCTGCCACTTTTGTCGTGGACTATAAACAGGCCCTTAGACTAATAACCTTGAGTAGTGGATTTCAGTAAGATCTGATTCTAGGATCGAAGCAGTAGCGCTGGTATGCGCCGTGCACCATGCTCCCGGTATGGCGTTACGAAGCTGAAACTTATTGGTATTTTGATCTTAGAATGAATTTGCTGGTCAAGCTGCCGAACAGACAAGTCATGCTGGACAATTCGCGAAGTGTACGCCGTGTATTCCAACTTTAGAGATCTACGGGGCGAGGTTTTCTGAAAGTAATGGTGATTTGCACACTGGGATCTCTAAGCAAGCCAGGGCTATTTGCGCACATTCGGCGAGTGCTATTTGACTGTTTACGCTTTATCTTTCGAATATTGCAATTAACAACCATTTACTTGTTTATTTTATCCCATAGGTTTCCTTCCATAGGTTCAAACACTACAATTAATTGCACATTTAATTATTTATTTTTATTTCATCGGTTCCTTATTGTTATTAGGCGCACAAATTTCTCAAGTGTTTATCTTCATTTCCTAGCACTGCATTGATTTGATGCAGATCAGCGGCAACCCATGTGACGCTATCTGGCAGATGAGCTGCAAATCGATTAGTGCGAATCGATCGCGTGCCGAAAATCGATATGTATGCTTTGCCAGTTCGCCATAAACGCAAAACATCTCTATTCGAACTGCTTTTCGTGACCGTATGCCTCTGTAACGGAGAAATTTTGGAAGAATTTCGACATCAGAAGTGTGGACTTCTCCAGCATGGAGCTTCCCCCAATCAGCGCCAGAATAAGGAAACTACAACACCATAATGCTATAGATGGCAGTTATCTATTAGAGTGTCTCACACGGAATGCCACTTCAGACCGAAAAGGTAAATTCATTCAAAGGAATTAAAACCAGACTTTAGGTTGAGTTATAAATTTTGCAAAATTTCTGTTTTTTTTTCTGAAATTCAAAGTAAACCCGCTGAAGTATTGTACACTGTTTGTAAGCTTTTTTTCTAGCGATCGTTTTGAGTTATGAATCGTTAATTTTCCTTGCGTTTGGTCGCCAAGGTCGCCAAAATCGCCTATGTCAGTGCCTTATGCGTTGATGGAAACCCTAGTAAATCGCTGTGCTTCCGACAACCTAGAGCTCGATTCAAGCGAGGGCACCTAGGTCGAATCTTTACCAGCAGCGAAAAGCGGATGCTTCAATACAACTGAAAAGCCGGAAGGTAGTAGCTGGAACGCATCGACCTGGGTGTTCTGACGTCAAAACCGGAGCTCCAGCGGAAGAGGGTCCTGCAGTGCGTTTGGTGGATGTGTTGTGGTCCAGTGCACCGGGAGTAGTCATACCATCCTCGACGCTCATACTTGCCAACAGCCGGACTAGTTCCAGCAAAATTAATGGAGAAAGAAGTCGATGCGAGCCAATGTTTCACCCAACAGGACAACCGCCGACCGCTTACGGAACTTCAGACTCAGGTAAAAATCTAGGAATTGGGCTGGACCAAAATCAAGCGACCACCATACACCTCGGACATTGCTCGATTTGGATTTAAATTTGGAGCAGGATTTGGAGTAGGATTTGGAGCAGACAAACTCTACTGCAAGCTTCCAAGTCGATCTTATCGGATCAGCTTCAAAGGAAGTCCGTGAGAGGTCGTTATCCAGAGTAGGCGCTTGTCCTCCGTGCTTTTCGTCTTCAAGACTTTCGTCGCCGGCGGCAAAACGAAGCCACCGCTCGCATTGCTTTTTGGAAACCACGTCTTCGCCAAATGCAGATACCAACCAACGATTCGATTCCGCAGCGGATTTCTTCAATTTGAAGTCGTACAGCAGGCACGTGCGCACAATCATTTTCTCGTCCATTGTGGTCTGAAGGTTATAATTTTGGAATCGATGAAGGAATGAAGTGGGAAAAATAGGGAATGTAGAAGAGGAAACGCCGTAAAAAACTAACCCTAAGTGAGCTCACAACCGATGCGAATAACTGTGAAAAAAGGTCACAATGTATGCGACATTCCATGTGGGACAACCTAATATGTAGAAGTCACAACAATCTCTAACCGCCAGCCAACGAGGTGAAAAAGCACCAACCAGTCGATGTTTACGATGCGCCCCACCCTCTAACTCTGAGGAAATCGTAGAGAGGTTCAGGTTCTATGGTCCAAACATTACAAAAAACACCGAAATATTTCTGATGGAATTTTTTGCGGAATGAGCTCTCAGGAGCTTCAGTAGCTTGGACTTCAGCCCTCACAATTTATTGTTGTTCTCGTTTGTTCTAGTGTGTCTCCGCGACTGTCCATGTCTTCAGAACGCTCCTCTCAGAAGCATTTCAGTGATGGTTCGCGGAGTGGTGACGATGGAGCGGGTGGAGACGTTCTCGGCCGCGCATCGTCTTCACGCCAGTAAGCTGAGCGCCGAGGAGAACGAGGCCATCTACGGCAAATGCAACAGCGCGAACGGGCACGGACACAACTACGTCTGGAAGGTCGGTGTGGGGAAGACATGGCTTCGAGGCGAGAAGTTCATGGCGACATTGCAGGTGAAGCTGCGCGGCATCCCCGACCCGGTCACCGGCATGCTGTACGACTTGGCTGAGCTGAAGAAGGACATGCAGGCCGTGCTCGACACCGTCGACCACAAGAATCTCGACAAGGACGTCGAGTGGTTCCAGGTGCGTCCGTTTATTATTAGATTAGTACATCCTTAAAATATTTGGTGGTTTTTTGCTTAAGGGTAGGTCATAGAGATTTTCGGATCTACCCTAGTCGGGAGGGGTAATCCTGAAGTGACAGTTGGATTCGTACTGTCATGCCACGTCACCGCCTCAGCTGAACTTGTCCATGAGCAGTGAAATCGTGGGAAACCAGCCCCTTCGAATAGGATAGGCTCATGCTTGCAAATGCCTGGTTTATACGTTTTTCAAGATGAATTGGACACTCTTCTTCACTCTCTTCTTGTGCTTGATGCCTTTGAAGTCAAACTTAACATCTTCCACATCAAAACGACCTCCTTTCACATTAAACTAGAGACTCTCCGAGACAATTCGAATAACTCTTTGTTTAGGTGAAGTTAATTCTACTTTATCTTAACCTTTTCATAACTCACTGAACACACTCTTTGAAATTTTGTAAAGAAAATGTTAAGAAAAATCATTTAAAAATATGTTTTATAGCGCAGAAAAGCAGCAGTCATTTAGTTAAAAGTACAGATCGCGCCATGAACTTTTCTAGCTGGCAATGCTTTTAATCTGATTAATAGTGTAGAATCTGTTTACATAAAGCAGCAAAGTGAAAACGTGTGTGATTTTCTACAGAAGAAATTTGCTTCCAAAAATTCAAAATTTGATTTTGAAATTTCAAAGAAATTTTTGAAACGTTTGAAATTTTACCTTCACCTGCTTGAACAGATAAGAACACTGTTTGGAATTTTAGTTTTTGCTATCAAAACCAAATGAAAATCGCGACGAGATGGTCATGTGCATGACTCTCCCATGCTGAAAAATTACAGGTTTTTGTGCTTGAATATTTTAAACCACAATTTTCAGAAAATAAATTTTTCGTAGAATTTCAAATTGCTTGTTCATTTATTGGGGAAGGTGAATTAGAAAATTTCAAAGGAAGTCGTACTAATTTTTCCTTGAGCAAAAATTACTCTATCCTTCTGAAAAAGTTTCTATTATAATGAGCAAGAGGCTATTTTTTATTTACTTATTTGTGCACTTTAAAGAGTGCGCCTCAAAATCATTCAAATATGTAGGACTACTAACTTCACTGAAATTGGAAAAAATTAGAAATTGAAGAAGGAAAATTTGAAGTTTAGGTCTGGAAGAAGTTCAGTCTGACTTCAAAACCGTCAGGCCTGCTCACAAGGGTGTCCAACTTGATTTAAAAAGTGTCTCGTTTGGTCTGGAAGTACGCAAAGAAAATGACTCGTCGTTCACTAGACACAGATATCGATTTTGCTCGATCGATCGATAAAAATCGATGCGCATTTAGGCAGGGACGACCAGCCCCAGTCACATAACAGCCGCGCGGACAACGAACAGACCCCTGCCATAGATTTCTTCCTCCCCTCAACCACAGCGCGAAGGTCTCTCAACACACACAACGGCTTCGTAGTCCATAATAACTTCTCTAAGTAGATCCTGTGTTACTCCAGAAATAACGACCTGATTCCAGCACCATGTGAGCACGTCGGAGAACGTGGCCATTTATCTCTGGGAGAAGCTTCGTGTGCAGATGAAGAAGCCGAAGATGCTCTACAAGGTGAGCGTCGAGGAGACGCCGAAGAACATCTTCACCTACAAGGGTGAAATCTAGCGCTTTCCTCTTTAGAATACGTGGAGAAGACGCATTCTTATTCATCCAGTCTCTCATTGTAAATATTATGCTATAGAAATAAACGATTTTGGTACCTCGGTTTTTTAAATAATGGATAAAAATTTAGCGGCAGACCCGCCACAGAACAGTTAGTATTTATGAGTTTTATTTTTTGAACAGATTACCCATGAAGGAACATCGCTTCAATATGCGAAACGCAAGATTTCTTTGCATATTTTAAAATAATATTCTACAATCACATCGAATTTTGGCCGCGATCTGACGACATGACCTAACGCCGAAACCGCAATTTTTCGACCGCAGGTCGACAGATCGCGACCTGGTGATGAGATTTTCGTGACCTACGCCCCGGGGAATCTCGCAAGTAGCTGTAGGACACCTGTCAGGTGCTGCAGGGCAACTCTGTCGAGCTTTTCCGACAGTAACCTGTGAGTGGTCAGAAGCACTTGACAGTTGACCCGCCCGGAATGGTGCCAAATCGGCATCTGAAATGTGGCCGGTGTGTCTGTTAAGCACGTCGGGGCATCTCGCAAGTAGCTGTAGGACACCTGTCAGGTGCTGCAGGGCAACTCTATCGAGCTTTTCCGACAGTAACCTGTGAGTGGTCGGAAGCACTTGACAGTTGACCCGCCCGGAATGGTGCTAAATCGGCATATGAAATGTGGCCGGTGTGTCTGTTAAGCACGTCGGGGCATCTCGCAAGTAGCTGTAGGACACCTGTCAGGTATTGCAGGGCAACTCTATCGAGCTTTTCCGACAGTAACCTGTGAGTGGTCGGAAGCACTTGACAGTTGACCCGCCCGGAATGGTGCCAAATCGGCATCTGAAATGTGGCCGGTGTGTCTGTTAAGCACGTCGGGGCATCTCGCAAGTAGCTGTAGGACACCTGTCAGGTGCTGCAGGGCAACTCTGTCGAGTGTTTCCGACAGTAACCTGTGAGTGGTCGGAAGCACTTGACAGTTGACCCGCCCGGAATGGTGCCAAATCGGCATCCGAAATGTGGCCGGTGTGTCTGTTAAGCACGTCGGGGCATCTCGCAAGTAGCTGTAGGACACCTGTCAGGTGCTGCAGGGCAACTCTGTCGAGTGTTTGCGACAGTAACCTGTGAGTGGTCGGAAGCACTTGACAGTTGACCCGCCCGGAATGGTGCCAAATCGGCATCCGAAATGTGGCCGGTGTGTCTGTTAAGCACGTCGGGGCATCTCGCAAGTAGCTGTAGGACACCTGTCAGGTGCTGCAGGGCAACTCTGTCGAGTGTTTGCGACAGTAACCTGTGAGTGGTCGGAAGCACTTGACAGTTGACCCGCCCGGAATGGTGCCAAATCGGCATCTGATATGTGGCCTGTGTGTCTGTTAAGCACGTCGGGGCATCTCGCAAGTAGCTGTAGGACACCTGTCAGGTACTGCAGGGCAACTCTGTCGAGCTTTTCCGACAGTAACCTGTGAGTGGTCGGAAGCACTTGACAGTTGACCCGCCCGGAATGGTGCCAAATCGGCATCTGAAATGTGGCCGGTGTCTGTTAAGCACGTCGGGGCATCTCGCAAGTAGCTGTAGGACACCTGTCAGGTGCTGCAGGGCAACTCTGTCGAGTGTTTGCGACAGTAACCTGTGAGTGGTCGGAAGCACTTGACAGTTGACCCGCCCGGAATGGTGCCAAATCGGCATCCGAAATGTGGCCGGTGTGTCTGTTAAGCACGTCGGGGCATCTCGCAAGTAGCTGTAGGACACCTGTGAGGTGCTGCAGGGCAACTCTGTCGAGCTTTTCCGACAGTAACCTGTGAGTGGTCCGAAGCACTTGACAGTTGACCCGCCCGGAATGGTGCCAAATCGGCATCTGAAATGTGGCCGGTGTGTCTGGTAAGCACGTCGGGGCATCTCGCAAGTAGCTGTAGGACACCTGTGAGGTGCTGCAGGGCAACTCTGTCGAGTGTTTGCGACAGTAACCTGTGAGTGGTCCGAAGCACTTGACAGTTGACCCGCCCGGAATGGTGCCAAATCGGCATCTGAAATGTGGCCGGTGTGTCTGTTAAGCACGTCGGGGCATCTCGCAAGTAGCTGTAGGACACCTGTCAGGTGCTGCAGGGCAACTCTGTCGAGTGTTTGCGACAGTAACCTGTGAGTGGTCCGAAGCACTTGACAGTTGACCCGCCCGGAATGGTGCCAAATCGGCATCTGAAATGTGGCCGGTGTGTCTGGTAAGCACGTCGGGGCATCTCGCAAGTAGCTGTAGGACACCTGTGAGGTGCTGCAGGGCAACTCTGTCGAGTGTTTGCGACAGTAACCTGTGAGTGGTCCGAAGCACTTGACAGTTGACCCGCCCGGAATGGTGCCAAATCGGCATCTGAAATGTGGCCGGTGTGTCTGGTAAGCACGTCGGGGCATCTCGCAAGTAGCTGTAGGACACCTGTCAGGTGCTGCAGGGCAACTCTGTCGAGCTTTTCCGACAGTAACCTGTGGGTGGTCGGAAGCACTTGACAGTTGACCCGCCCGGAATGGTGCCAAATCAGCATCTGAAATGTGGCCGGTGTGTCTGTTAAGCACGTCGGGGCATCTCGCAAGTAGCTGTAGGACACCTGTCAGGTGCTGCAGGGCAACTCTGTCGAGTGTTTGCGACAGTAACCTGTGAGTGGTCCGAAGCACTTGACAGTTGACCCGCCCGGAATGGTGCCAAATCGGCATCTGAAATGTGGCCGGTGTGTCTGTTAAGCACGTCGGGGCATCTCGCAAGTAGCTGTAGGACACCTGTCAGGTGCTGCAGGGCAACTCTATCGAGCTTTTCCGACAGTAACCTGTGAGTGGTCCGAAGCACTTGACAGTTGACCCGCCCGGAATGGTGCCAAATCGGCATCTGAAATGTGGCCGGTGTGTCTGTTAAGCACGTCGGGGCATCTCGCAAGTAGCTGTAGGACACCTGTCAGGTGTTGCAGGGCAACTCTATCGAGCTTTTCCGACAGTAACCTGTGGGTGGTCGGAAGCACTTGACAGTTGACCCGTCCGGAATGGTGCCAAATCGGCATCAGAAATGTGGCCGGTGTGTCTGTTAAGCACGTCGGGGCATCTCGCAAGTAGCTGTAGGACACCTGTCAGGTGCTGCAGGGCAACTCTGTCGAGTGTTTGCGACAGTAACCTGTGAGTGGTCGGAAGCACTTGACAGTTGACCCGCCCGGAATGGTGCCAAATCGGCATCCGAAATGTGGCCGGTGTGTCTGTTAAGCACGTCGGGGCATCTCGCAAGTAGCTGTAGGACACCTGTGAGGTGCTGCAGGGCAACTCTGTCGAGTGCTTGCGACAGTAACATGTGAGTGGTCCGAAGCACTTGACAGTTGACCCGCCCGGAATGGTGCCAAATCGGCATCTGAAATGTGGCCGGTGTGTCTGTTAAGCACGTCGGGGCATCTCGAAAGTAGCTGTAGGACACCTGTCAGGTGCTGCAGGGCAACTCTATCGAGCTTTTCCGACAGTAACCTGTGAGTGGTCGGAAGCACTTGACAGTTGACCCGCCCGGAATGGTGCCAAATCGGCATCTGAAATGTGGCCGGTGTGTCTGTTAAGCACGTCGGGGCATCTCGCAAGTAGCTGTAGGACACCTGTCAGGTGTTGCAGGGCAACTCTATCGAGCTTTTCCGACAGTAACCTGTGAGTGGTCTGAAGCACTTGACAGTTGACCCGCCCGGAATGGTGCCAAATCGGCATCTGAAATGTGGCCGGTGTGTCTGTTAAGCACGTCGGGGCATCTCGCAAGTAGCTGTAGGACACCTGTCAGGTGCTGCAGGACAACTCTGTCGAGTGTTTCCGACAGTAACCTGTGAGTGGTCGGAAGCACTTGACAGTTGACCCGCCCGGAATGGTGCCAAATCGGCATCTGAAATGTGGCCGGTGTGTCTGTTAAGCACGTCGGGGCATCTCGCAAGTAGCTGTAGGACACCTGTCAGGTGCTGCAGGGCAACTCTGTCGAGTGTTTGCGACAGTAACCTGTGAGAGGTCCGAAGCACTTGACAGTTGACCCGCCCGGAATGGTGCCAAATCGGCATCTGAAATGTGGCCGGTGTGTCTGGTAAGCACGTCGGGGCATCTCGCAAGTAGCTGTAGGACACCTGTGAGGTGCTGCAGGGCAACTCTGTCGAGTGTTTGGGACAGTAACCTGTGAGTGGTCTGAAGCACTTGACAGTTGACCCGCCCGGAATGGTGGCAAATCGGCATCTGAAATGTGGCCGGTGTGTCTGTTAAGCACGTCGGGGCATCTCGCAAGTAGCTGTAGGACACCTGTCAGGTGCTGCAGGGCAACTCTATCGAGCTTTTCCGACAGTAACCTGTGAGTGGTCCGAAGCACTTGACAGTTGACCCGCCCGGAATGGTGCCAAATCGGCATCTGAAATGTGGCCGGTGTGTCTGTTAAGCACGTCGGGGCATCTCGCAAGTAGCTGTAGGACACCTGTCAGGTGTTGCAGGGCAACTCTATCGAGCTTTTCCGACAGTAACCTGTGGGTGGTCGGAAGCACTTGACAGTTGACCCGCCCGGAATGGTGCCAAATCAGCATCTGAAATGTGGCCAGTGTGTCTGTTAAGCACGTCGGGGCATCTCGCAAGTAGCTGTAGGACACCTGTCAGGTGCTGCAGGGCAACTCTGTCGAGTGTTTGCGACAGTAACCTGTGAGTGGTCGGAAGCACTTAACAGTTGACCCGCCCGGAATGGTGCCAAATCGGCATCTGAAATGTGGCCGGTGTGTCTGTTAAGCACGTCGGGGCATCTCGCAAGTAGCTGTAGGACACCTGTCAGGTGCTGCAGGGCAACTCTGTCGAGTGTTTCCGACAGTAACCTGTGAGTGGTCGGAAGCACTTGACAGTTGACCCGCCCGGAATGGTGCCAAATCGGCATCCGAAATGTGGCCGGTGTGTCTGTTAAGCACGTCGGGGCATCTCGCAAGTAGCTGTAGGACACCTATCAGGTGCTGCAGGGCAACTCTGTCGAGCTTTTCCGACAGTAACCTGTGAGTGGTCGGAAGCACTTGACAGTTGACCCGCCCGGAATGGTGCCAAATCGGCATCCGAAATGTGGCCGGTGTGTCTGTTAAGCACGTCGGGGCATCTCGCAAGTAGCTGTAGGACACCTGTCAGGTGCTGCAGGGCAACTCTATCGAGCTTTTCCGACAGTAACCTGTGAGTGGTCCGAAGCACTTGACAGTTGACCCGCCCGGAATGGTGCCAAATCGGCATCTGAAATGTGGCCGGTGTGTCTGTTAAGCACGTCGGGGCATCTCGCAAGTAGCTGTAGGACACCTGTCAGGTGTTGCAGGGCAACTCTATCGAGCTTTTCCGACAGTAACCTGTGGGTGGTCGGAAGCACTTGACAGTTGACCCGTCCGGAATGGTGCCAAATCGGCATCAGAAATGTGGCCGGTGTGTCTGTTAAGCACGTCGGGGCATCTCGCAAGTAGCTGTAGGACACCTGTCAGGTGCTGCAGGGCAACTCTGTCGAGTGTTTGCGACAGTAACCTGTGAGTGGTCGGAAGCACTTGACAGTTGACCCGCCCGGAATGGTGCCAAATCGGCATCCGAAATGTGGCCGGTGTGTCTGTTAAGCACGTCGGGGCATCTCGCAAGTAGCTGTAGGACACCTGTGAGGTGCTGCAGGGCAACTCTGTCGAGTGCTTGCGACAGTAACATGTGAGTGGTCCGAAGCACTTGACAGTTGACCCGCCCGGAATGGTGCCAAATCGGCATCTGAAATGTGGCCGGTGTGTCTGTTAAGCACGTCGGGGCATCTCGAAAGTAGCTGTAGGACACCTGTCAGGTGCTGCAGGGCAACTCTATCGAGCTTTTCCGACAGTAACCTGTGAGTGGTCGGAAGCACTTGACAGTTGACCCGCCCGGAATGGTGCCAAATCGGCATCTGAAATGTGGCCGGTGTGTCTGTTAAGCACGTCGGGGCATCTCGAAAGTAGCTGTAGGACACCTGTCAGGTGCTGCAGGGCAACTCTATCGAGCTTTTCCGACAGTAACCTGTGAGTGGTCGGAAGCACTTGACAGTTGACCCGCCCGGAATGGTGCCAAATCGGCATCTGAAATGTGGCCGGTGTGTCTGTTAAGCACGTCGGGGCATCTCGCAAGTAGCTGTAGGACACCTGTCAGGTGTTGCAGGGCAACTCTATCGAGCTTTTCCGACAGTAACCTGTGAGTGGTCTGAAGCACTTGACAGTTGACCCGCCCGGAATGGTGCCAAATCGGCATCTGAAATGTGGCCGGTGTGTCTGTTAAGCACGTCGGGGCATCTCGCAAGTAGCTGTAGGACACCTGTCAGGTGCTGCAGGACAACTCTGTCGAGTGTTTCCGACAGTAACCTGTGAGTGGTCGGAAGCACTTGACAGTTGACCCGCCCGGAATGGTGCCAAATCGGCATCTGAAATGTGGCCGGTGTGTCTGTTAAGCACGTCGGGGCATCTCGCAAGTAGCTGTAGGACACCTGTCAGGTGCTGCAGGGCAACTCTGTCGAGTGTTTGCGACAGTAACCTGTGAGAGGTCCGAAGCACTTGACAGTTGACCCGCCCGGAATGGTGCCAAATCGGCATCTGAAATGTGGCCGGTGTGTCTGGTAAGCACGTCGGGGCATCTCGCAAGTAGCTGTAGGACACCTGTGAGGTGCTGCAGGGCAACTCTGTCGAGTGTTTGGGACAGTAACCTGTGAGTGGTCTGAAGCACTTGACAGTTGACCCGCCCGGAATGGTGGCAAATCGGCATCTGAAATGTGGCCGGTGTGTCTGTTAAGCACGTCGGGGCATCTCGCAAGTAGCTGTAGGACACCTGTCAGGTGCTGCAGGGCAACTCTATCGAGCTTTTCCGACAGTAACCTGTGAGTGGTCCGAAGCACTTGACAGTTGACCCGCCCGGAATGGTGCCAAATCGGCATCTGAAATGTGGCCGGTGTGTCTGTTAAGCACGTCGGGGCATCTCGCAAGTAGCTGTAGGACACCTGTCAGGTGTTGCAGGGCAACTCTATCGAGCTTTTCCGACAGTAACCTGTGGGTGGTCGGAAGCACTTGACAGTTGACCCGCCCGGAATGGTGCCAAATCAGCATCTGAAATGTGGCCAGTGTGTCTGTTAAGCACGTCGGGGCATCTCGCAAGTAGCTGTAGGACACCTGTCAGGTGCTGCAGGGCAACTCTGTCGAGTGTTTGCGACAGTAACCTGTGAGTGGTCGGAAGCACTTAACAGTTGACCCGCCCGGAATGGTGCCAAATCGGCATCTGAAATGTGGCCGGTGTGTCTGTTAAGCACGTCGGGGCATCTCGCAAGTAGCTGTAGGACACCTGTGAGGTGCTGCAGGGCAACTCTGTCGAGTGTTTGCGACAGTAACCTGTGAGTGGTCCGAAGCACTTGACAGTTGACCCGCCCGGAATGGTGCCAAATCGGCATCTGAAATGTGGCCGGTGTGTCTGTTAAGCACGTCGGGGCATCTCGCAAGTAGCTGTAGGACACCTGTCAGGTGTTGCAGGGCAACTCTATCGAGCTTTTCCGACAGTAACCTGTGGGTGGTCGGAAGCACTTGACAGTTGACCCGTCCGGAATGGTGCCAAATCGGCATCAGAAATGTGGCCGGTGTGTCTGTTAAGCACGTCGGGGCATCTCGCAAGTAGCTGTAGGACACCTGTCAGGTGCTGCAGGGCAACTCTGTCGAGTGTTTGCGACAGTAACCTGTGAGTGGTCGGAAGCACTTGACAGTTGACCCGCCCGGAATGGTGCCAAATCGGCATCCGAAATGTGGCCGGTGTGTCTGTTAAGCACGTCGGGGCATCTCGCAAGTAGCTGTAGGACACCTGTGAGGTGCTGCAGGGCAACTCTGTCGAGTGCTTGCGACAGTAACATGTGAGTGGTCCGAAGCACTTGACAGTTGACCCGCCCGGAATGGTGCCAAATCGGCATCTGAAATGTGGCCGGTGTGTCTGTTAAGCACGTCGGGGCATCTCGAAAGTAGCTGTAGGACACCTGTCAGGTGCTGCAGGGCAACTCTATCGAGCTTTTCCGACAGTAACCTGTGAGTGGTCGGAAGCACTTGACAGTTGACCCGCCCGGAATGGTGCCAAATCGGCATCTGAAATGTGGCCGGTGTGTCTGTTAAGCACGTCGGGGCATCTCGCAAGTAGCTGTAGGACACCTGTCAGGTGTTGCAGGGCAACTCTATCGAGCTTTTCCGACAGTAACCTGTGAGTGGTCTGAAGCACTTGACAGTTGACCCGCCCGGAATGGTGCCAAATCGGCATCTGAAATGTGGCCGGTGTGTCTGTTAAGCACGTCGGGGCATCTCGCAAGTAGCTGTAGGACACCTGTCAGGTGCTGCAGGACAACTCTGTCGAGTGTTTCCGACAGTAACCTGTGAGTGGTCGGAAGCACTTGACAGTTGACCCGCCCGGAATGGTGCCAAATCGGCATCTGAAATGTGGCCGGTGTGTCTGTTAAGCACGTCGGGGCATCTCGCAAGTAGCTGTAGGACACCTGTCAGGTGCTGCAGGGCAACTCTGTCGAGTGTTTGCGACAGTAACCTGTGAGAGGTCCGAAGCACTTGACAGTTGACCCGCCCGGAATGGTGCCAAATCGGCATCTGAAATGTGGCCGGTGTGTCTGGTAAGCACGTCGGGGCATCTCGCAAGTAGCTGTAGGACACCTGTGAGGTGCTGCAGGGCAACTCTGTCGAGTGTTTGGGACAGTAACCTGTGAGTGGTCTGAAGCACTTGACAGTTGACCCGCCCGGAATGGTGGCAAATCGGCATCTGAAATGTGGCCGGTGTGTCTGTTAAGCACGTCGGGGCATCTCGCAAGTAGCTGTAGGACACCTGTCAGGTGCTGCAGGGCAACTCTATCGAGCTTTTCCGACAGTAACCTGTGAGTGGTCCGAAGCACTTGACAGTTGACCCGCCCGGAATGGTGCCAAATCGGCATCTGAAATGTGGCCGGTGTGTCTGTTAAGCACGTCGGGGCATCTCGCAAGTAGCTGTAGGACACCTGTCAGGTGTTGCAGGGCAACTCTATCGAGCTTTTCCGACAGTAACCTGTGGGTGGTCGGAAGCACTTGACAGTTGACCCGTCCGGAATGGTGCCAAATCGGCATCAGAAATGTGGCCGGTGTGTCTGTTAAGCACGTCGGGGCATCTCGCAAGTAGCTGTAGGACACCTGTCAGGTGCTGCAGGGCAACTCTGTCGAGTGTTTGCGACAGTAACCTGTGAGTGGTCGGAAGCACTTGACAGTTGACCCGCCCGGAATGGTGCCAAATCGGCATCTGAAATGTGGCCGGTGTGTCTGTTAAGCACGTCGGGGCATCTCGCAAGTAGCTGTAGGACACCTGTGAGGTGCTGCAGGGCAACTCTGTCGAGTGCTTGCGACAGTAACATGTGAGTGGTCCGAAGCACTTGACAGTTGACCCGCCCGGAATGGTGCCAAATCGGCATCTGAAATGTGGCCGGTGTGTCTGTTAAGCACGTCGGGGCATCTCGAAAGTAGCTGTAGGACACCTGTCAGGTGCTGCAGGGCAACTCTATCGAGCTTTTCCGACAGTAACCTGTGAGTGGTCGGAAGCACTTGACAGTTGACCCGCCCGGAATGGTGCCAAATCGGCATCTGAAATGTGGCCGGTGTGTCTGTTAAGCACGTCGGGGCATCTCGCAAGTAGCTGTAGGACACCTGTCAGGTGTTGCAGGGCAACTCTATCGAGCTTTTCCGACAGTAACCTGTGAGTGGTCTGAAGCACTTGACAGTTGACCCGCCCGGAATGGTGCCAAATCGGCATCTGAAATGTGGCCGGTGTGTCTGTTAAGCACGTCGGGGCATCTCGCAAGTAGCTGTAGGACACCTGTCAGGTGCTGCAGGACAACTCTGTCGAGTGTTTCCGACAGTAACCTGTGAGTGGTCGGAAGCACTTGACAGTTGACCCGCCCGGAATGGTGCCAAATCGGCATCTGAAATGTGGCCGGTGTGTCTGTTAAGCACGTCGGGGCATCTCGCAAGTAGCTGTAGGACACCTGTCAGGTGCTGCAGGGCAACTCTGTCGAGTGTTTGCGACAGTAACCTGTGAGAGGTCCGAAGCACTTGACAGTTGACCCGCCCGGAATGGTGCCAAATCGGCATCTGAAATGTGGCCGGTGTGTCTGGTAAGCACGTCGGGGCATCTCGCAAGTAGCTGTAGGACACCTGTGAGGTGCTGCAGGGCAACTCTGTCGAGTGTTTGGGACAGTAACCTGTGAGTGGTCTGAAGCACTTGACAGTTGACCCGCCCGGAATGGTGGCAAATCGGCATCTGAAATGTGGCCGGTGTGTCTGTTAAGCACGTCGGGGCATCTCGCAAGTAGCTGTAGGACACCTGTCAGGTGCTGCAGGGCAACTCTATCGAGCTTTTCCGACAGTAACCTGTGAGTGGTCCGAAGCACTTGACAGTTGACCCGCCCGGAATGGTGCCAAATCGGCATCTGAAATGTGGCCGGTGTGTCTGTTAAGCACGTCGGGGCATCTCGCAAGTAGCTGTAGGACACCTGTCAGGTGTTGCAGGGCAACTCTATCGAGCTTTTCCGACAGTAACCTGTGGGTGGTCGGAAGCACTTGACAGTTGACCCGCCCGGAATGGTGCCAAATCAGCATCTGAAATGTGGCCAGTGTGTCTGTTAAGCACGTCGGGGCATCTCGCAAGTAGCTGTAGGACACCTGTCAGGTGCTGCAGGGCAACTCTGTCGAGTGTTTGCGACAGTAACCTGTGAGTGGTCGGAAGCACTTAACAGTTGACCCGCCCGGAATGGTGCCAAATCGGCATCTGAAATGTGGCCGGTGTGTCTGTTAAGCACGTCGGGGCATCTCGCAAGTAGCTGTAGGACACCTGTCAGGTGCTGCAGGGCAACTCTGTCGAGTGTTTCCGACAGTAACCTGTGAGTGGTCGGAAGCACTTGACAGTTGACCCGCCCGGAATGGTGCCAAATCGGCATCCGAAATGTGGCCGGTGTGTCTGTTAAGCACGTCGGGGCATCTCGCAAGTAGCTGTAGGACACCTATCAGGTGCTGCAGGGCAACTCTGTCGAGCTTTTCCGACAGTAACCTGTGAGTGGTCGGAAGCACTTGACAGTTGACCCGCCCGGAATGGTGCCAAATCGGCATCCGAAATGTGGCCGGTGTGTCTGTTAAGCACGTCGGGGCATCTCGCAAGTAGCTGTAGGACACCTGTGAGGTGCTGCAGGGCAACTCTGTCGAGCTTTTCCGACAGTAACCTGTGAGTGGTCCGAAGCACTTGACAGTTGACCCGCCCGGAATGGTGCCAAATCGGCATCTGAAATGTGGCCGGTGTGTCTGGTAAGCACGTCGGGGCATCTCGCAAGTAGCTGTAGGACACCTGTGAGGTGCTGCAGGGCAACTCTGTCGAGTGTTTGCGACAGTAACCTGTGAGTGGTCCGAAGCACTTGACAGTTGACCCGCCCGGAATGGTGCCAAATCGGCATCTGAAATGTGGCCGGTGTGTCTGTTAAGCACGTCGGGGCATCTCGCAAGTAGCTGTAGGACACCTGTCAGGTGCTGCAGGGCAACTCTGTCGAGTGTTTGCGACAGTAACCTGTGAGTGGTCCGAAGCACTTGACAGTTGACCCGCCCGGAATGGTGCCAAATCGGCATCTGAAATGTGGCCGGTGTGTCTGGTAAGCACGTCGGGGCATCTCGCAAGTAGCTGTAGGACACCTGTGAGGTGCTGCAGGGCAACTCTGTCGAGTGTTTGCGACAGTAACCTGTGAGTGGTCCGAAGCACTTGACAGTTGACCCGCCCGGAATGGTGCCAAATCGGCATCTGAAATGTGGCCGGTGTGTCTGGTAAGCACGTCGGGGCATCTCGCAAGTAGCTGTAGGACACCTGTCAGGTGCTGCAGGGCAACTCTGTCGAGCTTTTCCGACAGTAACCTGTGGGTGGTCGGAAGCACTTGACAGTTGACCCGCCCGGAATGGTGCCAAATCGGCATCCGAAATGTGGCCGGTGTGTCTGTTAAGCACGTCGGGGCATCTCGCAAGTAGCTGTAGGACACCTGTCAGGTGTTGCAGGGCAACTCTATCGAGCTTTTCCGACAGTAACCTGTGGGTGGTCGGAAGCACTTGACAGTTGACCCGCCCGGAATGGTGCCAAATCGGCATCCGAAATGTGGCCGGTGTGTCTGTTAAGCACGTCGGGGCATCTCGCAAGTAGCTGTAGGACACCTGTCAGGTGTTGCAGGGCAACTCTATCGAGCTTTTCCGACAGTAACCTGTGGGTGGTCGGAAGCACTTGACAGTTGACCCGTCCGGAATGGTGCCAAATCGGCATCAGAAATGTGGCCGGTGTGTCTGTTAAGCACGTCGGGGCATCTCGCAAGTAGCTGTAGGACACCTGTCAGGTGCTGCAGGGCAACTCTGTCGAGTGTTTGCGACAGTAACCTGTGAGTGGTCGGAAGCACTTGACAGTTGACCCGCCCGGAATGGTGCCAAATCGGCATCCGAAATGTGGCCGGTGTGTCTGTTAAGCACGTCGGGGCATCTCGCAAGTAGCTGTAGGACACCTGTGAGGTGCTGCAGGGCAACTCTGTCGAGTGCTTGCGACAGTAACATGTGAGTGGTCCGAAGCACTTGACAGTTGACCCGCCCGGAATGGTGCCAAATCGGCATCTGAAATGTGGCCGGTGTGTCTGTTAAGCACGTCGGGGCATCTCGAAAGTAGCTGTAGGACACCTGTCAGGTGCTGCAGGGCAACTCTATCGAGCTTTTCCGACAGTAACCTGTGAGTGGTCGGAAGCACTTGACAGTTGACCCGCCCGGAATGGTGCCAAATCGGCATCTGAAATGTGGCCGGTGTGTCTGTTAAGCACGTCGGGGCATCTCGCAAGTAGCTGTAGGACACCTGTCAGGTGTTGCAGGGCAACTCTATCGAGCTTTTCCGACAGTAACCTGTGAGTGGTCTGAAGCACTTGACAGTTGACCCGCCCGGAATGGTGCCAAATCGGCATCTGAAATGTGGCCGGTGTGTCTGTTAAGCACGTCGGGGCATCTCGCAAGTAGCTGTAGGACACCTGTCAGGTGCTGCAGGACAACTCTGTCGAGTGTTTCCGACAGTAACCTGTGAGTGGTCGGAAGCACTTGACAGTTGACCCGCCCGGAATGGTGCCAAATCGGCATCTGAAATGTGGCCGGTGTGTCTGTTAAGCACGTCGGGGCATCTCGCAAGTAGCTGTAGGACACCTGTCAGGTGCTGCAGGGCAACTCTGTCGAGTGTTTGCGACAGTAACCTGTGAGAGGTCCGAAGCACTTGACAGTTGACCCGCCCGGAATGGTGCCAAATCGGCATCTGAAATGTGGCCGGTGTGTCTGGTAAGCACGTCGGGGCATCTCGCAAGTAGCTGTAGGACACCTGTGAGGTGCTGCAGGGCAACTCTGTCGAGTGTTTGGGACAGTAACCTGTGAGTGGTCTGAAGCACTTGACAGTTGACCCGCCCGGAATGGTGGCAAATCGGCATCTGAAATGTGGCCGGTGTGTCTGTTAAGCACGTCGGGGCATCTCGCAAGTAGCTGTAGGACACCTGTCAGGTGCTGCAGGGCAACTCTATCGAGCTTTTCCGACAGTAACCTGTGAGTGGTCCGAAGCACTTGACAGTTGACCCGCCCGGAATGGTGCCAAATCGGCATCTGAAATGTGGCCGGTGTGTCTGTTAAGCACGTCGGGGCATCTCGCAAGTAGCTGTAGGACACCTGTCAGGTGTTGCAGGGCAACTCTATCGAGCTTTTCCGACAGTAACCTGTGGGTGGTCGGAAGCACTTGACAGTTGACCCGTCCGGAATGGTGCCAAATCGGCATCAGAAATGTGGCCGGTGTGTCTGTTAAGCACGTCGGGGCATCTCGCAAGTAGCTGTAGGACACCTGTCAGGTGCTGCAGGGCAACTCTGTCGAGTGTTTGCGACAGTAACCTGTGAGTGGTCGGAAGCACTTGACAGTTGACCCGCCCGGAATGGTGCCAAATCGGCATCCGAAATGTGGCCGGTGTGTCTGTTAAGCACGTCGGGGCATCTCGCAAGTAGCTGTAGGACACCTGTGAGGTGCTGCAGGGCAACTCTGTCGAGTGCTTGCGACAGTAACATGTGAGTGGTCCGAAGCACTTGACAGTTGACCCGCCCGGAATGGTGCCAAATCGGCATCTGAAATGTGGCCGGTGTGTCTGTTAAGCACGTCGGGGCATCTCGAAAGTAGCTGTAGGACACCTGTCAGGTGCTGCAGGGCAACTCTATCGAGCTTTTCCGACAGTAACCTGTGAGTGGTCGGAAGCACTTGACAGTTGACCCGCCCGGAATGGTGCCAAATCGGCATCTGAAATGTGGCCGGTGTGTCTGTTAAGCACGTCGGGGCATCTCGCAAGTAGCTGTAGGACACCTGTCAGGTGTTGCAGGGCAACTCTATCGAGCTTTTCCGACAGTAACCTGTGAGTGGTCTGAAGCACTTGACAGTTGACCCGCCCGGAATGGTGCCAAATCGGCATCTGAAATGTGGCCGGTGTGTCTGTTAAGCACGTCGGGGCATCTCGCAAGTAGCTGTAGGACACCTGTCAGGTGCTGCAGGACAACTCTGTCGAGTGTTTCCGACAGTAACCTGTGAGTGGTCGGAAGCACTTGACAGTTGACCCGCCCGGAATGGTGCCAAATCGGCATCTGAAATGTGGCCGGTGTGTCTGTTAAGCACGTCGGGGCATCTCGCAAGTAGCTGTAGGACACCTGTCAGGTGCTGCAGGGCAACTCTGTCGAGTGTTTGCGACAGTAACCTGTGAGAGGTCCGAAGCACTTGACAGTTGACCCGCCCGGAATGGTGCCAAATCGGCATCTGAAATGTGGCCGGTGTGTCTGGTAAGCACGTCGGGGCATCTCGCAAGTAGCTGTAGGACACCTGTGAGGTGCTGCAGGGCAACTCTGTCGAGTGTTTGGGACAGTAACCTGTGAGTGGTCTGAAGCACTTGACAGTTGACCCGCCCGGAATGGTGGCAAATCGGCATCTGAAATGTGGCCGGTGTGTCTGTTAAGCACGTCGGGGCATCTCGCAAGTAGCTGTAGGACACCTGTCAGGTGCTGCAGGGCAACTCTATCGAGCTTTTCCGACAGTAACCTGTGAGTGGTCCGAAGCACTTGACAGTTGACCCGCCCGGAATGGTGCCAAATCGGCATCTGAAATGTGGCCGGTGTGTCTGTTAAGCACGTCGGGGCATCTCGCAAGTAGCTGTAGGACACCTGTCAGGTGTTGCAGGGCAACTCTATCGAGCTTTTCCGACAGTAACCTGTGGGTGGTCGGAAGCACTTGACAGTTGACCCGCCCGGAATGGTGCCAAATCAGCATCTGAAATGTGGCCAGTGTGTCTGTTAAGCACGTCGGGGCATCTCGCAAGTAGCTGTAGGACACCTGTCAGGTGCTGCAGGGCAACTCTGTCGAGTGTTTGCGACAGTAACCTGTGAGTGGTCGGAAGCACTTAACAGTTGACCCGCCCGGAATGGTGCCAAATCGGCATCTGAAATGTGGCCGGTGTGTCTGTTAAGCACGTCGGGGCATCTCGCAAGTAGCTGTAGGACACCTGTCAGGTGCTGCAGGGCAACTCTGTCGAGTGTTTCCGACAGTAACCTGTGAGTGGTCGGAAGCACTTGACAGTTGACCCGCCCGGAATGGTGCCAAATCGGCATCCGAAATGTGGCCGGTGTGTCTGTTAAGCACGTCGGGGCATCTCGCAAGTAGCTGTAGGACACCTATCAGGTGCTGCAGGGCAACTCTGTCGAGCTTTTCCGACAGTAACCTGTGAGTGGTCGGAAGCACTTGACAGTTGACCCGCCCGGAATGGTGCCAAATCGGCATCCGAAATGTGGCCGGTGTGTCTGTTAAGCACGTCGGGGCATCTCGCAAGTAGCTGTAGGACACCTGTGAGGTGCTGCAGGGCAACTCTGTCGAGCTTTTCCGACAGTAACCTGTGAGTGGTCCGAAGCACTTGACAGTTGACCCGCCCGGAATGGTGCCAAATCGGCATCTGAAATGTGGCCGGTGTGTCTGGTAAGCACGTCGGGGCATCTCGCAAGTAGCTGTAGGACACCTGTGAGGTGCTGCAGGGCAACTCTGTCGAGTGTTTGCGACAGTAACCTGTGAGTGGTCCGAAGCACTTGAAAGTTGACCCGCCCGGAATGGTGCCAAATCGGCATCTGAAATGTGGCCGGTGTGTCTGTTAAGCACGTCGGGGCATCTCGCAAGTAGCTGTAGGACACCTGTCAGGTGCTGCAGGGCAACTCTGTCGAGTGTTTGCGACAGTAACCTGTGAGTGGTCCGAAGCACTTGACAGTTGACCCGCCCGGAATGGTGCCAAATCGGCATCTGAAATGTGGCCGGTGTGTCTGGTAAGCACGTCGGGGCATCTCGCAAGTAGCTGTAGGACACCTGTGAGGTGCTGCAGGGCAACTCTGTCGAGTGTTTGCGACAGTAACCTGTGAGTGGTCCGAAGCACTTGACAGTTGACCCGCCCGGAATGGTGCCAAATCGGCATCTGAAATGTGGCCGGTGTGTCTGGTAAGCACGTCGGGGCATCTCGCAAGTAGCTGTAGGACACCTGTCAGGTGCTGCAGGGCAACTCTGTCGAGCTTTTCCGACAGTAACCTGTGGGTGGTCGGAAGCACTTGACAGTTGACCCGCCCGGAATGGTGCCAAATCGGCATCCGAAATGTGGCCGGTGTGTCTGTTAAGCACGTCGGGGCATCTCGCAAGTAGCTGTAGGACACCTGTCAGGTGTTGCAGGGCAACTCTATCGAGCTTTTCCGACAGTAACCTGTGGGTGGTCGGAAGCACTTGACAGTTGACCCGCCCGGAATGGTGCCAAATCGGCATCTGAAATGTGGCCGGTGTGTCTGGTAAGCACGTCGGGGCATCTCGCAAGTAGCTGTAGGACACCTGTGAGGTGCTGCAGGGCAACTCTGTCGAGTGTTTGCGACAGTAACCTGTGAGTGGTCCGAAGCACTTGACAGTTGACCCGCCCGGAATGGTGCCAAATCGGCATCTGAAATGTGGCCGGTGTGTCTGTTAAGCACGTCGGGGCATCTCGCAAGTAGCTGTAGGACACCTGTCAGGTGCTGCAGGGCAACTCTGTCGAGTGTTTGCGACAGTAACCTGTGAGTGGTCCGAAGCACTTGACAGTTGACCCGCCCGGAATGGTGCCAAATCGGCATCTGAAATGTGGCCGGTGTGTCTGGTAAGCACGTCGGGGCATCTCGCAAGTAGCTGTAGGACACCTGTGAGGTGCTGCAGGGCAACTCTGTCGAGTGTTTGCGACAGTAACCTGTGAGTGGTCCGAAGCACTTGACAGTTGACCCGCCCGGAATGGTGCCAAATCGGCATCTGAAATGTGGCCGGTGTGTCTGGTAAGCACGTCGGGGCATCTCGCAAGTAGCTGTAGGACACCTGTCAGGTGCTGCAGGGCAACTCTGTCGAGTGTTTGCGACAGAAACCTGTGGGTGGTCGGAAGCACTTGACAGTTGACCCGCCCGGAATGGTGCCAAATCAGCATCTGAAATGTGGCCGGTGTGTCTGGTAAGCACGTCGGGGCATCTCGCAAGTAGCTGTAGGACACCTGTGAGGTGCTGCAGGGCAACTCTGTCGAGTGTTTGGGACAGTAACCTGTGAGTGGTCTGAAGCACTTGACAGTTGACCCGCCCGGAATGGTGGCAAATCGGCATCTGAAATGTGGCCGGTGTGTCTGTTAAGCACGTCGGGGCATCTCGCAAGTAGCTGTAGGACACCTGTCAGGTGCTGCAGGGCAACTCTGTCGAGCTTTTCCGACAGTAACCTGTGGGTGGTCCGAAGCACTTGACAGTTGACCCGCCCGGAATGGTGCCAAATCAGCATCTAAAATGTGGCCGGTGTGTCTGTTAAGCACGTCGGGGCATCTCGCAAGTAGCTGTAGGACACCTGTCAGGTGCTGCAGGGCAACTCTGTCGAGCTTTTCCGACAGTAACCTGTGGGTGGTCCGAAGCACTTGACAGTTGACCCGCCCGGAATGGTGCCAAATCAGCATCTAAAATGTGGCCGGTGTGTCTGTTAAGCACGTCGGGGCATCTCGCAAGTAGCTGTAGGACACCTGTGAGGTGCTGCAGGGCAACTCTGTCGAGTGTTTGCGACAGTAACCTGTGAGTGGTCCGAAGCACTTGACAGTTGACCCGCCCGGAATGGTGCCAAATCGGCATCTGAAATGTGGCCGGTGTGTCTGTTAAGCACGTCGGGGCATCTCGCAAGTAGCTGTAGGACACCTGTGAGGTGCTGCAGGGCAACTCTGTCGAGTGTTTGCGACAGAAACCTGTGAGTCGTCCGAAGCACTTGACAGTTGACCCGCCCGGAATGGTGCCAAATCGGCATCTGAAATGTGGCCGGTGTGTCTGGTAAGCACGTCGGGGCATCTCGCAAGTAGCTGTAGGACACCTGTGAGGTGCTGCAGGGCAACTCTGTCGAGTGTTTGCGACAGTAACCTGTGAGTGGTCCGAAGCACTTGACAGTTGACCCGCCCGGAATGGTGCCAAATCGGCATCTG
This sequence comes from Heligmosomoides polygyrus polygyrus, assembly GCA_947396885.1. Lineage (NCBI taxonomy): Eukaryota > Metazoa > Nematoda > Chromadorea > Rhabditida > Heligmosomidae > Heligmosomoides > Heligmosomoides polygyrus. The sequence goes on along the minus strand of OX377205.1, from coordinate 99,759,556 downwards.
AAATGTGGCCGGTGTGTCTGTTAAGCACGTCGGGGCATCTCGCAAGTAGCTGTAGGACACCTGTGAGGTGCTGCAGGGCAACTCTGTCGAGTGTTTGCGACAGAAACCTGTGAGTGGTCCGAAGCACTTGACAGTTGACCCGCCCGGAATGGTGCCAAATCGGCATCTGAAATGTGGCCGGTGTGTCTGTTAAGCACGTCGGGGCATCTCGCAAGTAGCTGTAGGACACCTGTGAGGTGCTGCAGGGCAACTCTGTCGAGTGTTTGCGACAGTAACCTGTGAGTGGTCCGAAGCACTTGACAGTTGACCCGCCCGGAATGGTGCCAAATCGGCATCTGAAATGTGGCCGGTGTGTCTGGTAAGCACGTCGGGGCATCTCGCAAGTAGCTGTAGGACACCTGTGAGGTGCTGCAGGGCAACTCTGTCGAGTGTTTGCGACAGTAACCTGTGAGTGGTCCGAAGCACTTGACAGTTGACCCGCCCGGAATGGTGCCAAATCGGCATCTGAAATGTGGCCGGTGTGTCTGTTAAGCACGTCGGGGCATCTCGCAAGTAGCTGTAGGACACCTGTCAGGTGCTGCAGGGCAACTCTGTCGAGCTTTTCCGACAGTAACCTGTGAGTGGTCGGAAGCACTTGACAGTTGACCCGCCCGGAATGGTGCCAAATCGGCATCTGAAATGTGGCCGGTGTGTCTGTTAAGCACGTCGGGGCATCTCGCAAGTAGCTGTAGGACACCTGTCAGGTGTTGCAGGGCAACTCTATCGAGCTTTTCCGACAGTAACCTGTGGGTGGTCGGAAGCACTTGACAGTTGACCCGCCCGGAATGGTGCCAAATCAGCATCTGAAATGTGGCCGGTGTGTCTGTTAAGCACGTCGGGGCATCTCGCAAGTAGCTGTAGGACACCTGTCAGGTGCTGCAGGGCAACTCTGTCGAGTGTTTGCGACAGTAACCTGTGAGTGGTCGGAAGCACTTAACAGTTGACCCGCCCGGAATGGTGCCAAATCGGCATCTGAAATGTGGCCGGTGTGTCTGTTAAGCACGTCGGGGCATCTCGCAAGTAGCTGTAGGACACCTGTCAGGTGCTGCAGGACAACTCTGTCGAGTGTTTCCGACAGTAACCTGTGAGTGGTCGGAAGCACTTGACAGTTGACCCGCCCGGAATGGTGCCAAATCGGCATCCGAAATGTGGCCGGTGTGTCTGTTAAGCACGTCGGGGCATCTCGCAAGTAGCTGTAGGACACCTGTCAGGTGTTGCAGGGCAACTCTATCGAGCTTTTCCGACAGTAACCTGTGGGTGGTCGGAAGCACTTGACAGTTGACCCGCCCGGAATGGTGCCAAATCGGCATCTGAAATGTGGCCGGTGTGTCTGTTAAGCACGTCGGGGCATCTCGCAAGTAGCTGTAGGACACCTGTCAGGTGCTGCAGGGCAACTCTGTCGAGTGTTTGCGACAGTAACCTGTGAGTGGTCCGAAGCACTTGACAGTTGACCCGCCCGGAATGGTGCCAAATCGGCATCTGAAATGTGGCCGGTGTGTCTGGTAAGCACGTCGGGGCATCTCGCAAGTAGCTGTAGGACACCTGTGAGGTGCTGCAGGGCAACTCTGTCGAGTGTTTGCGACAGTAACCTGTGAGTGGTCCAAAGCACTTGACAGTTGACCCGCCCGGAATGGTGCCAAATCGGCATCTGAAATGTGGCCGGTGTGTCTGGTAAGCACGTCGGGGCATCTCGCAAGTAGCTGTAGGACACCTGTCAGGTGCTGCAGGGCAACTCTGTCGAGTGTTTGCGACAGTAACCTGTGAGTGGTCCGAAGCACTTGACAGTTGACCCGCCCGGAATGGTGCCAAATCGGCATCTGAAATGTGGCCGGTGTGTCTGTTAAGCACGTCGGGGCATCTCGCAAGTAGCTGTAGGACACCTGTCAGGTGCTGCAGGGCAACTCTGTCGAGTGTTTGCGACAGTAACCTGTGAGTGGTCCGAAGCACTTGACAGTTGACCCGCCCGGAATGGTGCCAAATCGGCATCTGAAATGTGGCCGGTGTGTCTGGTAAGCACGTCGGGGCATCTCGCAAGTAGCTGTAGGACACCTGTGAGGTGCTGCAGGGCAACTCTGTCGAGTGTTTGCGACAGTAACCTGTGAGTGGTCCAAAGCACTTGACAGTTGACCCGCCCGGAATGGTGCCAAATCGGCATCTGAAATGTGGCCGGTGTGTCTGGTAAGCACGTCGGGGCATCTCGCAAGTAGCTGTAGGACACCTGTGAGGTGCTGCAGGGCAACTCTGTCGAGTGTTTGCGACAGAAACCTGTGGGTGGTCGGAAGCACTTGACAGTTGACCCGCCCGGAATGGTGCCAAATCAGCATCTGAAATGTGGCCGGTGTGTCTGTTAAGCACGTCGGGGCATCTCGCAAGTAGCTGTAGGACACCTGTCAGGTGCTGCAGGGCAACTCTGTCGAGCTTTTCCGACAGTAACCTGTGAGTGGTCGGAAGCACTTGACAGTTGACCCGCCCGGAATGGTGCCAAATCGGCATCTGAAATGTGGCCGGTGTGTCTGGTAAGCACGTCGGGGCATCTCGCAAGTAGCTGTAGGACACCTGTGAGGTGCTGCAGGGCAACTCTGTCGAGCTTTTCCGACAGTAACCTGTGGGTGGTCCGAAGCACTTGACAGTTGACCCGCCCGGAATGGTGCCAAATCAGCATCTGAAATGTGGCCGGTGTGTCTGTTAAGCACGTCGGGGCATCTCGCAAGTAGCTGTAGGACACCTGTGAGGTGCTGCAGGGCAACTCTGTCGAGTGTTTGCGACAGTAACCTGTGAGTGGTCCGAAGCACTTGACAGTTGACCCGCCCGGAATGGTGCCAAATCGGCATCTGAAATGTGGCCGGTGTGTCTGTTAAGCACGTCGGGGCATCTCGCAAGTAGCTGTAGGACACCTGTGAGGTGCTGCAGGGCAACTCTGTCGAGTGTTTGCGACAGAAACCTGTGAGTCGTCCGAAGCACTTGACAGTTGACCCGCCCGGAATGGTGCCAAATCGGCATCTGAAATGTGGCCGGTGTGTCTGGTAAGCACGTCGGGGCATCTCGCAAGTAGCTGTAGGACACCTGTGAGGTGCTGCAGGGCAACTCTGTCGAGTGTTTGCGACAGTAACCTGTGAGTGGTCCGAAGCACTTGACAGTTGACCCGCCCGGAATGGTGCCAAATCGGCATCTGAAATGTGGCCGGTGTGTCTGTTAAGCACGTCGGGGCATCTCGCAAGTAGCTGTAGGACACCTGTGAGGTGCTGCAGGGCAACTCTGTCGAGCTTTTCCGACAGTAACCTGTGAGTGGTCCGAAGCACTTGACAGTTGACCCGCCCGGAATGGTGCCAAATCGGCATCTGAAATGTGGCCGGTGTGTCTGTTAAGCACGTCGGGGCATCTCGCAAGTAGCTGTAGGACACCTGTCAGGTGCTGCAGGGCAACTCTGTCGAGTGTTTGCGACAGTAACCTGTGAGTGGTCCGAAGCACTTGACAGTTGACCCGCCCGGAATGGTGCCAAATCGGCATCTGAAATGTGGCCGGTGTGTCTGGTAAGCACGTCGGGGCATCTCGCAAGTAGCTGTAGGACACCTGTGAGGTGCTGCAGGGCAACTCTGTCGAGTGTTTGCGACAGTAACCTGTGAGTGGTCCGAAGCACTTGACAGTTGACCCGCCCGGAATGGTGCCAAATCGGCATCTGAAATGTGGCCGGTGTGTCTGTTAAGCACGTCGGGGCATCTCGCAAGTAGCTGTAGGACACCTGTCAGGTGCTGCAGGGCAACTCTGTCGAGCTTTTCCGACAGTAACCTGTGAGTGGTCCGAAGCACTTGACAGTTGACCCGCCCGGAATGGTGCCAAATCGGCATCTGAAATGTGGCCGGTGTGTCTGGTAAGCACGTCGGGGCATCTCGCAAGTAGCTGTAGGACACCTGTGAGGTGCTGCAGGGCAACTCTGTCGAGTGTTTGCGACAGTAACCTGTGAGTGGTCCGAAGCACTTGACAGTTGACCCGCCCGGAATGGTGCCAAATCGGCATCTGAAATGTGGCCGGTGTGTCTGTTAAGCACGTCGGGGCATCTCGCAAGTAGCTGTAGGACACCTGTGAGGTGCTGCAGGGCAACTCTGTCGAGTGTTTGCGACAGAAACCTGTGGGTGGTCGGAAGCACTTGACAGTTGACCCGCCCGGAATGGTGCCAAATCAGCATCTGAAATGTGGCCGGTGTGTCTGTTAAGCACGTCGGGGCATCTCGCAAGTAGCTGTAGGACACCTGTCAGGTGCTGCAGGGCAACTCTGTCGAGCTTTTCCGACAGTAACCTGTGAGTGGTCGGAAGCACTTGACAGTTGACCCGCCCGGAATGGTGCCAAATCGGCATCTGAAATGTGGCCGGTGTGTCTGGTAAGCACGTCGGGGCATCTCGCAAGTAGCTGTAGGACACCTGTGAGGTGCTGCAGGGCAACTCTGTCGAGCTTTTCCGACAGTAACCTGTGGGTGGTCCGAAGCACTTGACAGTTGACCCGCCCGGAATGGTGCCAAATCAGCATCTGAAATGTGGCCGGTGTGTCTGTTAAGCACGTCGGGGCATCTCGCAAGTAGCTGTAGGACACCTGTGAGGTGCTGCAGGGCAACTCTGTCGAGTGTTTGCGACAGTAACCTGTGAGTGGTCCGAAGCACTTGACAGTTGACCCGCCCGGAATGGTGCCAAATCGGCATCTGAAATGTGGCCGGTGTGTCTGTTAAGCACGTCGGGGCATCTCGCAAGTAGCTGTAGGACACCTGTGAGGTGCTGCAGGGCAACTCTGTCGAGTGTTTGCGACAGAAACCTGTGAGTCGTCCGAAGCACTTGACAGTTGACCCGCCCGGAATGGTGCCAAATCGGCATCTGAAATGTGGCCGGTGTGTCTGGTAAGCACGTCGGGGCATCTCGCAAGTAGCTGTAGGACACCTGTGAGGTGCTGCAGGGCAACTCTGTCGAGTGTTTGCGACAGTAACCTGTGAGTGGTCCGAAGCACTTGACAGTTGACCCGCCCGGAATGGTGCCAAATCGGCATCTGAAATGTGGCCGGTGTGTCTGTTAAGCACGTCGGGGCATCTCGCAAGTAGCTGTAGGACACCTGTGAGGTGCTGCAGGGCAACTCTGTCGAGCTTTTCCGACAGTAACCTGTGAGTGGTCCGAAGCACTTGACAGTTGACCCGCCCGGAATGGTGCCAAATCGGCATCTGAAATGTGGCCGGTGTGTCTGTTAAGCACGTCGGGGCATCTCGCAAGTAGCTGTAGGACACCTGTCAGGTGCTGCAGGGCAACTCTGTCGAGTGTTTGCGACAGTAACCTGTGAGTGGTCCGAAGCACTTGACAGTTGACCCGCCCGGAATGGTGCCAAATCGGCATCTGAAATGTGGCCGGTGTGTCTGGTAAGCACGTCGGGGCATCTCGCAAGTAGCTGTAGGACACCTGTGAGGTGCTGCAGGGCAACTCTGTCGAGTGTTTGCGACAGTAACCTGTGAGTGGTCCGAAGCACTTGACAGTTGACCCGCCCGGAATGGTGCCAAATCGGCATCTGAAATGTGGCCGGTGTGTCTGTTAAGCACGTCGGGGCATCTCGCAAGTAGCTGTAGGACACCTGTCAGGTGCTGCAGGGCAACTCTGTCGAGCTTTTCCGACAGTAACCTGTGAGTGGTCCGAAGCACTTGACAGTTGACCCGCCCGGAATGGTGCCAAATCGGCATCTGAAATGTGGCCGGTGTGTCTGGTAAGCACGTCGGGGCATCTCGCAAGTAGCTGTAGGACACCTGTGAGGTGCTGCAGGGCAACTCTGTCGAGTGTTTGCGACAGTAACCTGTGAGTGGTCCGAAGCACTTGACAGTTGACCCGCCCGGAATGGTGCCAAATCGGCATCTGAAATGTGGCCGGTGTGTCTGTTAAGCACGTCGGGGCATCTCGCAAGTAGCTGTAGGACACCTGTCAGGTGCTGCAGGGCAACTCTGTCGAGCTTTTCCGACAGTAACCTGTGAGTGGTCGGAAGCACTTGACAGTTGACCCGCCCGGAATGGTGCCAAATCGGCATCTGAAATGTGGCCGGTGTGTCTGTTAAGCACGTCGGGGCATCTCGCAAGTAGCTGTAGGACACCTGTCAGGTGTTGCAGGGCAACTCTATCGAGCTTTTCCGACAGTAACCTGTGGGTGGTCGGAAGCACTTGACAGTTGACCCGCCCGGAATGGTGCCAAATCAGCATCTGAAATGTGGCCGGTGTGTCTGTTAAGCACGTCGGGGCATCTCGCAAGTAGCTGTAGGACACCTGTCAGGTGCTGCAGGGCAACTCTGTCGAGTGTTTGCGACAGTAACCTGTGAGTGGTCGGAAGCACTTAACAGTTGACCCGCCCGGAATGGTGCCAAATCGGCATCTGAAATGTGGCCGGTGTGTCTGTTAAGCACGTCGGGGCATCTCGCAAGTAGCTGTAGGACACCTGTCAGGTGCTGCAGGACAACTCTGTCGAGTGTTTCCGACAGTAACCTGTGAGTGGTCGGAAGCACTTGACAGTTGACCCGCCCGGAATGGTGCCAAATCGGCATCCGAAATGTGGCCGGTGTGTCTGTTAAGCACGTCGGGGCATCTCGCAAGTAGCTGTAGGACACCTGTCAGGTGTTGCAGGGCAACTCTATCGAGCTTTTCCGACAGTAACCTGTGGGTGGTCGGAAGCACTTGACAGTTGACCCGCCCGGAATGGTGCCAAATCAGCATCTGAAATGTGGCCGGTGTGTCTGTTAAGCACGTCGGGGCATCTCGCAAGTAGCTGTAGGACACCTGTCAGGTGCTGCAGGGCAACTCTGTCGAGTGTTTGCGACAGTAACCTGTGAGTGGTCCGAAGCACTTGACAGTTGACCCGCCCGGAATGGTGCCAAATCGGCATCTGAAATGTGGCCGGTGTGTCTGTTAAGCACGTCGGGGCATCTCGCAAGTAGCTGTAGGACACCTGTCAGGTGCTGCAGGGCAACTCTGTCGAGTGTTTGCGACAGTAACCTGTGAGTGGTCCGAAGCACTTGACAGTTGACCCGCCCGGAATGGTGCCAAATCGGCATCTGAAATGTGGCCGGTGTGTCTGTTAAGCACGTCGGGGCATCTCGCAAGTAGCTGTAGGACACCTGTCAGGTGCTGCAGGGCAACTCTGTCGAGCTTTTCCGACAGTAACCTGTGAGTGGTCGGAAGCACTTGACAGTTGACCCGCCCGGAATGGTGCCAAATCGGCATCTGAAATGTGGCCGGTGTGTCTGTTAAGCACGTCGGGGCATCTCGCAAGTAGCTGTAGGACACCTGTCAGGTGTTGCAGGGCAACTCTATCGAGCTTTTCCGACAGTAACCTGTGGGTGGTCGGAAGCACTTGACAGTTGACCCGCCCGGAATGGTGCCAAATCAGCATCTGAAATGTGGCCGGTGTGTCTGTTAAGCACGTCGGGGCATCTCGCAAGTAGCTGTAGGACACCTGTCAGGTGCTGCAGGGCAACTCTGTCGAGTGTTTGCGACAGTAACCTGTGAGTGGTCGGAAGCACTTAACAGTTGACCCGCCCGGAATGGTGCCAAATCGGCATCTGAAATGTGGCCGGTGTGTCTGTTAAGCACGTCGGGGCATCTCGCAAGTAGCTGTAGGACACCTGTCAGGTGCTGCAGGACAACTCTGTCGAGTGTTTCCGACAGTAACCTGTGAGTGGTCGGAAGCACTTGACAGTTGACCCGCCCGGAATGGTGCCAAATCGGCATCCGAAATGTGGCCGGTGTGTCTGTTAAGCACGTCGGGGCATCTCGCAAGTAGCTGTAGGACACCTGTCAGGTGTTGCAGGGCAACTCTATCGAGCTTTTCCGACAGTAACCTGTGGGTGGTCGGAAGCACTTGACAGTTGACCCGCCCGGAATGGTGCCAAATCAGCATCTGAAATGTGGCCGGTGTGTCTGTTAAGCACGTCGGGGCATCTCGCAAGTAGCTGTAGGACACCTGTCAGGTGCTGCAGGGCAACTCTGTCGAGTGTTTGCGACAGTAACCTGTGAGTGGTCCGAAGCACTTGACAGTTGACCCGCCCGGAATGGTGCCAAATCGGCATCTGAAATGTGGCCGGTGTGTCTGTTAAGCACGTCGGGGCATCTCGCAAGTAGCTGTAGGACACCTGTCAGGTGCTGCAGGGCAACTCTGTCGAGTGTTTGCGACAGTAACCTGTGAGTGGTCCGAAGCACTTGACAGTTGACCCGCCCGGAATGGTGCCAAATCGGCATCTGAAATGTGGCCGGTGTGTCTGGTAAGCACGTCGGGGCATCTCGCAAGTAGCTGTAGGACACCTGTGAGGTGCTGCAGGGCAACTCTGTCGAGTGTTTGCGACAGTAACCTGTGAGTGGTCCGAAGCACTTGACAGTTGACCCGCCCGGAATGGTGCCAAATCGGCATCTGAAATGTGGCCGGTGTGTCTGTTAAGCACGTCGGGGCATCTCGCAAGTAGCTGTAGGACACCTGTCAGGTGCTGCAGGGCAACTCTGTCGAGTGTTTGCGACAGTAACCTGTGAGTGGTCCGAAGCACTTGACAGTTGACCCGCCCGGAATGGTGCCAAATCGGCATCTGAAATGTGGCCGGTGTGTCTGTTAAGCACGTCGGGGCATCTCGCAAGTAGCTGTAGGACACCTGTCAGGTGCTGCAGGGCAACTCTGTCGAGTGTTTGCGACAGTAACCTGTGAGTGGTCCGAAGCACTTGACAGTTGACCCGCCCGGAATGGTGCCAAATCGGCATCTGAAATGTGGCCGGTGTGTCTGGTAAGCACGTCGGGGCATCTCGCAAGTAGCTGTAGGACACCTGTGAGGTGCTGCAGGGCAACTCTGTCGAGTGTTTGCGACAGTAACCTGTGAGTGGTCCGAAGCACTTGACAGTTGACCCGCCCGGAATGGTGCCAAATCGGCATCTGAAATGTGGCCGGTGTGTCTGGTAAGCACGTCGGGGCATCTCGCAAGTAGCTGTAGGACACCTGTGAGGTGCTGCAGGGCAACTCTGTCGAGTGTTTGCGACAGAAACCTGTGGGTGGTCGGAAGCACTTGACAGTTGACCCGCCCGGAATGGTGCCAAATCAGCATCTGAAATGTGGCCGGTGTGTCTGTTAAGCACGTCGGGGCATCTCGCAAGTAGCTGTAGGACACCTGTCAGGTGCTGCAGGGCAACTCTGTCGAGCTTTTCCGACAGTAACCTGTGAGTGGTCGGAAGCACTTGACAGTTGACCCGCCCGGAATGGTGCCAAATCGGCATCTGAAATGTGGCCGGTGTGTCTGGTAAGCACGTCGGGGCATCTCGCAAGTAGCTGTAGGACACCTGTGAGGTGCTGCAGGGCAACTCTGTCGAGCTTTTCCGACAGTAACCTGTGGGTGGTCCGAAGCACTTGACAGTTGACCCGCCCGGAATGGTGCCAAATCAGCATCTGAAATGTGGCCGGTGTGTCTGTTAAGCACGTCGGGGCATCTCGCAAGTAGCTGTAGGACACCTGTGAGGTGCTGCAGGGCAACTCTGTCGAGTGTTTGCGACAGTAACCTGTGAGTGGTCCGAAGCACTTGACAGTTGACCCGCCCGGAATGGTGCCAAATCGGCATCTGAAATGTGGCCGGTGTGTCTGTTAAGCACGTCGGGGCATCTCGCAAGTAGCTGTAGGACACCTGTGAGGTGCTGCAGGGCAACTCTGTCGAGTGTTTGCGACAGAAACCTGTGAGTCGTCCGAAGCACTTGACAGTTGACCCGCCCGGAATGGTGCCAAATCGGCATCTGAAATGTGGCCGGTGTGTCTGGTAAGCACGTCGGGGCATCTCGCAAGTAGCTGTAGGACACCTGTGAGGTGCTGCAGGGCAACTCTGTCGAGTGTTTGCGACAGTAACCTGTGAGTGGTCCGAAGCACTTGACAGTTGACCCGCCCGGAATGGTGCCAAATCGGCATCTGAAATGTGGCCGGTGTGTCTGTTAAGCACGTCGGGGCATCTCGCAAGTAGCTGTAGGACACCTGTGAGGTGCTGCAGGGCAACTCTGTCGAGCTTTTCCGACAGTAACCTGTGAGTGGTCCGAAGCACTTGACAGTTGACCCGCCCGGAATGGTGCCAAATCGGCATCTGAAATGTGGCCGGTGTGTCTGTTAAGCACGTCGGGGCATCTCGCAAGTAGCTGTAGGACACCTGTCAGGTGCTGCAGGGCAACTCTGTCGAGTGTTTGCGACAGTAACCTGTGAGTGGTCCGAAGCACTTGACAGTTGACCCGCCCGGAATGGTGCCAAATCGGCATCTGAAATGTGGCCGGTGTGTCTGGTAAGCACGTCGGGGCATCTCGCAAGTAGCTGTAGGACACCTGTGAGGTGCTGCAGGGCAACTCTGTCGAGTGTTTGCGACAGTAACCTGTGAGTGGTCCGAAGCACTTGACAGTTGACCCGCCCGGAATGGTGCCAAATCGGCATCTGAAATGTGGCCGGTGTGTCTGTTAAGCACGTCGGGGCATCTCGCAAGTAGCTGTAGGACACCTGTCCGGTGCTGCAGGGCAACTCTGTCGAGCTTTTCCGACAGTAACCTGTGAGTGGTCGGAAGCACTTGACAGTTGACCCGCCCGGAATGGTGCCAAATCGGCATCTGAAATGTGGCCGGTGTGTCTGTTAAGCACGTCGGGGCATCTCGCAAGTAGCTGTAGGACACCTGTCAGGTGTTGCAGGGCAACTCTATCGAGCTTTTCCGACAGTAACCTGTGGGTGGTCGGAAGCACTTGACAGTTGACCCGCCCGGAATGGTGCCAAATCGGCATCCGAAATGTGGCCGGTGTGTCTGTTAAGCACGTCGGGGCATCTCGCAAGTAGCTGTAGGACACCTGTCAGGTGTTGCAGGGCAACTCTATCGAGCTTTTCCGACAGTAACCTGTGGGTGGTCGGAAGCACTTGACAGTTGACCCGCCCGGAATGGTGCCAAATCAGCATCTGAAATGTGGCCGGTGTGTCTGTTAAGCACGTCGGGGCATCTCGCAAGTAGCTGTAGGACACCTGTCAGGTGCTGCAGGGCAACTCTGTCGAGTGTTTGCGACAGTAACCTGTGAGTGGTCGGAAGCACTTAACAGTTGACCCGCCCGGAATGGTGCCAAATCGGCATCTGAAATGTGGCCGGTGTGTCTGGTAAGCACGTCGGGGCATCTCGCAAGTAGCTGTAGGACACCTGTGAGGTGCTGCAGGGCAACTCTGTCGAGTGTTTGCGACAGTAACCTGTGAGTGGTCCGAAGCACTTGACAGTTGACCCGCCCGGAATGGTGCCAAATCGGCATCTGAAATGTGGCCGGTGTGTCTGTTAAGCACGTCGGGGCATCTCGCAAGTAGCTGTAGGACACCTGTCAGGTGCTGCAGGACAACTCTGTCGAGTGTTTCCGACAGTAACCTGTGAGTGGTCGGAAGCACTTGACAGTTGACCCGCCCGGAATGGTGCCAAATCGGCATCCGAAATGTGGCCGGTGTGTCTGTTAAGCACGTCGGGGCATCTCGCAAGTAGCTGTAGGACACCTGTCAGGTGTTGCAGGGCAACTCTATCGAGCTTTTCCGACAGTAACCTGTGGGTGGTCGGAAGCACTTGACAGTTGACCCGCCCGGAATGGTGCCAAATCAGCATCTGAAATGTGGCCGGTGTGTCTGTTAAGCACGTCGGGGCATCTCGCAAGTAGCTGTAGGACACCTGTCAGGTGCTGCAGGGCAACTCTGTCGAGTGTTTGCGACAGTAACCTGTGAGTGGTCGGAAGCACTTAACAGTTGACCCGCCCGGAATGGTGCCAAATCGGCATCTGAAATGTGGCCGGTGTGTCTGGTAAGCACGTCGGGGCATCTCGCAAGTAGCTGTAGGACACCTGTGAGGTGCTGCAGGGCAACTCTGTCGAGTGTTTGCGACAGTAACCTGTGAGTGGTCCGAAGCACTTGACAGTTGACCCGCCCGGAATGGTGCCAAATCGGCATCTGAAATGTGGCCGGTGTGTCTGGTAAGCACGTCGGGGCATCTCGCAAGTAGCTGTAGGACACCTGTGAGGTGCTGCAGGGCAACTCTGTCGAGTGTTTGCGACAGTAACCTGTGAGTGGTCTGAAGCACATGACAGTTGACCCGCCCGGAATGGTGCCAAATCGGCATCTGAAATGTGGCCGGTGTGTCTGTTAAGCACGTCGGGGCATCTCGCAAGTAGCTGTAGGACACCTGTCAGGTGCTGCAGGGCAACTCTATCGAGTGTTTGCGACAGTAACCTGTGAGTGGTCCGAAGCACTTGACAGTTGACCCGCCCGGAATGGTGCCAAATCAGCATCTGAAATGTGGCCGGTGTGTCTGTTAAGCACGTCGGGGCATCTCGCAAGTAGCTGTAGGACACCTGTGAGGTGCTGCAGGGCAACTCTGTCGAGTGTTTGCGACAGTAACCTGTGAGTGGTCGGAAGCACTTGACAGTTGACCCGCCCGGAATGGTGCCAAATCGGCATCTGAAATGTGGCCGGTGTGTCTGTTAAGCACGTCGGGGCATCTCGCAAGTAGCTGTAGGACACCTGTCAGGTGTTGCAGGGCAACTCTATCGAGCTTTTCCGACAGTAACCTGTGAGTGGTCGGAAGCACTTGACAGTTGACCCGCCCGGAATGGTGCCAAATCGGCATCTGAAATGTGGCCGGTGTGTCTGGTAAGCACGTCGGGGCATCTCGCAAGTAGCTGTAGGACACCTGTGAGGTGCTGCAGGGCAACTCTGTCGAGTGTTTGCGACAGTAACCTGTGAGTGGTCCGAAGCACTTGACAGTTGACCCGCCCGGAATGGTGCCAAATCAGCATCTGAAATGTGGCCGGTGTGTCTGTTAAGCACGTCGGGGCATCTCGCAAGTAGCTGTAGGACACCTGTCAGGTGCTGCAGGGCAACTCTGTCGAGTGTTTGCGACAGTAACCTGTGAGTGGTCGGAAGCACTTAACAGTTGACCCGCCCGGAATGGTGCCAAATCGGCATCTGAAATGTGGCCGGTGTGTCTGTTAAGCACGTCGGGGCATCTCGCAAGTAGCTGTAGGACACCTGTCAGGTGCTGCAGGACAACTCTGTCGAGTGTTTCCGACAGTAACCTGTGAGTGGTCGGAAGCACTTGACAGTTGACCCGCCCGGAATGGTGCCAAATCGGCATCCGAAATGTGGCCGGTGTGTCTGTTAAGCACGTCGGGGCATCTCGCAAGTAGCTGTAGGACACCTGTCAGGTGTTGCAGGGCAACTCTATCGAGCTTTTCCGACAGTAACCTGTGAGTGGTCCGAAGCACTTGACAGTTGACCCGCCCGGAATGGTGCCAAATCGGCATCTGAAATGTGGCCGGTGTGTCTGGTAAGCACGTCGGGGCATCTCGCAAGTAGCTGTAGGACACCTGTGAGGTGCTGCAGGGCAACTCTGTCGAGTGTTTGCGACAGTAACCTGTGAGTGGTCTGAAGCACATGACAGTTGACCCGCCCGGAATGGTGCCAAATCGGCATCTGAAATGTGGCCGGTGTGTCTGTTAAGCACGTCGGGGCATCTCGCAAGTAGCTGTAGGACACCTGTCAGGTGCTGGAGGGCAACTCTATCGAGTGTTTGCGACAGTAACCTGTGAGTGGTCCGAAGCACTTGACAGTTGACCCGCCCGGAATGGTGCCAAATCAGCATCTGAAATGTGGCCGGTGTGTCTGTTAAGCACGTCGGGGCATCTCGCAAGTAGCTGTAGGACACCTGTGAGGTGCTGCAGGGCAACTCTGTCGAGTGTTTGCGACAGTAACCTGTGAGTGGTCCGAAGCACTTGACAGTTGACCCGCCCGGAATGGTGCCAAATCGGCATCTGAAATGTGGCCGGTGTGTCTGGTAAGCACGTCGGGGCATCTCGCAAGTAGCTGTAGGACACCTGTGAGGTGCTGCAGGGCAACTCTGTCGAGTGTTTGCGACAGTAACCTGTGAGTGGTCCGAAGCACTTGACAGTTGACCCGCCCGGAATGGTGCCAAATCGGCATCTGAAATGTGGCCGGTGTGTCTGTTAAGCACGTCGGGACATCTCGCAAGTAGCTGTAGGACACCTGTCAGGTGCTGCAGGGCAACTCTGTCGAGCTTTTCCGACAGTAACCTGTGGGTGGTCGGAAGCCCTTGACAGTTGACCTGCCCGGAATGGTGCCAAATCGGCATCAGAAATGTGGCCGGTGTGTCTGTTAAGCACGTCGGGGCATCTCGCAAGTAGCTGTAGGACACCTGTGAGGTGCTGCAGGGCAACTCTGTCGAGTGTTTGCGACAGTAACCTGTGAGTGGTCCGAAGCACTTGACAGTTGACCCGCCCGGAATGGTGCCAAATCGGCATCTGAAATGTGGCCGGTGTCTGTTAAGCACGTCGGAGCATCTCGCAAGTAGCTGTAGGACACCTGTGAGGTGCTGCAGGGCAACTCTGTCGAGCTTTTCCGACAGTAACCTGTGGGTGGTCGGAAGCACTTGACAGTTGACCCGCCCGGAATGGTGCCAAATCAGCATCTGAAATGTGGCCGGTGTGTCTGTTAAGCACGTCGGGGCATCTCGCAAGTAGCTGTAGGACACCTGTCAGGTGCTGCAGGGCAACTCTGTCGAGTGTTTGCGACAGTAACCTGTGAGTGGTCCGAAGCACTTGACAGTTGACCCGCCCGGAATGGTGCCAAATCGGCATCTGAAATGTGGCCGGTGTGTCTGGTAAGCACGTCGGGGCATCTCGCAAGTAGCTGTAGGACACCTGTGAGGTGCTGCAGGGCAACTCTGTCGAGTGTTTGCGACAGTAACCTGTGAGTGGTCCGAAGCACTTGACAGTTGACCCGCCCGGAATGGTGCCAAATCGGCATCTGAAATGTGGCCGGTGTGTCTGTTAAGCACGTCGGGGCATCTCGCAAGTAGCTGTAGGACACCTGTGAGGTGCTGCAGGGCAACTCTGTCGAGTGTTTGCGACAGAAACCTGTGAGTGGTCCGAAGCACTTGACAGTTGACCCGCCCGGAATGGTGCCAAATCGGCATCTGAAATGTGGCCGGTGTGTCTGTTAAGCACGTCGGGGCATCTCGCAAGTAGCTGTAGGACACCTGTCAGGTGCTGCAGGACAACTCTGTCGAGTGTTTCCGACAGTAACCTGTGAGTGGTCGGAAGCACTTGACAGTTGACCCGCCCGGAATGGTGCCAAATCGGCATCCGAAATGTGGCCGGTGTGTCTGTTAAGCACGTCGGGGCATCTCGCAAGTAGCTGTAGGACACCTGTCAGGTGTTGCAGGGCAACTCTATCGAGCTTTTCCGACAGTAACCTGTGGGTGGTCGGAAGCACTTGACAGTTGACCCGCCCGGAATGGTGCCAAATCAGCATCTGAAATGTGGCCGGTGTGTCTGTTAAGCACGTCGGGGCATCTCGCAAGTAGCTGTAGGACACCTGTCAGGTGCTGCAGGGCAACTCTGTCGAGTGTTTGCGACAGTAACCTGTGAGTGGTCGGAAGCACTTAACAGTTGACCCGCCCGGAATGGTGCCAAATCGGCATCTGAAATGTGGCCGGTGTGTCTGGTAAGCACGTCGGGGCATCTCGCAAGTAGCTGTAGGACACCTGTGAGGTGCTGCAGGGCAACTCTGTCGAGTGTTTGCGACAGTAACCTGTGAGTGGTCCGAAGCACTTGACAGTTGACCCGCCCGGAATGGTGCCAAATCGGCATCTGAAATGTGGCCGGTGTGTCTGGTAAGCACGTCGGGGCATCTCGCAAGTAGCTGTAGGACACCTGTGAGGTGCTGCAGGGCAACTCTGTCGAGTGTTTGCGACAGTAACCTGTGAGTGGTCTGAAGCACATGACAGTTGACCCGCCCGGAATGGTGCCAAATCGGCATCTGAAATGTGGCCGGTGTGTCTGTTAAGCACGTCGGGGCATCTCGCAAGTAGCTGTAGGACACCTGTCAGGTGCTGCAGGACAACTCTGTCGAGTGTTTCCGACAGTAACCTGTGAGTGGTCGGAAGCACTTGACAGTTGACCCGCCCGGAATGGTGCCAAATCGGCATCCGAAATGTGGCCGGTGTGTCTGTTAAGCACGTCGGGGCATCTCGCAAGTAGCTGTAGGACACCTGTCAGGTGTTGCAGGGCAACTCTATCGAGCTTTTCCGACAGTAACCTGTGGGTGGTCGGAAGCACTTGACAGTTGACCCGCCCGGAATGGTGCCAAATCAGCATCTGAAATGTGGCCGGTGTGTCTGTTAAGCACGTCGGGGCATCTCGCAAGTAGCTGTAGGACACCTGTCAGGTGCTGCAGGGCAACTCTGTCGAGTGTTTGCGACAGTAACCTGTGAGTGGTCGGAAGCACTTAACAGTTGACCCGCCCGGAATGGTGCCAAATCGGCATCTGAAATGTGGCCGGTGTGTCTGGTAAGCACGTCGGGGCATCTCGCAAGTAGCTGTAGGACACCTGTGAGGTGCTGCAGGGCAACTCTGTCGAGTGTTTGCGACAGTAACCTGTGAGTGGTCCGAAGCACTTGACAGTTGACCCGCCCGGAATGGTGCCAAATCGGCATCTGAAATGTGGCCGGTGTGTCTGGTAAGCACGTCGGGGCATCTCGCAAGTAGCTGTAGGACACCTGTGAGGTGCTGCAGGGCAACTCTGTCGAGTGTTTGCGACAGTAACCTGTGAGTGGTCCGAAGCACTTGACAGTTGACCCGCCCGGAATGGTGCCAAATCGGCATCTGAAATGTGGCCGGTGTGTCTGGTAAGCACGTCGGGGCATCTCGCAAGTAGCTGTAGGACACCTGTGAGGTGCTGCAGGGCAACTCTGTCGAGTGTTTGCGACAGTAACCTGTGAGTGGTCTGAAGCACATGACAGTTGACCCGCCCGGAATGGTGCCAAATCGGCATCTGAAATGTGGCCGGTGTGTCTGTTAAGCACGTCGGGGCATCTCGCAAGTAGCTGTAGGACACCTGTCAGGTGCTGCAGGACAACTCTGTCGAGTGTTTCCGACAGTAACCTGTGAGTGGTCGGAAGCACTTGACAGTTGACCCGCCCGGAATGGTGCCAAATCGGCATCCGAAATGTGGCCGGTGTGTCTGTTAAGCACGTCGGGGCATCTCGCAAGTAGCTGTAGGACACCTGTCAGGTGTTGCAGGGCAACTCTATCGAGCTTTTCCGACAGTAACCTGTGGGTGGTCGGAAGCACTTGACAGTTGACCCGCCCGGAATGGTGCCAAATCAGCATCTGAAATGTGGCCGGTGTGTCTGTTAAGCACGTCGGGGCATCTCGCAAGTAGCTGTAGGACACCTGTCAGGTGCTGCAGGGCAACTCTGTCGAGTGTTTGCGACAGTAACCTGTGAGTGGTCGGAAGCACTTAACAGTTGACCCGCCCGGAATGGTGCCAAATCGGCATCTGAAATGTGGCCGGTGTGTCTGGTAAGCACGTCGGGGCATCTCGCAAGTAGCTGTAGGACACCTGTGAGGTGCTGCAGGGCAACTCTGTCGAGTGTTTGCGACAGTAACCTGTGAGTGGTCCGAAGCACTTGACAGTTGACCCGCCCGGAATGGTGCCAAATCGGCATCTGAAATGTGGCCGGTGTGTCTGGTAAGCACGTCGGGGCATCTCGCAAGTAGCTGTAGGACACCTGTGAGGTGCTGCAGGGCAACTCTGTCGAGTGTTTGCGACAGTAACCTGTGAGTGGTCTGAAGCACATGACAGTTGACCCGCCCGGAATGGTGCCAAATCGGCATCTGAAATGTGGCCGGTGTGTCTGTTAAGCACGTCGGGGCATCTCGCAAGTAGCTGTAGGACACCTGTCAGGTGCTGCAGGGCAACTCTATCGAGTGTTTGCGACAGTAACCTGTGAGTGGTCCGAAGCACTTGACAGTTGACCCGCCCGGAATGGTGCCAAATCAGCATCTGAAATGTGGCCGGTGTGTCTGTTAAGCACGTCGGGGCATCTCGCAAGTAGCTGTAGGACACCTGTCAGGTGTTGCAGGGCAACTCTATCGAGCTTTTCCGACAGTAACCTGTGAGTGGTCGGAAGCACTTGACAGTTGACCCGCCCGGAATGGTGCCAAATCGGCATCTGAAATGTGGCCGGTGTGTCTGGTAAGCACGTCGGGGCATCTCGCAAGTAGCTGTAGGACACCTGTCAGGTGCTGCAGGGCAACTCTGTCGAGTGTTTGCGACAGTAACCTGTGAGTGGTCGGAAGCACTTAACAGTTGACCCGCCCGGAATGGTGCCAAATCGGCATCTGAAATGTGGCCGGTGTGTCTGGTAAGCACGTCGGGGCATCTCGCAAGTAGCTGTAGGACACCTGTGAGGTGCTGCAGGGCAACTCTGTCGAGTGTTTGCGACAGTAACCTGTGAGTGGTCCGAAGCACTTGACA
Source organism: Heligmosomoides polygyrus polygyrus (assembly GCA_947396885.1). NCBI lineage: Eukaryota > Metazoa > Nematoda > Chromadorea > Rhabditida > Heligmosomidae > Heligmosomoides > Heligmosomoides polygyrus. The sequence goes on along the minus strand of OX377205.1, from coordinate 99,741,173 downwards.
GTTGACCCGCCCGGAATGGTGCCAAATCGGCATCTGAAATGTGGCCGGTGTGTCTGGTAAGCACGTCGGGGCATCTCGCAAGTAGCTGTAGGACACCTGTGAGGTGCTGCAGGGCAACTCTGTCGAGTGTTTGCGACAGTAACCTGTGAGTGGTCTGAAGCACATGACAGTTGACCCGCCCGGAATGGTGCCAAATCGGCATCTGAAATGTGGCCGGTGTGTCTGTTAAGCACGTCGGGGCATCTCGCAAGTAGCTGTAGGACACCTGTCAGGTGCTGCAGGGCAACTCTATCGAGTGTTTGCGACAGTAACCTGTGAGTGGTCCGAAGCACTTGACAGTTGACCCGCCCGGAATGGTGCCAAATCAGCATCTGAAATGTGGCCGGTGTGTCTGTTAAGCACGTCGGGGCATCTCGCAAGTAGCTGTAGGACACCTGTGAGGTGCTGCAGGGCAACTCTGTCGAGTGTTTGCGACAGTAACCTGTGAGTGGTCGGAAGCACTTGACAGTTGACCCGCCCGGAATGGTGCCAAATCGGCATCTGAAATGTGGCCGGTGTGTCTGTTAAGCACGTCGGGGCATCTCGCAAGTAGCTGTAGGACACCTGTCAGGTGTTGCAGGGCAACTCTATCGAGCTTTTCCGACAGTAACCTGTGAGTGGTCGGAAGCACTTGACAGTTGACCCGCCCGGAATGGTGCCAAATCGGCATCTGAAATGTGGCCGGTGTGTCTGGTAAGCACGTCGGGGCATCTCGCAAGTAGCTGTAGGACACCTGTGAGGTGCTGCAGGGCAACTCTGTCGAGTGTTTGCGACAGTAACCTGTGAGTGGTCCGAAGCACTTGACAGTTGACCCGCCCGGAATGGTGCCAAATCAGCATCTGAAATGTGGCCGGTGTGTCTGTTAAGCACGTCGGGGCATCTCGCAAGTAGCTGTAGGACACCTGTCAGGTGCTGCAGGGCAACTCTGTCGAGTGTTTGCGACAGTAACCTGTGAGTGGTCGGAAGCACTTAACAGTTGACCCGCCCGGAATGGTGCCAAATCGGCATCTGAAATGTGGCCGGTGTGTCTGTTAAGCACGTCGGGGCATCTCGCAAGTAGCTGTAGGACACCTGTCAGGTGCTGCAGGACAACTCTGTCGAGTGTTTCCGACAGTAACCTGTGAGTGGTCGGAAGCACTTGACAGTTGACCCGCCCGGAATGGTGCCAAATCGGCATCCGAAATGTGGCCGGTGTGTCTGTTAAGCACGTCGGGGCATCTCGCAAGTAGCTGTAGGACACCTGTCAGGTGTTGCAGGGCAACTCTATCGAGCTTTTCCGACAGTAACCTGTGAGTGGTCCGAAGCACTTGACAGTTGACCCGCCCGGAATGGTGCCAAATCAGCATCTGAAATGTGGCCGGTGTGTCTGTTAAGCACGTCGGGGCATCTCGCAAGTAGCTGTAGGACACCTGTGAGGTGCTGCAGGGCAACTCTGTCGAGTGTTTGCGACAGTAACCTGTGAGTGGTCCGAAGCACTTGACAGTTGACCCGCCCGGAATGGTGCCAAATCGGCATCTGAAATGTGGCCGGTGTGTCTGTTAAGCACGTCGGGGCATCTCGCAAGTAGCTGTAGGACACCTGTCAGGTGCTGCAGGGCAACTCTGTCGAGTGTTTGCGACAGTAACCTGTGAGTGGTCCGAAGCACTTGACAGTTGACCCGCCCGGAATGGTGCCAAATCGGCATCTGAAATGTGGCCGGTGTGTCTGTTAAGCACGTCGGGGCATCTCGCAAGTAGCTGTAGGACACCTGTGAGGTGCTGCAGGGCAACTCTGTCGAGTGTTTGCGACAGTAACCTGTGAGTGGTCCGAAGCACTTGACAGTTGACCCGCCCGGAATGGTGCCAAATCGGCATCTGAAATGTGGCCGGTGTGTCTGGTAAGCACGTCGGGGCATCTCGCAAGTAGCTGTAGGACACCTGTGAGGTGCTGCAGGGCAACTCTGTCGAGTGTTTGCGACAGTAACCTGTGAGTGGTCCGAAGCACTTGACAGTTGACCCGCCCGGAATGGTGCCAAATCGGCATCTGAAATGTGGCCGGTGTGTCTGTTAAGCACGTCGGGACATCTCGCAAGTAGCTGTAGGACACCTGTCAGGTGCTGCAGGGCAACTCTGTCGAGCTTTTCCGACAGTAACCTGTGGGTGGTCGGAAGCCCTTGACAGTTGACCTGCCCGGAATGGTGCCAAATCGGCATCAGAAATGTGGCCGGTGTGTCTGTTAAGCACGTCGGGGCATCTCGCAAGTAGCTGTAGGACACCTGTGAGGTGCTGCAGGGCAACTCTGTCGAGTGTTTGCGACAGTAACCTGTGAGTGGTCCGAAGCACTTGACAGTTGACCCGCCCGGAATGGTGCCAAATCGGCATCTGAAATGTGGCCGGTGTCTGTTAAGCACGTCGGAGCATCTCGCAAGTAGCTGTAGGACACCTGTGAGGTGCTGCAGGGCAACTCTGTCGAGCTTTTCCGACAGTAACCTGTGGGTGGTCGGAAGCACTTGACAGTTGACCCGCCCGGAATGGTGCCAAATCAGCATCTGAAATGTGGCCGGTGTGTCTGTTAAGCACGTCGGGGCATCTCGCAAGTAGCTGTAGGACACCTGTCAGGTGCTGCAGGGCAACTCTGTCGAGTGTTTGCGACAGTAACCTGTGAGTGGTCCGAAGCACTTGACAGTTGACCCGCCCGGAATGGTGCCAAATCGGCATCTGAAATGTGGCCGGTGTGTCTGGTAAGCACGTCGGGGCATCTCGCAAGTAGCTGTAGGACACCTGTGAGGTGCTGCAGGGCAACTCTGTCGAGTGTTTGCGACAGTAACCTGTGAGTGGTCCGAAGCACTTGACAGTTGACCCGCCCGGAATGGTGCCAAATCGGCATCTGAAATGTGGCCGGTGTGTCTGTTAAGCACGTCGGGGCATCTCGCAAGTAGCTGTAGGACACCTGTGAGGTGCTGCAGGGCAACTCTGTCGAGTGTTTGCGACAGAAACCTGTGAGTGGTCCGAAGCACTTGACAGTTGACCCGCCCGGAATGGTGCCAAATCGGCATCTGAAATGTGGCCGGTGTGTCTGTTAAGCACGTCGGGGCATCTCGCAAGTAGCTGTAGGACACCTGTCAGGTGCTGCAGGACAACTCTGTCGAGTGTTTCCGACAGTAACCTGTGAGTGGTCGGAAGCACTTGACAGTTGACCCGCCCGGAATGGTGCCAAATCGGCATCCGAAATGTGGCCGGTGTGTCTGTTAAGCACGTCGGGGCATCTCGCAAGTAGCTGTAGGACACCTGTCAGGTGTTGCAGGGCAACTCTATCGAGCTTTTCCGACAGTAACCTGTGGGTGGTCGGAAGCACTTGACAGTTGACCCGCCCGGAATGGTGCCAAATCAGCATCTGAAATGTGGCCGGTGTGTCTGTTAAGCACGTCGGGGCATCTCGCAAGTAGCTGTAGGACACCTGTCAGGTGCTGCAGGGCAACTCTGTCGAGTGTTTGCGACAGTAACCTGTGAGTGGTCGGAAGCACTTAACAGTTGACCCGCCCGGAATGGTGCCAAATCGGCATCTGAAATGTGGCCGGTGTGTCTGGTAAGCACGTCGGGGCATCTCGCAAGTAGCTGTAGGACACCTGTGAGGTGCTGCAGGGCAACTCTGTCGAGTGTTTGCGACAGTAACCTGTGAGTGGTCCGAAGCACTTGACAGTTGACCCGCCCGGAATGGTGCCAAATCGGCATCTGAAATGTGGCCGGTGTGTCTGGTAAGCACGTCGGGGCATCTCGCAAGTAGCTGTAGGACACCTGTGAGGTGCTGCAGGGCAACTCTGTCGAGTGTTTGCGACAGTAACCTGTGAGTGGTCTGAAGCACATGACAGTTGACCCGCCCGGAATGGTGCCAAATCGGCATCTGAAATGTGGCCGGTGTGTCTGTTAAGCACGTCGGGGCATCTCGCAAGTAGCTGTAGGACACCTGTCAGGTGCTGCAGGGCAACTCTATCGAGTGTTTGCGACAGTAACCTGTGAGTGGTCCGAAGCACTTGACAGTTGACCCGCCCGGAATGGTGCCAAATCAGCATCTGAAATGTGGCCGGTGTGTCTGTTAAGCACGTCGGGGCATCTCGCAAGTAGCTGTAGGACACCTGTGAGGTGCTGCAGGGCAACTCTGTCGAGTGTTTGCGACAGTAACCTGTGAGTGGTCGGAAGCACTTGACAGTTGACCCGCCCGGAATGGTGCCAAATCGGCATCTGAAATGTGGCCGGTGTGTCTGTTAAGCACGTCGGGGCATCTCGCAAGTAGCTGTAGGACACCTGTCAGGTGTTGCAGGGCAACTCTATCGAGCTTTTCCGACAGTAACCTGTGAGTGGTCGGAAGCACTTGACAGTTGACCCGCCCGGAATGGTGCCAAATCGGCATCTGAAATGTGGCCGGTGTGTCTGGTAAGCACGTCGGGGCATCTCGCAAGTAGCTGTAGGACACCTGTGAGGTGCTGCAGGGCAACTCTGTCGAGTGTTTGCGACAGTAACCTGTGAGTGGTCCGAAGCACTTGACAGTTGACCCGCCCGGAATGGTGCCAAATCGGCATCTGAAATGTGGCCGGTGTGTCTGTTAAGCACGTCGGGGCATCTCGCAAGTAGCTGTAGGACACCTGTCAGGTGCTGCAGGGCAACTCTGTCGAGTGTTTGCGACAGTAACCTGTGAGTGGTCGGAAGCACTTAACAGTTGACCCGCCCGGAATGGTGCCAAATCGGCATCTGAAATGTGGCCGGTGTGTCTGTTAAGCACGTCGGGGCATCTCGCAAGTAGCTGTAGGACACCTGTCAGGTGCTGCAGGACAACTCTGTCGAGTGTTTCCGACAGTAACCTGTGAGTGGTCGGAAGCACTTGACAGTTGACCCGCCCGGAATGGTGCCAAATCGGCATCCGAAATGTGGCCGGTGTGTCTGTTAAGCACGTCGGGGCATCTCGCAAGTAGCTGTAGGACACCTGTCAGGTGTTGCAGGGCAACTCTATCGAGCTTTTCCGACAGTAACCTGTGGGTGGTCGGAAGCACTTGACAGTTGACCCGCCCGGAATGGTGCCAAATCAGCATCTGAAATGTGGCCGGTGTGTCTGTTAAGCACGTCGGGGCATCTCGCAAGTAGCTGTAGGACACCTGTCAGGTGCTGCAGGGCAACTCTGTCGAGTGTTTGCGACAGTAACCTGTGAGTGGTCGGAAGCACTTAACAGTTGACCCGCCCGGAATGGTGCCAAATCGGCATCTGAAATGTGGCCGGTGTGTCTGGTAAGCACGTCGGGGCATCTCGCAAGTAGCTGTAGGACACCTGTGAGGTGCTGCAGGGCAACTCTGTCGAGTGTTTGCGACAGTAACCTGTGAGTGGTCGGAAGCACTTGACAGTTGACCCGCCCGGAATGGTGCCAAATCGGCATCCGAAATGTGGCCGGTGTGTCTGTTAAGCACGTCGGGGCATCTCGCAAGTAGCTGTAGGACACCTGTCAGGTGTTGCAGGGCAACTCTATCGAGCTTTTCCGACAGTAACCTGTGGGTGGTCGGAAGCACTTGACAGTTGACCCGCCCGGAATGGTGCCAAATCAGCATCTGAAATGTGGCCGGTGTGTCTGTTAAGCACGTCGGGGCATCTCGCAAGTAGCTGTAGGACACCTGTCAGGTGCTGCAGGGCAACTCTGTCGAGTGTTTGCGACAGTAACCTGTGAGTGGTCGGAAGCACTTAACAGTTGACCCGCCCGGAATGGTGCCAAATCGGCATCTGAAATGTGGCCGGTGTGTCTGGTAAGCACGTCGGGGCATCTCGCAAGTAGCTGTAGGACACCTGTGAGGTGCTGCAGGGCAACTCTGTCGAGTGTTTGCGACAGTAACCTGTGAGTGGTCCGAAGCACTTGACAGTTGACCCGCCCGGAATGGTGCCAAATCGGCATCTGAAATGTGGCCGGTGTGTCTGGTAAGCACGTCGGGGCATCTCGCAAGTAGCTGTAGGACACCTGTGAGGTGCTGCAGGGCAACTCTGTCGAGTGTTTGCGACAGTAACCTGTGAGTGGTCTGAAGCACATGACAGTTGACCCGCCCGGAATGGTGCCAAATCGGCATCTGAAATGTGGCCGGTGTGTCTGTTAAGCACGTCGGGGCATCTCGCAAGTAGCTGTAGGACACCTGTCAGGTGCTGCAGGGCAACTCTATCGAGTGTTTGCGACAGTAACCTGTGAGTGGTCCGAAGCACTTGACAGTTGACCCGCCCGGAATGGTGCCAAATCAGCATCTGAAATGTGGCCGGTGTGTCTGTTAAGCACGTCGGGGCATCTCGCAAGTAGCTGTAGGACACCTGTGAGGTGCTGCAGGGCAACTCTGTCGAGTGTTTGCGACAGTAACCTGTGAGTGGTCCGAAGCACTTGACAGTTGACCCGCCCGGAATGGTGCCAAATCGGCATCTGAAATGTGGCCGGTGTGTCTGGTAAGCACGTCGGGGCATCTCGCAAGTAGCTGTAGGACACCTGTGAGGTGCTGCAGGGCAACTCTGTCGAGTGTTTGCGACAGTAACCTGTGAGTGGTCTGAAGCACATGACAGTTGACCCGCCCGGAATGGTGCCAAATCGGCATCTGAAATGTGGCCGGTGTGTCTGTTAAGCACGTCGGGGCATCTCGCAAGTAGCTGTAGGACACCTGTCAGGTGCTGCAGGGCAACTCTATCGAGTGTTTGCGACAGTAACCTGTGAGTGGTCCGAAGCACTTGACAGTTGACCCGCCCGGAATGGTGCCAAATCAGCATCTGAAATGTGGCCGGTGTGTCTGTTAAGCACGTCGGGGCATCTCGCAAGTAGCTGTAGGACACCTGTGAGGTGCTGCAGGGCAACTCTGTCGAGTGTTTGCGACAGTAACCTGTGAGTGGTCCGAAGCACTTGACAGTTGACCCGCCCGGAATGGTGCCAAATCGGCATCTGAAATGTGGCCGGTGTGTCTGGTAAGCACGTCGGGGCATCTCGCAAGTAGCTGTAGGACACCTGTGAGGTGCTGCAGGGCAACTCTGTCGAGTGTTTGCGACAGTAACCTGTGAGTGGTCCGAAGCACTTGACAGTTGACCCGCCCGGAATAGTGCCAAATCGGCATCTGAAATGTGGCCGGTGTGTCTGTTAAGCACGTCGGGACATCTCGCAAGTAGCTGTAGGACACCTGTCAGGTGCTGCAGGGCAACTCTGTCGAGCTTTTCCGACAGTAACCTGTGGGTGGTCGGAAGCACTTGACAGTTGACCTGCCCGGAATGGTGCCAAATCGGCATCAGAAATGTGGCCGGTGTGTCTGTTAAGCACGTCGGGGCATCTCGCAAGTAGCTGTAGGACACCTGTGAGGTGCTGCAGGGCAACTCTGTCGAGTGTTTGCGACAGTAACCTGTGAGTGGTCCGAAGCACTTGACAGTTGACCCGCCCGGAATGGTGCCAAATCGGCATCTGAAATGTGGCCGGTGTCTGTTAAGCACGTCGGAGCATCTCGCAAGTAGCTGTAGGACACCTGTGAGGTGCTGCAGGGCAACTCTGTCGAGCTTTTCCGACAGTAACCTGTGGGTGGTCGGAAGCACTTGACAGTTGACCCGCCCGGAATGGTGCCAAATCAGCATCTGAAATGTGGCCGGTGTGTCTGTTAAGCACGTCGGGGCATCTCGCAAGTAGCTGTAGGACACCTGTCAGGTGCTGCAGGGCAACTCTGTCGAGTGTTTGCGACAGTAACCTGTGAGTGGTCCGAAGCACTTGACAGTTGACCCGCCCGGAATGGTGCCAAATCGGCATCTGAAATGTGGCCGGTGTGTCTGGTAAGCACGTCGGGGCATCTCGCAAGTAGCTGTAGGACACCTGTGAGGTGCTGCAGGGCAACTCTGTCGAGTGTTTGCGACAGTAACCTGTGAGTGGTCCGAAGCACTTGACAGTTGACCCGCCCGGAATGGTGCCAAATCGGCATCTGAAATGTGGCCGGTGTGTCTGTTAAGCACGTCGGGGCATCTCGCAAGTAGCTGTAGGACACCTGTGAGGTGCTGCAGGGCAACTCTGTCGAGTGTTTGCGACAGAAACCTGTGAGTGGTCCGAAGCACTTGACAGTTGACCCGCCCGGAATGGTGCCAAATCGGCATCTGAAATGTGGCCGGTGTGTCTGTTAAGCACGTCGGGGCATCTCGCAAGTAGCTGTAGGACACCTGTGAGGTGCTGCAGGGCAACTCTGTCGAGTGTTTGCGACAGTAACCTGTGAGTGGTCCGAAGCACTTGACAGTTGACCCGCCCGGAATGGTGCCAAATCGGCATCTGAAATGTGGCCGGTGTGTCTGGTAAGCACGTCGGGGCATCTCGCAAGTAGCTGTAGGACACCTGTGAGGTGCTGCAGGGCAACTCTGTCGAGTGTTTGCGACAGTAACCTGTGAGTGGTCCGAAGCACTTGACAGTTGACCCGCCCGGAATGGTGCCAAATCGGCATCTGAAATGTGGCCGGTGTGTCTGTTAAGCACGTCGGGGCATCTCGCAAGTAGCTGTAGGACACCTGTCAGGTGCTGCAGGGCAACTCTGTCGAGCTTTTCCGACAGTAACCTGTGAGTGGTCGGAAGCACTTGACAGTTGACCCGCCCGGAATGGTGCCAAATCAGCATCTGAAATGTGGCCGGTGTGTCTGTTAAGCACGTCGGGGCATCTCGCAAGTAGCTGTAGGACACCTGTGAGGTGCTGCAGGGCAACTCTATCGAGTGTTTGCGACAGTAACCTGTGAGTGGTCCGAAGCACTTGACAGTTGACCCGCCCGGAATGGTGCCAAATCGGCATCTGAAATGTGGCCGGTGTGTCTGGTAAGCACGTCGGGGCATCTCGCAAGTAGCTGTAGGACACCTGTGAGGTGCTGCAGGGCAACTCTGTCGAGTGTTTGCGACAGTAACCTGTGAGTGGTCCGAAGCACTTGACAGTTGACCCGCCCGGAATGGTGCCAAATCGGCATCTGAAATGTGGCCGGTGTGTCTGTTAAGCACGTCGGGGCATCTCGCAAGTAGCTGTAGGACGCCTGTCAGGTGCTGCAGGGCAACTCTGTCGAGTGTTTGCGACAGTAACCTGTGAGTGGTCCGAAGCACTTGACAGTTGACCCGCCCGGAATGGTGCCAAATCGGCATCTGAAATGTGGCCGGTGTGTCTGGTAAGCACGTCGGGGCATCTCGCAAGTAGCTGTAGGACACCTGTGAGGTGCTGCAGGGCAACTCTGTCGAGTGTTTGCGACAGTAACCTGTGAGTGGTCCGAAGCACTTGACAGTTGACCCGCCCGGAATGGTGCCAAATCGGCATCTGAAATGTGGCCGGTGTGTCTGGTAAGCACGTCGGGGCATCTCGCAAGTAGCTGTAGGACACCTGTCAGGTGCTGCAGGGCAACTCTGTCGAGCTTTTCCGACAGTAACCTGTGGGTGGTCGGAAGCACTTGACAGTTGACCCGCCCGGAATGGTGCCAAATCAGCATCTGAAATGTGGCCGGTGTGTCTGTTAAGCACGTCGGGGCATCTCGCAAGTAGCTGTAGGACACCTGTCAGGTGCTGCAGGGCAACTCTGTCGAGCTTTTCCGACAGTAACCTGTGAGTGGTCGGAAGCACTTGACAGTTGACCCGCCCGGAATGGTGCCAAATCGGCATCTGAAATGTGGCCGGTGTGTCTGGTAAGCACGTCGGGGCATCTCGCAAGTAGCTGTAGGACACCTGTGAGGTGCTGCAGGGCAACTCTGTCGAGTGTTTGCGACAGTAACCTGTGAGTGGTCCGAAGCACTTGACAGTTGACCCGCCCGGAATGGTGCCAAATCGGCATCTGAAATGTGGCCGGTGTGTCTGGTCAGCACGTCGGGGCATCTCGCAAGTAGCTGTAGGACACCTGTGAGGTGCTGCAGGGCAACTCTGTCGAGTGTTTGCGACAGTAACCTGTGAGTGGTCCGAAGCACTTGACAGTTGACCCGCCCGGAATGGTGCCAAATCGGCATCTGAAATGTGGCCGGTGTGTCTGTTAAGCACGTCGGGGCATCTCGCAAGTAGCTGTAGGACACCTGTGAGGTGCTGCAGGGCAACTCTGTCGAGTGTTTGCGACAGAAACCTGTGAGTGGTCCGAAGCACTTGACAGTTGACCCGCCCGGAATGGTGCCAAATCGGCATCTGAAATGTGGCCGGTGTGTCTGTTAAGCACGTCGGGGCATCTCGCAAGTAGCTGTAGGACACCTGTGAGGTGCTGCAGGGCAACTCTGTCGAGTGTTTGCGACAGTAACCTGTGAGTGGTCCGAAGCACTTGACAGTTGACCCGCCCGGAATGGTGCCAAATCGGCATCTGAAATGTGGCCGGTGTGTCTGTTAAGCACGTCGGGACATCTCGCAAGTAGCTGTAGGACACCTGTCAGGTGCTGCAGGGCAACTCTGTCGAGCTTTTCCGACAGTAACCTGTGAGTGGTCGGAAGCACTTGACAGTTGACCCGCCCGGAATGGTGCCAAATCGGCATCTGATATGTGGCCGGTGTGTCTGGTAAGCACGTCGGGGCATCTCGCAAGTAGTTGTAGGACACCTGTCAGGTGCTGCAGGGCAACTCTGTCGAGTGTTTCCGACAGTAACCTGTGAGTGGTCGGAAGCACTTGACAGTTGACCCGCCCGGAATGGTGCCAAATCGGCATCTGATATGTGGCCGGTGTGTCTGGTAAGCACGTCGGGGCATCTCGCAAGTAGTTGTAGGACACCTGTCAGGTGCTGCAGGGCAACTCTGTCGAGTGTTTCCGACAGTAACCTGTGAGTGGTCGGAAGCACTTGACAGTTGACCCGCCCGGAATGGTGCCAAATCGGCATCTGATATGTGGCCGGTGTGTCTGGTAAGCACGTCGGGGCATCTCGCAAGTAGTTGTAGGACACCTGTCAGGTGCTGCAGGGCAACTCTGTCGAGTGTTTCCGACAGTAACCTGTGAGTGGTCGGAAGCACTTGACAGTTGACCCGCCCGGAATGGTGCCAAATCGGCATCTGATATGTGGCCGGTGTGTCTGGTAAGCACGTCGGGGCATCTCGCAAGTAGTTGTAGGACACCTGTCAGGTGCTGCAGGGCAACTCTGTCGAGTGTTTCCGACAGTAACCTGTGAGTGGTCGGAAGCACTTGACAGTTGATCCGCCCGGAATGGTGCCAAATCGGCATCCAGGTCACGAAAATCACATCGCCAGGTCGCGATATTTTGATCTGCGGTCGAAAAATTGCGGTTTCGGCGTTAGGTCATGTCGTCAGATCGCAGCCATAATTCGCCCATTGGGGCAGTTTGGGGCGTAGGTCACGAAAATCACATCCTTTTCTATTTTGTTTTCTACTTTTCAATTCTATCGAATTCTGTTGATATGGGTATTTATTGGTGCTTAATTTTTTCGTTCATTTCAATTTCTTCTCTTTTTCCTTCAATTGCCAGCTGTCATTGATTTCTTCATCGAAAGGAGATCGCGCGCAGTCAAATACAGGAAGGCAGGCAGGGTTGCGGTTGCAGGCAACATTCTGACCAGTTCCTTACCGTTGCCTCGACTTTGGTACCCTTTGCCTACCATGCTTCGATTCTGTATTTCTGCTTACGCTAGCGCCTCTTCTGTAACATTACGTGGGGTGGTTGGCTACGATACTTTTGTCATATTCCCATCTGCAGATTTAAATCGAAAAATCTGCACCGAAATCATGGCCGTCATGTCGATAAAATCACTGGAATGCATCCTTCTATCGGCTGTCATTTGGATGTTGCAATTGCAAATGAATTTTAGGTGACTTCTGGGTGCTAGGTGGCTACTGAGTGGTTATCAGATGACTACCAGGTGACTACCATGTGAATACCAGGTGGCTGTTAGGGAATTTCTAGGTGACTTCTAGGAAACTTCTTGTTGATGGCTAGGTGTCTACGAGGTGACTATTAAGGGACTTTTATTTATTTATTTATTTATTTGCATTCTAGGGTGCATTACAACGCCAACGAAGTCGACAAACAAACAAAATAACCGTTAAAAGCAACAGTAGAATGGACGAACACTTACATTAAAATTGGTACCTTTACTACTTTAGTATTTGCTGTTTACTTATTATTTCTTCTATGCGGCTATCAGAAGACTAGGAGTGATTGTTAGTGTAGTTCTAAGTGAGTTCTGTGTGACAGTCAGGGACTTCTGGGGCGACTACGAGGGCAGACTTCTATTTGATTTCGGGGTGAGTGTCTGCAGACTTCTCCGTGACTACGGGGATACATATGCAGCGCTAAAGGAAGACCCGCAAAAGGAAACAGTATAGATTGGCGATAAATCAATGTCGGTCGATGTGATCGATTTTTATCCAGATATTGTCGTTTGATATGAAGATTACACAAATACGGATGCTTGTTGACCCTAAACCCACAACACAATACAATATAACGAACAATGGACAATATCGACCGGTGACTAATCGATATCGAACGATATCAACGATTCCCGAGCAGAAATACCGGTTCGAGATGGAAGCGGAGCCACGTGAATGGGCAGAAGGCAGTGTCGTGACCACCGCAGGACCTTCACAATCCCTCCTTCTCTTCTCGGACCTCGACGGATCTTTGCCATGGCGTCATCTGAATACCTCCATCGTCGAAGCGTTCACTCCGGCGGCCTTCTGTACAGGCTCGAGTCGGCCAGGCGCGGGCTTTGTTTCCACAGCTGGCGCTGACCGCCACGACGACGACGACGATCGAGCGGCCGGCGGGCAGGTGTGCTCGAATACCAATCATGTCCACGAATCTCGTCGCCTTATTCTGCCTACTTCTGCGGATACGAGCCCAGCTAGGTGCGTTTCGTTCACCGATCGCTTCTGAAGCCGAAAATTCAAGATTTATTAAAAAAGCGCATAATTCGTTGCTAATTCTTGCAGTAAACTCGAGTTCTGTTTCGAATATTTTTGTTGGTTCATCGGGAAATATGCCGCGGTTTGCCTCCCAGATCGATCCGGGTCATTATTTCTTCCATTTCATACATACTGCTACTCCCATACAGAGCTCCCGATGAGTGCATAGTTTTTCACACCAGGTCAGGTTAAGGCCAGGGGAGAAATATCTGAAACTATCTGGAGAATTCCTCTGGGTGCTTAAAAATGATATAGGGAATCACCTATTCATTGTGACCTACTGGCTACTGTATATCGTCATCAAACTGCCTGTCACCAGGAAATTGTAAAATGCATGGCGCAATCCAAGAATCATTTATTCCAACCCATAATACGCCTTTTTATTCGTTTTTATAGCTCAATAAGCTCAGCAATAGTTTGGAAAAACAGTCGAAAAACCACCTCAAAGCATAAGTCATCTTTATTTATTTATTTGCCTATTTGCACATAAATGTGGGCACAATTCTAAAACGGAGAAAATGCCTGGACTCACAATATGATTAGCATAATATTGTGACAAAACTAAGACAATAAAGTCCTTTTCCCACGTCGTAGAGCCTGACAGAAGCGAAATGCATGGCGCAGTCCACTCAGTTCGACACATTTCCTGCCCGTTCAGTGATAAAAGCGTGCTGTGGAGCTGACGAGGGTCTGTGCAACACGTACGAGAGCATCGACGACCTCTTCGGAACCGCCTGCTGCGGTCTGATGCCGTACAACACCTTCTCGCAGCTCTGCTGTGAAGGAATAGTTCGGTAGGTTCGGCTGACTATACTCACCATCCTCGGAACTGAACCCTGATATTCAGGGAACGATACCGTAGCGGTTCCTATGCGGATCAGTGCTGCGGCAACGATGTGCTGAGGTTTGGCCAGACTTGCTGCGAGGGCACGGTGACGATTTCCATTTTTCGTTTTCGACTCCATATTGACTCAAGGGGCTGATCCTCTGCCCTATTCGCGTCGATTCGTCGCAGGACCCTTTAATTCAGGTGCACAACGTGGTCAGCGGCGACTGCTGCGGCCAGGCGGTCTACTCGAAGTCGGACAGCTCGTTTCTGTGCTGCAACGGCAATCTGACCAGGTAACTCCCCACCTAGAAGCCCCCAGGGAGCAGCTGTACTCCCCCTGAGGCCGAGAATTCAGAACCACTACGCCGACCGACGTCTGCTGCGGCTCTTCGGCTTTCGACGGCGGTCGTCTGCAGATCTGTTGTGGCAACAAGGTCTGTGAGTACAGAGCTTCTATCCAATATTCGAAAACAAGGCGTAGCCGCCCCAATTAGGAATGACCAGGTGCTTATACGCCTTAGCTTTCCTCTCAAAGCTAAACTAGCCCAAGCCGCATAATGAGCTATAAATAGAAAAAGGGAAGAAAAATCCCAGAAAGCACATGTGTATCTTCTCTTCGATATTTTGTGTGAGCAGCATTTACACTGTCAACCAGAATAAAGTGGGCCGGACGAATGCATGGCTCGATCTCTTCCTCTAACATGTGGAAAAATTCCGCCCTTTTCATTCTAGAGTCAGTGCCAAACGCAATTTTCCTTTAAAAATAAAAATTTCATAAAGTTTCAAAGACTGCTATCCATTATTGGAGCAGCTAAACTAAAAAAAATCTACAAAGTCTCAGTGAATATTCCTTAGACAAAAAGTATTCTAACTTTCCCGAAGAATCGCTGGTATGATGAGTGAAAAGCTCACTCCGATTTGTAAGGCGTTCAGTTCGATTTGAAAATCGTTGAGTTCGCTTATGCTTGGGGAAGTGTCCAAATTGGCTTGAAAGGTCTCTTATTTGCTCAGATAGATGTCTATTTTGAGGTTCTCACTTGGAAAGTGACTGGTTTGACGCGCAAATTGACGAGAAAATGGAATGCCTTGCTTACCAATTCCTGGAGGCACTTGCTCAACTTTTTTGACCTTTTAAATCACCTTCACGATCCCCGGCAGAAGTAGAATGCATCCCAAAAAGTTCCAAAAATCCAAAAAAAAAGATTGAGCAACGTCGTCCTTTACCCTTTGTCCTTCAGTGTAAATCTTGCTTACCCGAGAAACCAATCTGAGGACTTTGCTGTTGTTGTATCGTTTAAAGGTGTGAACCTCCGTGCTAACAGATATTTTGCTATCAATCGAATAAAAGTCGTGTTTACTTTAATTTGGTGATTTAAAGGTGTTACATTTAATAGGGAAGAAGACCAATTTGGTTTGAAAAGTGCCCAGTTTGACGAAAATCGTATATATTGACCATCCCCTGGTGTTTTGAAGAGCCGGTAGAAGGCATGGCGCATCTCTATGGTCGGCCGGTTCTCATTCGTCCTTCACAGGCGTAAGATGGCTAGAGATTCTCCCATCCGATCAGCCACACTTGCAGGTGTCGGATCGCGACCAGGCGGACGCGTGCTGCATCCGCAACAACGGCACCGTCGTCGAGTACCTGTCGCGGACGCAGTTCTGCTGCAACGGCGCCGTGCCCCGCGGCGCCGGACAGGCCTGCTGCTACCTGCGCATCAACGAGCAGCTCGTCGCCGAGCCGTACAACACCAACACACAGTGCTGCCGCTATCCGTACGACATCATCTCGCCGAAGACGAACGGTAACTGCGTCGATTTGGCGTAGAAGAGGCGTCGCTGCGAACTGATCTATCGATTTTTCTAGAATCTTCTTACAAAAATATTGCCCTTGAAACATAAATTATTGAGAGTTTCTTCTTTAGAAGACCCTCTGTTCGCTTTTTGAGCAGTTTTCTTTGTCCAGACAGAATACGAGGGAAGCTCTGCCGCCTACCATTCCTCCCTGTCCAACGACGTAAATACATAAAACGCACGGCGCAATCTTAAAAATCGATCAATAGCATTATCAATCCTTTAAACAACAGAGAATTTACCAAGATTTCAAGGACATTCTTGCTTTGTAGACAATAAGAAAGACTGGTTAGAACTTGACGTTTCCGAGCTCCATACCCTACTGATGCAAGAAAAGTGAAGTGCATGGCGTATACCCAATAAAGCGACTGCGCACGTCGGTCAACGAGAAATTCTTTTATATGGCTCAACATTTTTAGAAAGTTTAGGTACACTTTCGATTCATAGAGAACAAGTAGCCAAAGCGTGGGCAACTAAGAATGCTCCGCGCTCGTAGCCAAAGCTTCAAGTGCACGGCTTAATCCCAAAGTCGACGTAAGCCATCAGCCATTATTGTGTGCCGATAGATCTCCGTAAAACAGAACGTTCGGCAAAAACTTAGCGAATATTTTGTTCATCGAGAACAGGAAGTCCCGATAGGACCGGCTGCCTACCAATTCTTCAGGTCCAAAGTCAGAAAAAAAACGATACGCGGCGCATTTCCAGGAATCGCTCAGCAACCCTCCCACAAAAAATAGAAAATTTATCAAAAATTGAAGGACGTTTTTCACTAGTTGAGAACGAGAGGAGTCAGTAAGGCTACACCAACGTACGTGTACGGAGCCAAAAATCGAATGCATGGCGCAATCCCAGGAATCTGTCGAAGACATTTTACGTCAATACCGCTACCCAATTTCTGTAGAAATGAAAATCTACCAAAATAGATCCTGACGATGCCCCCAGTTCTACACTTCTAAGGCCAGCAAAAAATCGAGTTCATGGCACAATCCCAACGTAAAGAACGAAAAGCCCCAGTAGGCTCCGCGATCACCAACCATTCCTACGCGCTCCAAGCCAAAACGTCCAATGCACGGCTCAATCACGAAAACTAATCTCACACATCGTCAAGCAAAACTCCCTTAAGCAAAGAGTTCATCGAAATTTTAGGAAAGAATTTCGTTCATGAAGAGTAAAAACCTGGTTAGTTAGACACGGCCATCTAACAATCCTTTCATCCCCAAGTCCAAAAATGAATACATGGCGCATTCCCAAGAACCCTCAAGAACTCAGCTACCATTCCACGAAAAATCAGAACGTTTACTGCAATTTTAGAGAGATTTTTAGTTCGTAGAGACATATGGGCCCCAGCCAAGTCCTGGCACCATCAAATCAATCTCACATGTTAAAAGCCAGAACAAAATTAAACGCATGGCGCAATCCGAAAAACCAACTCACGATGTTTTCCATCATCTCATCCGGCCTCTTAAAATAAAAAGCCAGAATTTTAATTGATCAGATTTTTAGGGATTTTTCCCTCGTAAAGAACAACAACGCCCGCTTAGACCTTGACGTCTCTTCTTTTTCTGTAAGTACAGCAAAAGCGGAGATCATGGCTCACTCCCTGGGGAACGAAACGACACGTCAGTTAGTAAGAAGCGCTATCACACAACCAAAAAAAAGTTTATTGAAATTTCGGGGTTATTTTTTGTTTATAGAATTCCAGAAGTTTCTTTATCATATGTCTGAACACAGCAAAAATTAAACGCATGGCGCAATCCCAATAAAAGGGCTATACCACGATATTGGACAGTAAAAGATACAACATAGTTTTAGAAAACCGAAAATTCGAGATTTTAGGGACGTTTTTGTCTATTTAAAGGTCAACATTGGTCCTGTCACCCACCATACCTGTCTCCGAAAGCAAAAAAAAAATCATGGCGTAATTCCAAGAAAAGCGACTCCAAACACACATCCATCACCGAAAACAAAAAATTTATCGAAAAACAGCCTTATACAGCACACAAATAGATGTCGGTACAGATCTTCTCTGGTGGGTCGTGGTCCTGAAACATTGTTCGTCCAATTTTTTGAATTTTCGATTCGATTTTTTCCGCTCAATTGAACGTAATCAATTGTTTAGTATTTCGACGAGCCACTGTATTTCTTCTGCTGTTATATTTTTACTTACTTTATTTATGAGACGCGGATTTTGGAATCATGCGTGCTAACAAACATAATGTTAAAAGATTTGTTCCCTTCGATTATAGCCCACCTATGGGTGTAATTAATTTATTTATTTGTAGATAACTCTGAAAACGCACCTTCAGCTTCTCGATGATGTACTTCAGATTTTTGGAGATGATCTTCTCGCAATAGTCCACGAGAATCGTAGGCACATCGTCTTGACAGAACTCGTCCACCGCCTGAAAGACGCCAGCGAATTTTTCCAAATTTTTAAAGGAAAAATCAATTATTGATCGACTGCGATGGACCTTCTCGATGTCGCCTCCCTGCTGGAGCACTTCGTCGACCTTCTTGATGAGATTCTCGCACATATCGCAGAGTGGCTTCTTCCGAAGGCCAGTGTAGGAGCTGGTGGCGATGGAGAGGACCAGAACCAGCACCAGGGCGCTCTTCATCTTCCTGGAATCGTTATGACGAGGTTTCTTTCAAGGAAGAGGGATTGGAATCAAAGACATCTCCAGGTGAAGGACACTGTGAAGTTCCAAACACTATGAACGGGCAGGGGATGACATAGAAGAAGGCGGAAGAATTCCGATTCCGACGGTATTCTGATTGATGCCTTCAGCTGAGGAATCTGTGAAGAACCTGCTCAGGGATCTTCAGAAGTAAATGTGCTGTCCAGCGCCATTGAAGACGTACCAAGAGCTTCAGCCTCCCAAAAATGACATGAAGAAGCGAAGGTAGACGTTACCCAGACAGAAGGAGCAAAGAAGACCTAGGAGGACTACGAAAAAGGTGCAGCTCTTCAGGAGGCAGGCAAACACTAAAGAAGCCGTCCCATTAAGCCGTCAACCATGTCCAGCAAGGTACAAGGAATGAGTATCAGCCTCGACGAGGTCAACATAGGGGCAGGAGACGTGCCAGATAAGGGCGCAGTGTGACGACTGATAAGACCCATTGATCCAAAGAACATGTGGAGCCAGAAGGCGAGTGCATCCCACAGCTGAAGGGAGCATGGGACCCTGTCACGGTTACTGTGTGACCGACGTGGACGACTGCAATAAACTGTCGCTGTGGCTCGTGTTTATTCAACGCCAAAAATGAGCTAAAACTGAAACCCGACACCTCTGGATGATAGCTGGGTGACGGCGATGGTTGATAGTCTCGGAAGTTTGGACCACTGGGATTCTGGAGATCGAAAGAGAAAGAGAACTGCTTCCGCTGTAGGTCTGGGCGAGTAGAGGTGGAGATGGATCGTGACCGGCACGGTTTTTACCGCTCTCGCCTGAAGTGTGACTCACCGGTGAGTCACGTTGCTCCGCTTGCTTTTTCCGCGTTGGAAAAATAGCTCATTAGGTGGACCTGAAATGTCGATTCTTAGCGGACCTTCAGAAGACCCATACTGATTATATAAAATGCGACCGCGTCTCAACTAGAAGTAGGAAGGAGCAGAGGAATGAATTCCTTCGACGATCTTTCAACTGACCTGTTTCGCCGTCCTCGCTCTACGAGACATCGATCGAGCCGCAGCATTCTTGGACGAAAACCGAAGAGCTGATCATCGCCGAGAAGTCGACGATGTACGGAAGACGTAGAAGATGTTGATGAACGTCATCTACCACACTTCGTGGACAGTCGTCGCCAACGACGATCGCTGAAGAATCTCCAAGGACACTCCAAGGCGAGAAAAAGAACCGGCGCTAACGTAGATCTATATACAGACCGCAATTCTGAAGCCCCCTAGCGGTTCTCCGCGGATGAACTTCCGCTGAATTAGTGAGCCACTGGTGAATGGCCTTCCCCCCGTGGTTCAACAGGATTTCAGTCGCGGCGTCGGTGGTTTCGTACAAGACGTAGGCGTTCGTTGCGGGACCTCCACAGTCAGCTCAATCAATGTGCAATCGATGCCATTGGGTGACTGCAATCCCCTCTCCACTTCTCGCCTTTTTGCTTTTGGCGTTTTCTCTTTTTTCAAAGGATTCGCGATTTCTCCCTTTTCCAGAACTCGAACTCTGACGCTGGGAGGGGATGTGACCTGTAGGTGAAAATGGGTGAACTAAAGATGACCGGTAGTAGACCGCTTAATGAGACTCCCTCCCAAAACAGCTCCCACAGGTCACCTGTGACGTCAAAATACGCCCTTATCACCTGCAGGTCACCTCTCCCAGTGTCTGAGTACTCACACACTCGCAGAGGTCAACTGGAAGGGCAATTACAGTTCACCGAAAGAGTTGGACAGTAGTTGAACAGGATTTCCCCCAAAATTTAACGAAACTTCTATGCTGGGAGTTTGAAACGTGTTTTCCGCCACGCAAACTCCCGCTCAAAGTTACAGTTCGACTGCTGATGAAATTCCGTTCACCTACCGGTGAAGTGCTACTGGTGAACTATAGTTGCCCTTTCAGTTGACCGCTGTGAGTGTCTGAGTAGCAATGTGACGCATCCTACGCAATTGCACAAGTTACGCGTCACTTCACGCCATATTCTTAAATCGTCTCAGGCACTGGGAGCGTTCACCTGCAGGTGAAAAATGTGTGAGCTACCCGAGCACCTGTAAGTGACCAGATTTTGATCTGCATGTGAGCGTTCAAAGACCTACAGATGACCGGGTTACGGTACCTAGGCGGGAATTTAAAAAGGGTGCTTTGCGACGGACGTGAACCTCGCAGCATTTTCATCGTCCTACAGACCGTGTGAACGGAACCTACCGTACTAAGTGGCCTATTCAGACCTAAAATTGCTTGCGTAGGATATCACGCGAGCGGTGAAATAACCGGTAGTAAACCGCTCACTGAAACTCCGCCCCAAAACAGCTTCCACAGGTCACCTGTAAAGTTAGAATGTGCCATTTTCACCTACGGATGAACTCTCCCATTGTCTGAGGTCATCCGCGGTTCGCCGCCAAATGCTTCGGAACCACGTACCCTCATATCACATTCAGACGCTCTTAGGTGGCAGCTGGAAGCGCACTGGTGAAATTTAACCGGTAGGTGAGATTTGCCAGCAGTGTGGGTGGTGGAACTAACCCCGTTGGGCGGGAGTTTGGAATTTATTTAAACTCACCGAAAAAAACCACGTTTCAAACCTCGCCGTGAAAAGTTCGTCGGACTTCAACAGAGCTATTGCGCCTGTCTGCCGGTCAACTTCTCACCGTTCTACATAAACTCCAGAAATCCATCTCTCGGCTTCTCCGACTGGAGATTGCTCGCATCTCCATCGTTCTACGACTCCATGATGGCTGAAGGCCCCTAGACAGTTTCTTAGCGGAAAGAGGGAGACGGAGACAGCACGGATGGACGTAGAATTGCGACCACCGACGCTGCGTTTTTACGCAATTCTACACGAATTCACCCTCCCTAGCTTCCTCGAACTAGAAGAGCGCACAATTTGTCACTAAACATCACCTTATAACGCAACATTTATTTAAATCATTAACTGGAAAAGTGTAACTGAACAAAAATTCGACTAAACCACGTAAAGATCGTCTGCTAATCCTTGCAGATGTGCAGAAATTCACTGCAAATCCTGTCCGGAGAGTGACGCGTCTGAAACGGCAGCGAAACTTCATATGTATGACGACGCTAAGTGAATTCGATACATTCCGGGCAGGTAGACAGCCAATTGGAGAAGGGTAGAGGCGCAGGCAAATGTCCAGCGACATCGAGGGAGGCTCCGATTGGCTGATGCTGCATTGCCCAGCACTTGATCTGCCTGCTCGGAGTGAATCGGTCTTACTTATAACTAATCTCCTGCTGCTGTTCGAACTCCGGGTTGATGTGCAGGTCTGCGGGATACTGTAGCGCGCGGTTGCTGACGTGGCGTCGTGGATCGCGTCAGCGTCTACGTGGACATTTGATCGATGCGTAATCCACACTGAGCGACGAGAGAGGTTTCGGCACGAGCAATTTGGATGGTCCACGCCCCGGAGACCCTTCCCTAGCCCGGTACCCAGCTGCGCACTCCTCTCTGTCCTTCCTAGAGGTGTCTGTAGGTTTGCGCGCTCAATGATAGAAACGCGCTCCGATGACAACGACTTAGGTGATGTGCAGGTTTGGGTATACTGTAACAAGCGTGCGGGAACATTCAAACGGCAGTAGGGGCTCAGTTATAACTGCTATCGAATGAACCGAGAAATCTTCTGAATGGGGGTTTTACCTGGGCGGAGTGGATTAGTCGAGTGACTTTGTGGAAGAACGAGTTGCACATCATCACCGAGAACGACGCGTCAGTGTCCTGACACTGCTCCATAACCGCCTAAAGCGTCAGATGTTTATTTCAGCGAACCCTAGTCAGCAGAGGACGCTACTTGGCGTCGGTTCCCCCCTCCCCCCCCCCCCCCGGCTAGGAAAGCGCTCGTAGCTCCAACGTTCAAAGCGCGATCGACATACCTTTTTGAAGTGCTCGGCCTTCCTCACCCCCTTCTCGATTCCGGCGATCACCAGTCGACACGTACGGCACAGCACGTTGTCCTCTTCGGTGTCGATGAACGTGTCGTTGTCGGCAGAGTCCTCATAGTCATCCTCGTCGTCGTCGTCCTCGTCATCATCATCATCGTCGTCATCCTCAGCACCGGCTTCGGTCTCGTTCTTCTTCTTAGCCTCCTCGTCATCACTCGCGGAGAGAGTGAAGAGAACGTAGCAAAGAGCTAGGAAGAGGGCAGTTCTCATCTTCGCTCTGAAATTCTGAAGTCTGTAGACCATCTAAGTGGGTTCAGCAAAATGGGGTACAAGTCGGCGATGTGGCCTGCATGGAGAGGTCGATGCTCTAATTGGCTATCTCCGAGCAGCAGTACACATGGCTAACTCTTACCGCAAGATCTGCGCTAGGCTCCTCCCTTTTCTAGAACCCAAGGCATAGCGCGCTCTAAAGGAGTTGACCTTGAAGTGCGCCATGCATCGTAGCGGTCCACTCCACCAAGGAAGGGTCTTCTGAAGAATCAACAAGCAACAGCCAACTTACCCGGGGTAGATCACACGCTCTGGGAAACGGCGACTGAGCCACACCTTTCAGTCGCTCCAACTGATATCGGCGATAAGGACTATTACCTAAGCCAACGTGACAATGGCATGTTCCTGGAACTCATGTAAAGCCGAGAGATCACAGGTATGGAGCAACCTGGTGGAAGGGACTGATCGGTGCAGAATAGGCGAGAAATTCGAGAATTTAACGAGAATTAATCGATCAGGTCCATCAAGTTCAGACTTCATTTCCTTCCAAAGCGGAACTCACCGACTGAACATGCCTCGAAGCGAACTACCAAATCAATCGATCAATGCCAATCAATTGCCACTGAATACCGGCTGTCAGTATGTCGAGATCGCTCGCAAGCAACTCCACTGTCAAGTTTTTAAGCTGGTAAGGGGCTAGTTCACAGTCCGCGACAGGAACGAAAGGAGCAATGGTGTCGCTCGGGCTTCGCCGGACCTGCCGGTTGCTCCCTTCGCGGACTATGAACACCCCCAAGGCGTCTACTTCGGAAGCTCAACGAATATGAAGAACGCTATGGACAACAGTGAAGAGCTGAATAGCTGCACCAGTCGCTCTCGAATCGCAGCTCGAATTCGTTTATAGTTCGCTACGGCAGCAGCTGGTCGCCTGTGCGGGATGCGCATCGATTCTTGCTACGCGACCGATCCCTAGCCACTAATCGATCTGCACGCTTTGGGCGGGCGATGAGTCGCTGCTATCGTCGACTATGACCACGCCCGTAGCCGCGATTTACACTTCAGTCGCCGGTGCTATAAATGAAATCCCCGTGTATGCGTCGCCTAATCGATACTGGTAACTTTCAGGTCATCGCGTTGCCAAATGGTTGAGGTATTATATAAATACCGCTTAGGCACCGCATGCTTCATAATAAGAATTACCAATATTGATTGAACCGCGGGTAGAAATCAATATAGTAGTCGTCATTATGATGCGCCGCGTGGCGATTGAAGTATAAACGCATGCTTAGTACCTGTTCATACTTCGCGACGGCAGCGACAGGAGCGACTGGGCGAAGGACGTGGCGTGGTGTACGTGATTAATTACGTACTCCACACTCCGTCCGTCGCTCCCATCGTCGGCGCGAAGTAGGAACAGGCGACAGCAGCGACGGGAGCGACAGCGATATCGCCCGAGTATGAAGGCCCCATTTATACTTCCGATGCCCAGCGACGCGACGGCACATATAGTGGTCAATTTGATTGATTGCGTCGCTCTTTCAATGTGGCACAATAAGTGGCGTCGCGTCGCTTGGCGTCGAAGCATAAATGGGCCCAAACAGATTTCGGCGGCGATCGCTCGGTTTTAATCGATTTGCATGTTTCGCACGGAGGAAGAGTCTCTCTCGTTGCGAAGTATGAACAGGCCTTTAGGCACGGTCAAAGTTCAGCCGTCGGGGTGAGGCGACGTTACGAAAGAGACCAATATCGATTAGGCCACACTGACGATTGATATTGATAGCTCTCCTATAGGCGACTAAAGGACAAACCCTGCTTTGAAGAGGATCCAGACCATCTGAAGGCGCTGGACCTCAGACAAAACCTATCGATCTCACCGCGGTTCCGCTTTTGGTTCGGCAGGTACGGTGGCTGCGATGACGAAGAAGTTCACAACGACACCAAGAGAAGACGATTTCGATTCTAAAGGAGTCCAGACTCCAACCATCTCCGTCGATGCTTAGGGCCTGCACATACTTCGCGGCGGGAGCGACAGGAGTATTGGTCGGCTAGGCAAATCATAGGTATCGATTTTTGGCGAGCGATCGCCCAGCAAAAATCGATACGCATGATTTGCATGGCCAACCAATCGTTCCCGTCACGAAGTATGAATAGGCCCTATCACCTCTTGGTCCAGTGACCGTCTGGCGATCCTTTTCGCCCAGCAGCACCTCGACCCCAGAAAAACTGCTCCAAAGCCATCTACAGACGAAGACTATACAGGATATTTATTTCAAAATATCAAAATGAATGAACGAAAATGATTAGTGAACATCTTCTAGCACATGGATGAAGGCAAGTGTGATGGCTGAGCAAGGTCAAGTGATGAACGACACAAAAGAGAACAAAATGCACAACATACAGAATGAGAAACGCCGGTGGTGGCCCAGGGACGGCATCCCCGGACGGCCGGGCAGCCGCTGAGGGGCGAGTTAGTCGATCGGTCGGTCGGTCGGACTATCGGTTAGTAGCAGCACATGCATCGGATGATGTTCACGATGATGCTGAGCACGATCGAGACGGCCAGGACGAGCAGCAGGACCAGCACCCAGTCCTGGAACGGAGAAGATCGGCTCGAGAGGATGCAGCGGTTCAAATTAGGCGGGGCCAACCCGTATGAATCAGGACTGACCCACCCAAAGTGAACTGGACTAGCCACACAGCCTTCCTCTACGGGTCACAGGAGCCATTTTCGGGTCTTCGCCCACTTCCCTACCTTAGTTTGCGGCGAACGGAACACAATTAGGGCACACGAACAGGTAACACACCATCCACGAGCGGAAGAAGTCCCCGCATAATCCCCTATCCACTGGATTATCCCCCTTCAGCCCTTCGGCGCACCACCGATCAGACAAAAAAACGCCGAACCAACCTGCAATCGGAAGCAGCACGACGAGTTCAGATCACCGCAGCACTTGAAGTAGTAGAGGGGATTCTCCTGAGGGCACACTTGGCCTACAACCAGCAAAGGACATGCTCCAGCAGATGATCTAGAACAGACGGACGTCAAAAAAATATACGGTAATGTGACCCATTGATGGGTCACATATTATTGAACACTGAACACTTATATACAATCACACCTTCAATGAGCTCTGTTCAAACTTTACTCAAGTTGACATATAGGATGTTTATACTTCATTCTGGTCCTGCTTCGTCCTGCTGAGTACTAATCTTGAAGAGAATTAGGGAGAAAATTCAACATGGCAGTAATAAAGGAACGACTGACCTTATAAGTGGTCGCCAAGAAAGGACACCGCTCATCCGAAGCTGAACTTGAACGTGTGAATGAGCTATCACAGCTAAGAAAACAAGGGACCAGATTCATCAACCGCTTACCGCCCTCTAACGATGAAAATACCGCCAAACCTGATGCTAATGAATGTCATATGAGGGGGCTTGGCGGTATTTTCATCGTTAGAGGGCGGTAAGCGGTTCTGAATCTGGTCCCTTTTTCTCTTAGTTGTAATAGCTCATTCATCTACGTTCAAGTTCAGTTTCGGTTGACTAGTGGCCCCTCTCGGCTCCACCTATAAGGTCCGCCGTTCCTTCATAACTGTCATGTTAGACTTCTCTCTATCTCTCCTTATGATCAGTACCCTGAGGGCAGTTTCATGAATGATTTTCAACTTTTTCAGATTCCGACTAAGGCTAGGTAGAGCCGAAACGCAAGCCAAGTCCAATAAATGTGATAATAACCTTGGCTGCCACCTCAACAAGACAACATCGACCTGAAGTCAACATGTCAAGGTTTATTAACAGTCGAACTTGAACAGCGCTATGTGGATAGTCCACATGGGATCTATCGTAATCGGGGGGGGGGGGGGGGGGGGGGCACATAACTAAAAATTACGCAACCAATTGACTTGGGATTTACGGAGCGGCTTCTAGAGAACGGAATAGGACCTAAAAAAGTGCACGAACAAACAAATAGCCGCGGTTGTAAAGACATCCAGGCGGGCGAGACGTATTTAAACACAGCTGACAGACGCCCGACATGTTATAACCGGGATCTATCATGTGAGGGAGGCACACAAAGCCGCATACCGCGTGCTGACCGGCGCCTGACCTGTTATAACCCGGTTCCATCATAGTGAGGGAGACACATAGCTTTGCCTGTTTACAACCGCGGTGTTTTTTTGTGTAAATTTTATCCGCTTAGGCCCTATTTTGTCCTCTAGAACCTGCTCCATGAATCACAACTCAATTTGTTGCATAATGTTAAGTTATGTGCCCCCCCCCCCGACTACGATAGATCCGATCCGTCCACATTAACCCCCTCTCCAATTTTTCCTACTTTTACTGCGAAACCTATCAGTAGGCTTCCTGGCCGAGGAAGTAAGCTTGACGGTGAATCTATCAACGCGCCGGGAACATGGCCGCTGGCGTTCTCATCTCATTAACACGTGTGCGAAAATTTACGGTGCTTCATTACGACTGCTCTGTTTACACCTTCGCCGGCAGACATTGCACACCAATTATCAGGCGGTAATACTTCAACTCTTGCTTGGCTTATTTATTATTAGTTACGGAAAATTGTTGTCGCTTTCCTAGTTGGGTGGGAGCGGACTAGAAGTATGCAAAAACGCGACGATCTCCCTAAGGCGTGTGAGGTCACAAGATAGATGACATTTAAACCGTACTCACAGTAATGGTATTGACGCTAAATGTGAATCTGCTCCGTAGCCCATGATATTTTGCTGAACACCCCTTAGGCCCGTTTATACTTCCGACGCCGTGCGACGGGATGGCATGTATAGTGGCTAAATTGATCGATCGCGTCGCTCGTCGCCGAAGTATAGACCCTTAAACCTATACTAATAGTTGGGAGGAAAGAAGGAGGGAATATTGCGAAATTTTACGCATTTTTGCACATTTAGAAGGCGAAGTCTCGTTTTTTGTGGATTTGGTCGTTACAGGTTCAATTGTGTTTGTTGACCGATCGATCTTATCGATCGATTTCAGACCCGCTCTCTCGCACCCTGCGCATCTTTCTTTCGCCTTGTGGAGATAAAAAAGGGCGGGCGATCCTAATCCAGTACTAAGCTGCAGCATTCTGGACTGCGTACTTCAAGACTCATCACGTTCACGTATCTCAGACACTCTGAGCAACAGCTGAAGGTACAACTACAGTTCACAGAAGAAACTCACCCTCCTGAAATTCAACGAAATTTCTACGACGGGAGAAGAAACGTATCTGTCGGCAAGCTTTAACACATTTCAGACCCCGCCCAAAGGGTAGGTTTCACCTATGATGAAGTCTCACCGGTCAATTGAAATGGGTTAGAGCTTGCTGAAACATACGAATAAAACTCCCGCAATAGAAATTTCGATGAATTTTCGAAGACATGCTGTTCAACGGCCGATCAATTCCTTCAATGAACTGTAGCTGTCCTTCCAGTTGCCCACTGCGAGTGTCTGGTATAGTTGATTAATTCAATATGATAAATTACAGCTGCCTTCTGACCTTTAGGCCCCGTTTATACTTCTGACGCTGAGCGACGCGACGGCATGTATAGTGGGCGAATTGATCGATCGCGTCGCCTGATCAATACGGCCACAATACGTGGCGCCGCGTCGCTCGGCGTCGAAGTATAAACGGGGCCTTAAACCTGTAGCTAACTCATTGCTTTTCCCTTAAAAAATAAAAATTTATACATCTTCAAACGATGCATCGACTCATTGGGACAGCTGGACCTCAAAGAAAGTCATACAACATTTTCTCTTTACAAAAAAGACCTTAACCCTCTTGGAGAGTCTCTATTTCAATGTAGAAAACCTTTGATTTGGGAGAGGATGATTCCAAAGCGTCAACCCTGCTTAGAAGAGTGTCCAATTTGACATGAAAATGGCACATACGTGCAATTTTTGCTATAAAAACTTGTGGTGCAATTCAAATTGGGTGGAGCAAATATGAAAGAACCGGTCCCGTTCTAGTTGACAACCTTTCTAAACCTGTCAGGCTGAGTCAGAAGCCAGGCTAAACAGGTTCACTCGCGGCTGAACAGCCAAGGGTGATGACGAGTTGTCCGGTTGACGGGCAACTCGGCCCCGCTCGTCCCCGCTACTGCTGAGTCAATTGAGTCGATTTGCAGCGTGTCTGCCACCTCTCGCTGCCTCTCCGCTATTTCGCGCGCATCTGCCGTCTCGCGTGGGAACACACTATTTCTTGAGCGACTTGCACGACCGGCGTCTCATCACAGCGTGATGTATTTCCACACCAATCGTACTGTTGGTAGTATTACTGAGGAAATACACTGAGCCGGCCACAACGGTAACTGAGCTTCTGCAGGATGTTTAGCAACATGTCTGAGACTTGTCTTTTGTTTGAGATGAATATTTTAGAACACTCTATGTCAAAGCGTTTGAAGTACAAATGGCAACATACGAATAAAAACAGCTGAATCCTGTGAAGCATAAATTACATTTGTGAGCAAGCATATACCTGAATACAAAGGCAAGTGTGCTAACAGTTCCTTCACAGAATGGGCAGGATAACATGCATAGGGCCCTTCAGAGGAGAATGAGGGGAGGGGACACATTGAGAGCTAACTAGTGGGCAAGGTTGCTGGCTAAGGTATCAAGGCGGTCCTTACACTCTCTTGTGGTAGGTGGACGACCATCCGCCTGGAGGAACTGTCTGAAGCGCCTCGTCTCATCATGTATTTCATTTTGCCTGCAGGCTTCGTGACTTCGCATATATCTTGTCGCCATTTCTCCATTTGCTATAGGCAGGATCTGCGATCTGGCCATAGTCAACTGTGAGGCCAAAAACTGGCAGGGGTGCGAATAGGAAACGCCCTTCGAAGTTTACTGTGAAACCGGTCAACGAAGTTCGCAGGTTATCGAACAGTTAGCTGTTCCATCATTGCCATCCGCTCTGGGGCTGTGAAAGTATCGCCTGAAGCCACAAATATCGTTCTCTAAACAACATTTGTTCTCATGTGTCCCCTTACCGAAGCGTGGCTGTGCCATATCAGCTACTAAGCCTTAGATAACGCTGGATGGAGTTCCCGTATAGGGTTGTGCCCTAAACTCGTTGCACCTCTCGATCACCCTACGGCGCATAATAGAACGAGGGGCGCTTCTTGGCTCATAGAAGTGGGGGCGAACCGGATTTGCAGGATCCGTTATGAAGTGTCCACCTCTGACTTTGCAGGAAGGCACAGGCTTATTGTACACCTCGCGCTCTCGATCCTTAAGCGATCGGTATCCACAGCACATAAAGGTGCTGGTCTCTCCGTCTGATAGTGTCTTCCTATACGCCCACTCATACACAGCTGACGATGTCGAGGTAGGATATAAATATATCGCCATATTTCCACCCCTTTGCTGTGAGGGAGCAAATATCACTCGAACCGGTTCAAACGACGCCATTTCCCAACAACGGTACTTCCAAATTCCGCCACATCTTTCATTTTGATCTCGTGTGAAGTCTCTCCATCGTAGGAAAGCAATCGCATGAATTGCACGTGCGGCTAGAGATGTAGGGTCGGCGGAGGCGCCGGCACTCTTCCGTCTGGAATCTGCCCCCGCCGCGATGACTCAGCATGCTCGGGGCCGAGCTGCCCCGTAATCGAGTTGTCCGCCAAGAATCGGACGAGTTTTTCCAGTTTTTTACTCGGGTGGTCCCGCAACGATCGCCCGAGTGCTGTAGGGAAACTCGCCTAGTCCTTGGCGGACAACTCGTCGTCGTGCTTGGATGTCGCAATTCACGAGCAACACGTTCGACCTCTCCAACTGCACCAAACTTCAATATGACCTCGACTTCTCTTCTCTCACCTGAGCCGGAAGACGTCGATGTTCTTGAACGTCTCAACAAGGTCCTCGTCGGCTGAGCAGGGTGCGGCCAGGAACGCCAGCACGGACAGAACGACTATTGGCAGTGTGTTGACGTACAGATGCATATTCCGGCTCTAAAATTCGATCACATTCCATCATGGACCACATCCAGAATCGGCCGGCAAATATGGACAACGGCGGTGAAGGCGACCAATTGCATTCGGCGAACAAATGAGAAAAAAGCAGAACCACCGCGATGTGGAAATCGATGCGATATTAAAGCCAGCACAGTAAAAAGACGAATATCAATGAAGGAAATTCCGACGGCTGCAGAAGAAAACGAATTGCTCCACAGTTTCCCGACGAAGGTAGAACCGTGTTTTGATACGCAGCTACTATGATGATTTAGCAGAATCTGGAAACAACACGAAAGTGCTTTCGGCCGGATTTCCAACGGTAGCTACGAGTTATCCGGCGATCTAGACGAGTTCCCCCCCCCTGCACTTCCAGGCCATCGCTGCGGGACCACCGGAGCGCTTGCGTTCACGTCGACCACTCCATTAGTGGCTAATACTGACTTTTTCGCTACTTTTCTGTTATTCTATAGCTGATCAGCATTTTTGCGTAATCTGGACGCTTTTCTTCGCAACCTTTCGCATGCTTCTCTGGCATTCACCATTCGACACTGCCAGAAAATCCGCAAATAAGCAAAAATAGTTGAGAAACATGCGAAAAATTGAACTGAGAAATGAACAAACGCGGAAGAAGACGCTCTGTAACAGTAGCAAAACGCTGGAGACCCATGAATAACTCATATGACACAATCTCCTATTACGAAAAATCCAGTGGATCCAAAAAAAATTTAAAAAAACGGGGAAAACGACAGTGGTGTCATCAATGGTCACTTTCCATCGGTTGCAGTGGGAGAGTCGTTCTCGCGGTCCCGCAACGATCGCCTTGCAGGGAACGGAAAACTCGTCCCGTTTCACGGATAAGAGCCTGTTTATGCTTCGTCAGCGCAGCGCGCGGAAGTATGAGCAGGAGGCAGCAGCGATTGGAGCGACTGGTGCGACAGCGCTGGCGCTCGAGTATGAGCACTTTTCGGCGGCGCGCGCCCGGTTTTAATCGATATGCATGTTTTGCACGGGCGACGAGTCGCTCTTCTCGCGAAGTATGAACGGCCCTCACTCGCCGGTACCTTTCGAAGCTTTTTCAGAATGCACTTGTGGAGAAGCGGGTGCGTGCCCATGAAAGAGATGCCTTTGACTGAGACTGGAAAAACGAAGGAACTTCAAGATGCTGCGAATTTTGACACAGAAGCGGTAGACGAACCACATCCTGGAGTTCTTAGTACGCGCACGGGCCTTTTCCCTATCATAACCGTATCCATTGATAAGAACCACCAAAATCGACTGACCATGCTGACTAATCGATACCGACACTGCGGCACCGACGCAGTCGACAAGTATGAAGTGCTCTTTTTAACATAGAAGGTCGAGCAGAGTCATTTGGGAGACTGCGTCTTCTGATCAGATTGATAAATCAGCGAAAGAAGGAAGATGTGAAGAGTCGGAAGAACGAAAGCAGTGATTTGACCTCGTTCGGACGAGGGTAGGGCATATTTCACACGGAGCTCTACTTCGTCTTATACATATCCGTTCAAATCTTCAGATTATTCCACCAATCAGTCGTTATCCCGAGTTCGAAAAGTCTTTTTAATGAGAAATACTTCATAGAGAAGGTAAAGCCAGAAAAGCACTACACTACAGTACGAACAGTTCGGTGGGAAATTGTAGGTAAGGGCCCGTTTATACTTCGACGCCGAGCGACGCGACACTACGTATTGTGACCACATTGATCGAGCGACGAGATCGATCAATTTGGACACTATACATGGCATGGCGTCACTCGGCGCCGGAAGTATAAACGAAGCCTAGCACGGTTCGGAGGAGGCCAGAAATAACGATGGATTTTAGCTCCCTAGTCAGGGGCTTTACTTCACGTTGGAAGAGCGAGGAGACACTATTTTCAAGATCCGGCGAGTATGTTATCGCAGACATGTTGCCTGTAGCGATACCAAAATTGTTATTTTCCGAGCTAATGAGAGCTGTGGCGTTTACGGGAACAATTCGCCGTTAAGCGAACATAAAAAAATAACGGACGAGTTTCTCCGCCAAATACTAACAACGCGGATGATTTTTCTCAACCGCTTATGCCCCGTTTATACTTCGCCGCGGCGCGACGCGATGGCCAAGCAATGAGGCCAAATTGATCGATAGCGCCGCACAATCAATATGGCCACTATACGTGGCGTCGCGTCGCCCCGCGACGAAGTATGAACGGGGCTTAGGGCTTGTTCATACTTCGCTATGGGAGCAGAGGCGAGAGCGACAGGGTGAATGATACGTATCGATCAGCGCCCAGCCGTTGCCCGGGAAAAATCGATAGGTAGGCTTTGCTTTATCGCTCCTATCGCTGCCCGTCGCGGACTATGAACAGGCCCTTACAGACTGTTGTTGCCGTACCCTCAAACTGTCCTCGTCTGGTCCCGCGACTATCGGCCGAGGCTTCCAACCTCGTCCGATAGTCGCGGGACCAGACGAGGACAGTTTGAGGGTACGGCAGCCCGAAGACTCGTCCCTGGTTTCTCAAGAACACGTTTAGTGACGAGTTTGGGGAAGAATGAACGGTGAATAACTCAAGTAGATCATTGTTTTCAAGCCAACATAATGCTACATATTACTAGGCTCCAGCTCAGTGCTCATCTCTTGTACTCCAAATCAGGATAGAAAATGGACCAGAGCTGTGTTATCGAACTTCTCATGTAGTCACTGAGAATGCTATGGCTTAAAACAGTGCCTACAATTCTAGAACTAGCAGCTTCCTAGTTGCGAGGGGCAATCTGGATGTACGCAATATCGCGTCTCGACTTTCAGACCTGGAAGGCGTTTACCATTCAGAGTACTTCAACATGAATTCTTATGAAGGAAGTCGAACATTTCAAGGCTACAATGGCGCAGAGATCTCTGGCTTCGACTCCATAATCGGCTTTCTTCACTCCGCTGAAAAAGGCATGGATCCTCCCTGAAAAAACTGACAAGCAGAGGCTTCTATCTGGCCTCTATCGCTATTTGTGCGAGTTTTGATGATAGGCAGGGAGATCCATATGCGCAAACACCCGGGGAATCCCAGGGGTCGAGCGAAAATCACATCTCAGCCCCAAGAATGCCTCCAAATCAAGTGAAATCAAGTGTCGCCAACACTATTATGCGCCGGATCAACACAATCCCCACAATACCATGAAGCAACATCAAACGCACTTTATACGGCACGACAACAGCCACAACCCTCCAGTCGAAGGGGGCGTAATGCCAGAAACAAGGGAATAAAGCAGGGAAGGTCAGAAAGCCGGTTAGCTACTTGGTGCTTAGGGATTGCGCCAAGCTCCGTACTCCTGGAATATATTAGGAGCCTTCATACCCTCTATCCAGAAGTATAAACCCGTGAACAAGCGATGAGCAGATCTTATAAATGCTCGCAACAGATCACAGCTAGAACGAGGGTTTCTAAGCATGTAATCGGATGAAAACCGACCAGGCTGCTGACTTGTCACAGGAGATGGACTATAAGTAAGCGCACTACAATAACAATTTCGATAACCCAACCATCAATTCGTCCGCCCGTACACGCAAAATCAGTGGCCGACGTTTAGAAGTTGTAAACATAGCAGATTCTCCGACCATTATTGCAGCGGGAAGTTTTGAAGCGGAAGAAAACCGATCAATCGATTGATATTATCGATTTCTTAATGTGCATAGAGCTCAAGCTTAATCGGTTCATTCATTCATAAGCCTTTATTGCTCACGGATGTCAACGAAATCAACCATTCGATCAATACGGTTTGATATTACCGCTCTCCAGCAAGTTAATGAAGTCGATCAACCCATCAATATCGATCGATATTATCGATTTCGTAACCTGCGTGGAGTTTAGTAAATCAGCTCGTTCATTCATAGACGTTGCCGGTCACAAATTTCAATGAAATCAACAACTCGATCAACACTGTTTGATATTGCCGCAAGTCGAGAATAAAGTCGATCAACCGATCAATATAGATCGATGCTATTGATTTTCAATCGACATTGACCAGAAATCAGCCCGGCAGCTAACCATATACTTACTACTGGCGGACAACTAAAAGAACAAGGGTAATCACCTGTTGTCCCGGTGATCGTCGAGTTGCCCGAATAACGTTTTCATTCGTCCTTGACGCGTGCCAGAGTGCTCCAGTGGGTCCAAAGGAGCTAATCATCATAAGAAATAGGCTGCTTTATAGAAACAGAATGCATGGCACATTCCGAGAGAATTCAACGAGCAGTAGCACAAGAAATATACTAACTGTAGGAGTTGAGGCATTTCGAGACAACGAAACGTCACGCCGAAAGGCTTCACAACTCCTTCCAAATGGCCCCAAAAGAAGACGGCGATTTCGCAACATCGCGCAACGGCCGGACTTTTCGATGTTACACTTCAGGGGATCGAACCCTTTAACGTTTACGACGATCGTTAACGCGCTGCTCACGCGGGGGGGGGGGGGGGGGAGGAAGCAACCAGAGGCCGCTAGTGGCAAGGAGCGAGCACGGAGGCCCCGGAAACGCCTCGCACTTGCTGATTAAAGACGAATTGCGCGTCGGCGGCCGAGCGGACACTGCCGACGGGTGTCGGTAACAAGTGAGAGGTGACGGCAGCTGCTGCGGGAGACGGATCGGCCGTTCAAAAACGCTCGCCGAACTGCACTTTCGGGGCCGACGACGGCGACGACGAACACCGAACCGAACCGGTCAGGCAGTCAGAATCAACAGCGGAAACGTCGCCGGAGCCGATGGTCGACGCGGTTGCTGTGAGTCTGATGACGGCGGCGGCGGATCGGGGCGCGCGTGCGCGACGAGCGAGATCTGTCGGCAGTTCCCGATGCGACTAGTGATAGCGGACGATAAAAAGTGATGACGTCGGGAGTCGGACGGCCGAGACGCGAGAGCCGGTTGAGCGCCAGTCGCTCAAAAACCCGGCAGCTCTTTATCTCGACGAGTTCCTTGCAAGCAGCGAACATACATCATTACGGACTATTTGCAGTTCAAGGCGTTTCAAGTGCCTCATAAGGATGCACTAGAAGGCTCTAAAATGGAGCCAAACTTCAACTGCAACGCTGGGATCCGAACGTAAAGAGCATTCAGTAGACGGAGGACTCGAATACGCATACCTCTGTTCACGATACCATGAGGATGTAGAAGGCATGGCGCATCCTTGAATGGGTATCAACTCTCTCGATTCGATCTTTGTCTCCCTTAAAGCTCTAAAGCGTGCAACAGCGCTCAGTTCTGTGCAAAAATCAAGGAGCCACATCCAAGGCAACCATTAATGCGCGGACGGACGCACCGACGGACACATAGACGAATTAAGTTCATTACATATATGTACTAGAACGGCGCACCACATCCGTGACTCCAATATCTCAAATGAACAGATGCGGATAAAAATCGATGAGACCAACTACGTGGCCATTCATTTTGCGAGAAAGGAAAGGGCCTACGGATACGGTAAGACTGTCTGCTCCAGAGTGCAGTGAAAGCAATCTTCACCTATAGTTTCAATAGCTACCGTGAACTGGGGATGTTACTAGACCTACCGTAGAGTTTCTAACGTACATAGAATTAACACTTTGCCAGTCTGTGGTTCCGTCTGTGAGCCCCTTCGCGCAATAATAACGGCCACTTGTAGGAACTCATAACTTTTTGTCCAACAGTTGATCGTTTGGGATGCGATCGATGCGAAGGGGACATATGCTACCATATATAGCCGCATTATTCCGTCGATGCTTCGTCGTTGAGTCCACCTACGCGAAATTAACTACCGCTAAATGAATTAGATGGATCTTTGTCCGCGCAATATTAATGACCGCTGGACAAGTCTCATAAATCTGACCAGAATCAAGTACACGACCGGTCGATATGATCGATTTTTATGGCAGAGCGCGAATAAAATGGCGACTGGACTCTCTTCTCGAAAACTTCATCAATCAATACCGATCAATGATATCGATTTTTGACCAGAACTGACCATTTGAGGTAAGAATCATGCGGACCTGCAGGTGAAGCATCACAATAGGTAAGCAATAACGACCGACAATGGCGAACACAAAGCTCGACTTTATTCAACGCGCCTACGGAATGCGCCACGCATTCTACTTCTATTGGACATCATGGAATGGAATTTGGCCTCTAGAGAGACTCGCAGAGGTCACCCGTCTATTGGCTTGCCTTGTAACTCACCAAACCATCTCACGATAGCATACTGTAACAGAATATGTGGCGTATACAAAGGGAAATCTGAGCTCTCTGTGATGTAACGTAGAAGACCAGGACAAGTCAAAAGAGGCCTTCGAAGGGAGAGTACCATAAAAAGAGAACGGCGAGCGGGAGTGACAGCGCGGAGCCACTTCAAGTGCGTATTTGGCCACTACAGGGACCACCCATAGGACAGCGAATCAACAGAGGAACACAAGGCTCTTCAAATCGGTCTTGTACCTGCTCACATCGACCACGGAGAGTTGGACAACTTGCTAAACAGCCAACTTTTAAGTGAAAGAAAGTTGGTCTAGTCCGGCCCTCTGCATCCTCACAACCAACTCGGCTGTCTCATTGATCTCACGACAATCACAAAGAGAAGAACTGGAAGTACACAATGTTTATCAGAAGGTATATAAGTACACGGGAAAATGAAGAGAGCAAACTGGATGAAGACCACACCAAGTGGTCACAAGTGAGTGATGGGAGCATTAGATGGCCCTTCAGGAGAGTGGAAGGTCGCACGCCTAGCTGCACTGCTACGGTATCTCCCACGGATACAGTTTACGACCCTGGGTCAGCCGGCTCCGTATCCGCCGGTCACAGCTCCTTGCATGGAATTCAAAACGATATGGAAGAGGGGTGCAGGATATACTACAAGGAACCACTCCAATAGCACAGCCGGAAGAAAGGGGAAAGTGCAGCGCCACAACGATGTTTGGTGATCCGTCAGAAGCAGCAAGTGAGCTGATTGTGAGTCAAAAGCAACAAAACAACTGACTCATTACGAGCACGTCGCGAAAAAGTCGGCTGGCGCGACAACTGCCGATGAATGGCTGAGTCATTGGTCTGTTGCGGCTCGGAACACGAGCGGACTGCAGACTTTAGTGGCTCATTTTCCTATATTGTTTAAATAATTCATATCTCGAACAGGCAAAGCTGAACATTAAATCGGTGAATCCCATCCAGCAGCAACTAATTTTGCGCGGACGCATGAGAGGACCCACAGACGGACCAGCCGATAATAACATTCTGTGGACGGATGCATAAATGCGAACCTTACTTTACATAGTAGGGCAGACCATCGGACCACCGCTACGAACGCAACTGTGGACAATGTGACAGACGCACGTACGGATTAACTCCATCATATGTGATGAAATAGCACCTCAGATTTACATAATCCACATATCAAACGGTCAAACTTTGAAAGAAAATCGATGAGTCCCCCACCCATCCAGCGGCAACTAATTTTGGGCGGAGGCACGGAAGGACCCTCAGACGGATCAGGTGGATAATAACAAATCGTGGATGGACCCATACTTAGACCCATAAATGTGAACTCTGTTATACAAAGGACATCGGATAAGCATCACTCTCGTGAACAATTATGGACAAGAATCAAACACACCAAATGGTCACTAATACTGCGTGGATAGAGAAAGTGACAGACGCACACACGAATTATCTCCGCTGTACATATATGTACGCTGAAAAGGTCTTCAAATTTGCGCAGATCGCATCTCAAACAGGCAGATGTCGACAAAGATCGATTAATTCCACTCATTGGCCAACGAAACTCTGGGAGCAGACTCATAGACAGACACACGCACGTGTAACTTCACTATACGTGGTAAGATGGAGCATTATATCCGATTTACCAGCCCTCGTCATACGTCATACAACCCAATATGCACAAATTCAACGAACCCTTTCCAGTGGCCAGTAATATTTGCGTTGACGGACTCATGACGGACACACGGACGGATTAAGCTTAGCTGCATAAGACAACACATTGACATAACCCTTATGCTAAGAGGTCAGCTGAGGACCGAAACCGACGAACTCGGCCCTTCGGCCAATAATTTTGCGCGGACGCATGCACCCGTCAACAGATAAAGCTTGATTTACTTTATTCTTAACTACTCGAACAACAAATTCTTGTTAATGTCTCCCTTTTCGCCTACGAACCCCTACCCGTTTGAAAAATCTACGAAGAAAGCTGTGAAGGTCGCGACAAGACCAGCTGGGTTCCACCTTTCTAATCGATCTTATCTAGACATCGCGGCGCACACTGAACAACGGCACTTGTCAGAACGACAACCACTCAGCTTGATGTCGTGGCGGTTTCCTAGTTGGGCGGGGTAGGTGCAGAATGTCTGCAAAATCGCGTCAATTTTTGCGATAATAAGTACAAAATGGTCCAAGGGAGTCTACACGCAGTTTTACTCGATAACAACCACATATACAGATCGTATGTATCCAACTGCATCAGCTAGGAAAGCGACAAGTCAGCGCTCCTATTAGATGCGCCATGCACTCAACTTTCATAGATGTTAGACTGCGAAATGAATAGCAAATCCGTCGACATTAACGAGACCATTGGAGCAAAGTATGGGAGGTTTGAAGATGCAAATCGAAACGTTTAGCAGCAGAAGAACAGCGCTCCAGGATGGATTCAAGGCATTATCCTGACCTTGTACATATGGGGCGTTTGCCCTATATGTACAAGGTCAGGAAAATGCCTTGAACCACATCCCAGTGTTCCAGCAGGTGGTCAAATCGGAGACGGATATCAACATTAGGGACCGACTTTGAATGACTGACGCCTCCCGACCACGTTCTTTGCACCTTGCTGGGCAAATACTCGATATGTACCCCTGTTCGGAGGCCGCTAACTCAATTTACTAGGAGTTCACTTTATTTCTACCACAGCGAAGTAAAGAAAGGTAGTCACAACAAGGTTGTTTAGAAGATGATAGGAGAAAAAGAGGAAAAAAGTTTGTTCAGAAGATTGAAGATTGCAAACGAGTGCAATCCTAGTCTGGGGACCACACCCAATTGAAGACAATGGCGCAGCTTCTGGGCGCTAAGCGAAAGCGAAATAGAGAACCATACTTGCCCCCCCCCCAAGTTCTGGGGGTAGATCATAGAAAATCGATGACGATGCAAGGTGAGTACAACGAATAATCATTGCTAGAACCCTATGGACCTGTTTATACCTCGCGACGGGAGCGACAGGGCGAAAGATACGTATCGATCAGTTCCGAGCCTGATCACCCTGAGAAAAATCGATAGGCATGCATTGTGTTGTCGTACCTGTCGCTACCGTCGCTCCCGTCGCGGAATATAAACATGTCCTATGGGTGAAGAAGGCGAGTTAGATGATTGCACAACACACACCGTACCTGACGACACACATCGGAAACTCGCCAAAACCGGATATGCTCCACCCGACTTCAATGGCACAGTGTTTAAGGAGATATAGGGCTTCCTTCATTCAATCAAAAAAAAACATCCTGAGCGCCTTCTTGATAACCCGTCACAGCCTGGAATCTCTGTGAAACATATGAAAACGTGGAATAAAAACCGCTCTTGGCCGAACAGAACACCAACAGCTGGCTATAAATAGGTCTCATTCTCTTTCTCGTACAAGCAGAGAGAAGACGGACAGCAAAATGCGAAAAAAATCGAGGACAAAAACAGAAGCAACGGCCACCGGTGGGCGCCAAAGAACCGGTCGTTAGGCCACGCACCTCTAGGCCAAGCCCAATTCAATCGATTCGATCACCAGATCAACGGTGGCGAAGGGGGAACCGGTAGGCGGAGATGTTACCGTTGACAGACGGACCGGGACGGCGAACGAGGAGGCAGCTGGCGAATCGGAACGGCTCCAGGAGCAGCGTTACACACGGCGGTCCCAGTCGTCCGGGTCAGAACAGGTGTTTTTCACAGCTCAGCTTGAGCAGGCGGCTGCTGGAATCCGGATCAGCGACAAGTTCAGGGGTCTGAAGGCATGGTTGGGGTTTCTGAAGCCGTTAGCCAGCCGCCAGAATATGCGATTCACACGGAATCGGCGTCTATCGATCGTCGGAGGTGACCTAATTCGCCGAAGAGGCAGCGCGACAAGGCGAACGTCGATGCTCATGCTGACCGACCGAGAAACCACGGAGATCAGGTGCGTCGACGCGGCTACGGTAGGGAGCTGAAGAACCCACTGGAAGCTGCGAAGGAGAAATTCGCTGAAACCGACGTACAGACGCCGATCTACCCACCAAAGTCGCCCGAAAGAACATTCCCAATGATTCAAAGAAGCCCTTAAACTCCTTGAATTCTGAACAAACCCTTAAAAGCGAGAAGCCCCCACCCTTCGACAAGACCTTGACGAGTGGACGAATGCGGACAGCGGATGGCTGAACAGCTCCGAAACGGAACGCCCCGCCCACAACGACCGAGTGGCGATATAAATGGCCGGTTTTTCCTCGGCCACATTAACGACAAGGCGCGCACCATATCAACGAACGATGCAATGCGTTTGGAGTCGACAGCGCACAAAGAGAAACCGCGTATTCTGGGCACTGGTGACGAAGCCGTCGGATCGAGTATGGATTCTGAGTTCGACTTCGAATCGAGGCCAACCTGTGGCCCCATTGCCTAGGGCAGAGAGAATGAAAAATGCAATTTTTCCAGCACTTCTGGAAGATTTTCGAGATTCCTAGGTGTGCGCTTAAAATGGCCCAAAATATCGACGATCGATCGGAAATAGAATACGAAGCATCCAGGACAAGACTGAGTAGCAAGAATCAGTAGTGTCAGGCTGTTGGAGGTCTATACTTCCGTTGCGGAGTGGAACAACGTTTTGAATGACATCAATATCGATCTTTTGAGCCGCCCAATCGATACGGGTAGAATTCATAACGCCGCGCCGCCTGGCGTCTGAAATACAAATCTCGCCTCAGAAGGACGAAAGAGACAGCCAAAGGGTTTCAGACACTCCAAGCGAACATTTCGAAATTAATCCGAAAAGATCCTTTGCCATTTCAAGCGAATTCCTCCTGGAGTTGAAAGGAAACTGATCTCTGGGGGCAATCCCAATCAGGTTTTGTTTCTACATACTTACAGAATTAGCACCACATTTCAAAAGTAAATCAGCAACATTGTGAAGCCGTTCGTTCGTTTGATTTCTTGTGCGTGGTCAGAAGCGTTTTTCAGCAAAAATCGTAGGATTTCACCGCTTCAGCTACTTTTCCCTGCGTTCTTATGCAGCAGGCTTTGCTTTCTTTAAGTCTCTTCGTTTTTCCAACCCAATCAGTGACAACAGATTATAAAAAGTTCACCAAAATTTAACTTTTCATCCTTTCAGTGAGAACAAATTTTGAAAAATTCGCCAAAATAATGGATGGAATGGGTGAATAAGGTAAGACATAGATCTAATGGTGAAAGAACCCGTTATATTATCGTCGAGTTAATCGCCGAGTTGCTCTAGTGTGCACCAGCTTCGTCTGAATTCGTCGCTGTCGCTTGCCAAAGTAGCCCAGTAAGTGATCGATGGTAAAACGAGCGATAATATGACGGAAATTCTTTGCTGTTCCAGCTATGGCT
Organism: Heligmosomoides polygyrus polygyrus; assembly: GCA_947396885.1. NCBI lineage: Eukaryota > Metazoa > Nematoda > Chromadorea > Rhabditida > Heligmosomidae > Heligmosomoides > Heligmosomoides polygyrus. The sequence continues at coordinate 99,699,235 of OX377205.1, read as the reverse complement.
GACGTTATTCGCCCATTTCGCAAAACTAACAGATGAAATGAGCGAATAACGTCAGCCACAGCTGGAACATCGAAGAATTTCCGTAATATTATCGCTCGTTTTACCATTGGCCACTCACTGGGCTACTTTGGCACGCAACAGCGACGAATTCAGACGAAGCTAGTGCACACTCGAACAACTCGGCCAGTAACTGGACGATAATATAATGGGTTTTTTCTCTATTAGCCCTGCTTTATAGTTGCACCGCTGCGCTATGCGACAGCATAGTCGGAATAGATATCGACAAGGCGGCGCAAAAATCGATATCTGTGTCGACCATCAAGCCGCGCCCGGAGGCGGCGCAAGTATAAACCAGGCCTTAGATCCATGTCTAACCTTATTCCCTCATTCCATCCATTATTTTGGCGAATGTTTTGAAATGCATTCTCACTGAAAGTATTGAAAAAGTCAGAGCCTACTTCACCACAATGCAGAAAAAAGAGCTGAAGCGCTTAAGTGACGGGCTATTTTGCTGAAGAAATGCTTCGCGACACTTCCAGGAATCAAAGAAGCGAACGACTTTACAATCGTTCTCATTTACTTCTGAAATGTGGTTCTTCTTCTGAACTGGAACTAAAACCTGATTGATTTGGCTCCTGAAGATTCGTTTTCTCACAATTCCGGAAGGGATTCACTTGAACTGGCAAGGAATCCTTCCGGATTCGCTTCGGAATGTTTCCACATAATGTCGGAGGCGTTGGCGGTAACCATTACGCCTTTTGTGGAAGTTGTTCGAGTACGAGTCGGGATTCTGGCTTACATTGGGCGTGTTGGGTGCACCAGACCAAACAGGCCGCACTGAACGCTCCTGTTATCCAATGGCCGCTGCGCAAGCGGTGCACTGATTAGGTGGCGCGTATACGACCGGTGGTGCGATTGATTGCCGCGTTCCCGCCTCCGAATGTAGGCCACATTAACGACATATACCATATTTATTAATTACTAACCTACCTTCTGCATCTTATTTTTACTGCTTACTTTATTCGATCAGCATAAAACTCCTTCAAGTCGTGCAGTAAAGGAAAAGACGGCCCGACGCATCGAGTGGTCAGCCCCCTCCTGCCCTAAAGCATCCTCGTCTGTGCCATCAGGAGGCACCTATCTATCAGCCGTTTTGCACAAACGACGTCGCGTTTTCCCCTGCAATTAGGCGAAGCTGTAGGCCACTGAACACGCGCCGCTGTGAAAGTGCACGAGAATTCGTTATCGAGGGCTCTCTAATGTTCCTTAGCATATCCCCAAAGAGTCATTCCAGCGATCTTTTTTGGAACGGGGTCAGACACGGGGGAGAGCTTCTTTCCGCAGGCCGAGAAAGACTGCTGGAGACAACCAGAGTTTAAATAAAACACGGGGTGTCTCAAAAAATGTATACACTGTTTGAAAGGTGATAACTTTGCTCATAAGAAAGGTGCTGAAGAAGTTAAGGGCTCATATGAAAAAAAAATAGATTTTCTGACATATGAGCGGTATGGATTGCGCCAGGCACTCGTCTGAAAATTGACGTTTTACACTCGATCGATTGTGCTTCGCTTGAATACTTGTCATAATTTCTTCACAAAGTGGTCGCATCGATTGATTTGTGCTTCTTTTAACATTTAAAACTTGAAAACAGATTACCGCTAGCGAAAAATGCAGTTTAACCTAAAAAAATCTAGGTAGTATTTGGAAGGTTCTAACATTGCTGCTCGTGAAGTATTTTAAGATGCTTGAGACTCATATGATAGCGCACGGTAACGAATTACCGTGGCGTACGAATGGTCAAAATTGCGCCATGCTCCCGCCTAGAACCTTGCAGATCAGACTCGATTGATTATGCATGTGTTGAATGCCTGTTACAATCTTTTTACTACTTGGCCGATTAGCCTGCACTGTGCTTCTTTTAATGTTTAGGACTTGAAAATATCGCGAAAGACACGTTAAATACGAGTTTATTGATTGCACAATTTAAATGTGAGCAGGAGCACCATTTTTCAAGATGGATTCTGTGGAGTGATGAAGCAACATTTAAGGTGAATGGAGAGGTTAATCGACATAAACGCAGCTACTGAGCGATGGAAAATGTTGAAAGAAGCACAGTGCAGGCAAATCTGGTCAAGTAGTAACAAAATTGTAGCAGGCATTCAGCACATGCATAACCAATCGAGTCTGTTGTGCAAGGTTTTAGGCGGGAGCACGCCGCAATCTTGACTATTTGCACGCCACAGTAATCTGCTTACCCTGCGCTTTCTTATGAATCTTAAACATCTTAAAATGCTTCCCTAGCAGCAATGTTAGAACCTTTCAAATACTACCTGGATTTTTTAGGCTAAGCTGCATTTTTCGCTAGCGGTAATCTGTTTTCAAATTTTAAATGTTGAAAAAGCATAAATCAACCGATGCGGCCACTTTGTGAAGAAGTTATGACAAGTATTTAAGCAAAACACAATCAATCTTGCCATCTCGTCTGTTGAGCGGCGGCACTTTTGTTTCGCGGATTACGGCTAAGTTCTCTTTCTTTTGCTCTTATTGTTTTTGTTCTGTTTCGTTTTCAATCTGTTTGTTTAGCTAACTCCTCGTCTATTAACTTCTAGTCAAGGTCATTTTCATCCGATTTCCTGTGCATCATCTCACAGACCCCTCTTTTGTTTGTGTGAAGGGTACCTCGACGTTTGAATCGATTTTGCTGACCGCATCGAAACCATTATGTCGCAGCGTGCTAAGACCAACAAAAGGGTATCTGAAGTGCCAGCAAAACTCAGTGGGAAGGGTCAAAACGTAGCCGACGGTAATACGAGCTGCTCTTCTACGGACTTCTCCAAGATGTTCGTTAATGAGCTGCTGAACGCGGTTCTAGAAAGAAATAATGACCCTGTCATTGAGCAAATGATCTATGCACTGATTTCTAAAATACCTCAGGAAGTATCGGAGCGAATTGATGCGGAAAAGAAGGAAAGAAGTCTAGTAATCGAGTGGTTACCAGAGCCGCCCACCGACCTCCCTCCTTCGGCGAAACAACGTGATCTTGAAGACAAGGTTGGTGAAATTTTTGATGTCCTTAATCTTGAGTGCCGCCCCTTAGAGGTGTACAGAATGGGGAGACATGAACATGGGCGCGTTCGTAAGGTGAAAGTTGTATTGCCTTCAAAGTCCCATTGGTTATCAGCTCTCTCAAATGCTTGGAGACTTCGAAGCTCTACAGCTTTCAGTAAGGTTCATGTCCGCCGTAGTATGACCTCTGAGGAGCGGAGGAGGGAATATGAATTGAGGCAGGAGAGTAAAGAACGAAACAGGCAGTTAGGTAGTAGGGTCTGGGTGGTGCACCGTGGTGAGCTGCGACGCGTCGAAGACCTGCCGAGACCGAGGACGGTTGAAGACCGTACCGGGTCTAGGGGTCCGGGAAACGTCTAGCTGGACACGGTATGCCATCCATGGCCATGAAGTGCTTTTTGTTTAACTCTCGTAGCCTTGCTAACAAGATACACCACCTGCATTTCTTTTAGGCAACATATGACCCAGATCTACTATTCATTACCGAAACATGGCTTTCAGAGAAGATGTCAAATTCAGAAATACTATCCAACTTTCCGTATAGAATTTTTAGAGAGGATCGTATAAATCGAAAAGGTGGTGGCATTTGTTGCCTGGCTAAGAATTCAATTACTCTGACTGCTGTTAAAGTTCCAGCCTGCCTCAAATCTGATATTCTCTGCATTGATGCAGTAAATGCAAATTGTTCATATGTATTTAGAGTTGTCTTAGTGTATCGCCCACCGAACTCAAATGTGTCCGACGATGACTCCCTTATTGACGTAATGATAGAATTGTGTCTTTCCAGCAAAAATCTCATTGTGCTCGGGGACTTTAACCTCGATATTGATTGGGCTTAGCGTAGCAAGCCTAAGAATCTCTGTTCAGAGAAATTTTTGGAGTTTTTTGATTGCTGTGGTTTGTCTCAACAAGTAGTGGAACCTACTCGAGGTGATGCAATTCTTGATATAATTTTGACTTCAGAACCAATCCTTGACAACATTACTGTCCTTTCCCCATTCGCATCATCGGATCACTATGTAATTACCTTTGAAATAAATGTTCCTTTAATTAGGCAACGTGAGCTGCCTTTTCCCAATTTTTGTGAGGCCAATTATCCTGAGTTGACCCAGTATTTCAATTCTATCGATTGGTGGGAAATTTTCCAAGGTTATGAAAACACAGATGACTTGTACAACAGATTTTTCCGTGTAGTTTACTGCGGCTTATCTCTTCATGTTCCCATTGATTATACAAAGACTTCAATTCATTTCTATCCAAAGCACATCTCTAATTTAATAGGTCAAAAATCACGCCTTTTCAAGTCACTGACAAATCCTCTTTTTCATCCACTATATAAGAAAGTATGTCAAGAATTGGATCACCATTTGAAAAGGTTCCTAGCGTATAAGGAAAAAGTTTCTTCCAAGACACAGAACAAAAAGGCATTGTTTTCTCATATTCGGAGAAAGATGAAGCCACAGACAGAGCTTCCTGTTCCTGTGGATGACACTGGCACAATGCATATAAGTGATCTGCAAAAAGCGGAAGCGCTGGCACGCGTTTTGCCTCTGTCTTTAGTTCGAGCTCACAAGATATCCCCTGTGAATCGAACGATTTGTTTGAACCTGCGAACATGGACGAAACCGAAAGCATTGAAAACTTTATGATAAGCCCCGATGACGTTTTAAAAATTATGAAACGACTGAAGTGCTCTTCTTCTGTAACGTCAGACGGTATTCCACAAATTATCTTTAAGAAATGTGCCACTTCCCTTTATAGACCCCTGTCGATGATTCTGAATATTTCTTTAACCTGTTGTGAGGTACCCTCGATTTGGAAGGAATCCATTGTTACAGCCATTCCAAAAGATCCAAAATCAGTACAGCTCTCTTCTTTCCGTCCTATAAGCATAACGCCCACACCAATGAAAATAATGGAAAAGATTGTGCGAGATAAGATTGTTACGTGGTTCTCTCGAAAAAACTTAGTCCCTTGTCAGCAACACGGCTTCACAACAGGCGCCTCCACTTCCACTCAGCTGGCTGACTGCATCTTTGACTGGAATTTGGCTTTGAATAATAGAGATTCTGTTGATGTCGTGTATTTTGATTTGTCAAAAGCCTTTGACAAAGTTAACCATAAAAAACTTCTCAGTAAACTTCACCAACTGGGCGTTATAGGGCCTCTTTTAGAATGGCTGCGCTCATACTTGTGCGGAAGGCGTATGCGTGTAAGGGTAGGAAGTTCTTTTTCAAGATGCTATGACTGCAATAGTGGTGTTCCTCAGGGTGGAGTATTGTCGCCAGTCCTTTTTCTTGCGTACACCTGCGACCTTCCAACAATTTTAGTCACTCACCCTCAAGTGAAGGTACAGATGTATGCTGATGATATAAATATTTATGGTGTCTACAACAGTGACAATAAAACGCAAGTTTGCCAAGCTTTATCTCAATCAATAAATATGATGATGGAGTGGTCTGAAACTTGGGAAATACCAGTGAACCTTTCGAAGACCATGGTCTTTCACCTTGGAAGCTTACAAGCTACAGAATTCAAATTTAATAATAGATTGCTACCATCTATAACGGAACCCCGTGACCTTGGTGTTTTCTTGGACCGAGAGTTGAAATTCTCGAATCATATTGATATTATGGTGCGAAAAGCATTTTCTACCCTCTTTTTCATTTTTAGGAATCTGAAATGTAACGATAGCTCAATTCTGGTCACCTTATATAAGACATACGTCATTCCAATTTTGGAGTATTGCTCCCAAGTTTGGAGCCCCTGCACAAAAAAGAGTCAGGAAAAAATTGAAAAGGTTCAAAAGACATTCACAAAAATCTTGTTCTACAGGTGTTTCCCAAATACCACAAATACTAGAACGATTTCCGGATATAAGGAAAGGCTCAAAATCTTTAACCTCAAAAGTCTTCTTTATAGGCGTGTCTTCAACGATCTAATTTTCTGTTTTAAAATCCTCAAGGATGAGTCAAGGCTGAAGGCTAGCAAGTACTGGGTTTTCGTACCATCTCAAGGTCGTCATAATAAGTACTGCTTCCACTATCCCAAGATAAAGAAGAAAAATAAGGAGAAGGTTTTCCATTCACTTTTGTATCGTGGAGCCCGTTGGTTGCAAATGTTGCCTCCTACCATACTTGAAGCGCCCAATCACAAAGTTTTTCGAAGCAGACTGAAAAAAAATTGACTTGCTTTCCACACTCCACATTCCTGACATTAGTTAGAGTGAGGACTTTTTTTTCTTATTTTTTTGGTTTATTTTTTTTTCTTGATTTTTTTTGTTTTTTGGTTTTCTAGAACTTTTTTTCGTGTTATCTCTTCATTTGTTCTTTTTCATCCTTTAGTATTAGTTCTTCATTATGCATATGCATAGCTCTACAAATATTCTTAGCTTCTTACTTTGCTCTCCTATCAGTTTTTCGATTGTTTCCTAGTTTCTATTCTTCCTAGTTCACTTTTTTTGGTTAGTTTCCTAATTGCTCTTCATCCAATAGTTTACTGCTTGAGAGACCGGTCTTGTATGAGATGCCAGACTGAGTGTGCACAAAACCCTTCTGTTGCTTCCCCAGCAGCCATAAGGTATAAGATTTGTTGGAGTTGACGGACCTACTAAGTTGGTATCCGGAGCCGATCCCACGACTTGCAGTGTTGGCGGTCCACTGCTCTTCTCCGTCAAATTCTCATCCTTCCTCGGCCCCTCCCCTGCCCTGTTCAATCCTATTTTTTTAGAAGACTTTGCACAGAATTTACCGGATTTCTTCTAATTTGCAGTTCCGCCCTTCTTTGTTGAATTATAATTTAGTCAGTTAACTAATTTAAGTTTTTGTCGTAGATAGCTTTTAACTTCTTGTTTTTCCACATTGTGTTTTCTGCGATTTACCGTGTCCATATTGTTGTTTTTTGTGCGCACTATATTGTGCAAATAAATAAATAAATAAATAAATAAATCGAGTATAAATGCAAAATTTTAGACGAGTGCTTGGCGCATTCCATGCCGCTCATACGTCAGAAAATTTCAAATTTCTTAAGCTTTCATATGAGCCCTTAACTCCTTCAGTAGCTTCCCTGCGAGCAAAGTGCCCACCTTCCAAGCAGTGTATACATTTTTTGAGACACCGCGTATAAAGTGAACGTCTTCTAAATGGAAACGAGCTCGTACAGGTTAAACTACACAGACTTACACTACGTAATATTTACCGAAATAGAATAGTTTTTCGATCAAGGAAAATTTGGAATAGCTTTCTTTATTTTTTTTAGTTCACCCATCCCATTAAGTGTAATAACCTTACGTTAATTTTAAGGAGAAATAATAAATCAAAATTTCTTTTTAAAGCGTAATAAGGCAGTAATAAAAAAAAGTATCAGGACGTCATTGGAATCGGACTACCGGAAACTCCCTCCCACCACGACACGGAAACTGCCTATTCGTCTGCACTTATAACTGTCGTTCGATCGCATCTGAGCAGGATCTTCGGACACTGCTTTACAGAAGCCGCAACATCAAATACGACGTTATCGCCCTGCAGGAAACGAAAGGCAGAACGGAAACCATAAGAAGGACCGACCACAACGAGCTTCTCATTATCGGAGCAAAGGTGGACAGAAAGAATATTGGCGGAGTTGGATTTCTCGTCAATTCGACAGTGCACCACCTAGTAGACTCTTACAAGATCATCAGTCCGCGAGTAGCTGTTCTTCGTCTGGAAACCAAAGATCAAGGAACCATCTCCATCATAAATGGATATGCTCCAACATCTGCGGCCACATATGAAGAAAAGGAGGAATTCTACAAGCTGTTCGAAAGGACTGTCAACGACGAGAAGAGCTACTACAAAGTTGTCGTTGGTGACTTTAACGCTATCGTCGGTACGAATGATCACGACGAATGGAGGCTAGGACCACATGGAACTTCCTCACGGAACAAAAACGGAGAGCGCCTGATAGACTTCCTATCCGCGTGCCGTCTCTACCATGGAAATTCTATGTTTAAGAAGCCTTCAAACCGACGATGGACCTAGGAAAGCCCAAATGGAGAAACACGTTCGGAGATCGACCATGTTCTTACAAACAGACGCTGGAGTCTGTTCGACGTCTCCGTGCTGCCTTCATTTGACACCGGCTCGGATCACCGTCTTGTCCGTGCGAAGCTGACTCTCAAAAAGAGGATGTTCAAGCGTGACACTCATAGACCGGCACCGGAGAGGATCTCCACATTCAAGTCTGAGGAGTTGGAATATGCGATAAAGTCGTACGATTGGAATCTTCTTGAAGATCCATCGGAAGACTACGACCTTCTCTCCAAAGGACTGTTGAAATGTGCTAGCAGCTCTTGCGAAGTCACATCACCGTCTGCTTCAAGACTCAACGCACAACGCGATTAAACTCTTGGAGCAAAGAAGAGCTGTTAAACTGGATCCTAATGCTTCCCATCTGGAAAAAGTCACCATCTCGAAGGCCTGTCGAATTGCAGTGAAGGAGTCCATTCAAGCCTACAGAAGATTGAAGCTGTTAGAAGCGGCTGGGAAAGGTTCAAGCATAAAGCGCTGCAAACGAGATCCCTGCGATCAGAAGGCAATAATGTCAGCCGTTGTGGATAAGGATGGAACAACGCAAACGTCTCGAAGAGCGATGGAGGCCATCGTTCAGGAATTCTACACAGATCTGTTCCGTTCTTCCATCACTGTCCCGAAATGCTTGATGCCACCAGCTGATGAAGTACCTCCCATTCTGGAATCGGAAGTTGCTCATGCCATCAGAAGGATGAAGCCGGGCACTGCTCCCGGACCGGACGGCATTTCTGCTGATCTCCTTCGTGCGGGTGGCAGTGCCGTCTGCTCACTTCTTGCGAAGCACTTCAACCACTACCTTCGAGTTGGTAGGATTCCGGACTCATGGAAGGAGTCGAAAACAGTTGTAATCTTCAAAAAAGGTCAGCAGGAGGATATCAACAACTATCGACCCATCAGTCTTCTCTCGGTTGTGTACAAGATCTTCACCAAGATACTGCTTAACCGCATGGAGCGTTGCTTGGATGAATATCAGCCAGTGGAGCAAGCAGGGTTTCGCAAGGATTTCTCCTGCATGGACCATATTCAGACTGTCTCACAGCTCATCGAGAGGAGCCGCGAATACCACCTCCCACTTGTCCTTGTCTTCGTGGATTACCGGAAAGCGTTCGACTCTGTGGAAATCAACGCCATTCTGAACGCCCTTGTGAACGCTGGTATACCATCGCCCTACATCCGACTTCTCGACGAATGCTTCTCGAACACATCGACTACCATCCAGCTGTTCGATCGAAAGCTTAAAATTCCTATTGGGAAAGGAGTACGGCAGGGAGACACGATTTCTCCCAAGCTATTCACAGCGGCACTCCAGGATGCCATGAAAGACTTGAACTGGGACGATAAAGGCTACCTTGTCGACGGTAAACGGATCAGCAACCTTCGCTTCGCCGACGATATTGTTCTCATCTCTACCAGCACGGCAGAAGTCGAGGAAATGCTGAACGAGCTCAATGTGGCAGGTATGAAGATTGGATTGGACATGAATATGTCCAAAACGCAGTTTATGGTCAACCAGTGGTGTGACACGGGACTCGTAAGGTTAAATGGAGTCGCTCTGCAACAGGTCGACTCCTACGTCTATCTGGGAAGAGAGCTGAACATGGATAACGACCTCGCTCCCGAAATCGCCCGCAGGAGACGCGCAGCATGGGCAGCCTTCAGTTCGATTCGCGAAGTCACCGATCAGGTCAAGGATGCGGGCCTCAGGGCCTCGATATTCAACGCCTCTGCACTGCCTGCGATGTGTTACGCGACGGAAACCTGGCCCGACAACAAGACAATCGCCAGAGCAACGCAATCTACGCATCATGCACTGGAGAAATGTCTTCTGAGGACAAGCCTTCGTCAGCAATGGCAAGAAGGCCTACGAAGCTCGGAGCTACGGGAGAAGTCACAATTAGCAGATCCGCTGCAGTACATGAAGAAGTCCAAATATCGCTGGGCCGGACACCTGCTTCGACGAAAGGACGACAGATGGAGTCTCCGTGTCACAGAATGGCTCCCGAGAGACCATAAGAGACCACTGGGACGACCGCCAACGCGATGGGCAGACTCATTCTCAAGATCTTTCAGAGAGTGGAGTCTGCCTCACTGGATGCAAGCAGCCAGAGATCGAGCGGTCTGGAAGAGTTGTGGTCCCCGCTGAGAAGACCTCCAGCCGACAAAGGACCATCAAAGTATCAAAGTATCAAAGTAAGTAGTATAAGGCAGTAATCATTTGATGCAATTAAAGACGAGATCGGGCCATGCACTCGAAAAGCTCGTCGCGATGTTTATTTATTTATTATGACAGTGTAGATGCTGTTGAAGCGTCAAGGTGACGATATGTGTGCTCCTTACAAATGTTCTTGTTGTAACGTTTATAGATGTGAAAATCCATGCGAACAGAAATCTTCCTATCAATCGATTAAAAATCGCGACGACGGCGTGGCGCAACCTCTTCATTTGGCACTAAAAAACGGCCGCTCCGCTACTCTTTAAAACCAGTTTTAAACAATTTTTCCTCAAAAAATATAACAAGAAATTCATAAGATTTCAAACGATGTGTTCACTCATTGGGTGGGGAATTAAAACTTTAATGAAAGTCGTATTAAAATTTTTCCTGAATAAAAAAAAATATTCTAACCTTCTCGCCTTGCTTAACCCTTACTTTTACTATTTTTAATTTTTTGCTGAGCCTTCATTTTAAACCGAAAAGGGCTCAATTCGATTTGAGCGCGACGATCAGTTTGATTTTGAAAGCATTAGGCTTGTTTAGAAGTGTCAAACACTCAAACCAACCTATTAATGTAACATCTTTCCTGTAGCTAGTGAAGCGGGGTGGTGTTATACAAAAACAAGTATAAAAACGGTTTTAAAATAATGTAAAAAAATCAAAAGGCTGAACACGCACAATGTCGAGTCGAGTGCGTAAGGCTCCCCAAACTTGGGTAAATAAACCATTCTAAGACTAACTGCTCAACACTTCCAATCAAGACTGCCAGGCGTGCAATATTTACGTGACAGGGACAGAAAGCAAAGTTAGAATAGCTCCGAAGTTTACAGTTCCTTCCACCATTTTTATTTCTCACTTCTGTTTCTGGCACACCTCCCATTTAGGAGACCATTAAATCTGAATTGTCATTAGGTTGTAACTGAAGCTCTTGGAAAGTTCAGAGAAGGAGATGGTTATAGAAGAATACACTTCATAAGCCAAAGTAACGTCCAGTCGGCTTGATCCGCACGTCTACGCAATTTCACACACATTCCAACTGGCCCCATCCAACTAGGACAACTCCAATCGCCTTGTTGTACTGAGAGCTCAATAAGTATGCTCTGTAGGGAGGAACGTAAGGATAACAGATGAATATACTGCCGGGACAACTGCAAAAGAGCGTCAGCGTAGCACGGTTATCGATTAGAGCGGCGCGCAGTCGCGTCGCGGCAGACGATCTGCATGGAGTATAGCCGGGAAATTCGAAGGTTGTCGCTTTTGAATCTGCACCGACAACCAGCTCATCTAGCTGCTACCTAGCCCACAGTACTCTACAGCTTTCAGCCACTAAAACTCAATGGACTGTGGGAAAATGACCTCGGATGAATGTCTTCCAGAGGCCATTCCCACGAAAACTCATCAACCGTTTGAACTCAACTGAGTCGAACAAAAGGCCTAAGGACGAAAAAAACCTCTTTGCCGACAAATGCGGGACATCCACAAGCAATAGAAACTGCCACCGACCAGCACTTGAAGCCAGAAATCCTAGGAAAACCACAGCTGCGAGCATCCGAAGGTGAAAAGTGCACGGGCGCGCCCAGCTGTTGGCAGCAGGACCGCGCGGAAAAACGTCCATCAGGCGACAATCCGGCCGCAAAACGAATTTCGTGTCCGAGAGAGAGCTTGTCAGCGGCTAAGAGCCTCTTCATCTCGGACAGCAGCGCGGTTGCAGACCGGAAACGATCGCCTGCAATCACGGCCGACCGAAAAACTGCGAGAAAACCGAAACAAGATGGGTTACTGAGAGGTCTGTCGGGGCTGGTAGGCGGGGCCAGTGCTCTCAGGAGGGATACGAGACTTTAAACCCGTTGTCCAACAAAAATGTGGGCACTGTTCAAATCGGTCCGACTTATCTACTCATTTATTTATCTATTCATTTAGTTTCCCCATTTATTTAATTCGATATAAACTGACGCCTTAGCTAGAGGAAGGTTTAAATGTATTTAAAGCAGCTATGCCGGCAGTCCTTCTGTTCATGCATCGGCGCAAAATTAATGGCCGCTAAATGGTTTAAATGGTTTAAAAGTTTAAATGTATTTGTAGTTTACCTATTTATTTAATTCGATCTAAACTGACGCCTTAGCTAGAGGAAGGTTTAAATGTTTTTAAAGCAGCTATGTCGACAGTCCTGTTCATGCATCGGCGCAAAATTAATGGCCGCTAGATGAATATCGCATCATTGACAGCTTTATCGAAATTGCTTAGGATCAAGCTTGAGGTAGGCACTGCCTACTCGGCAGGTGAGTTTATTAAAACCATGTTCAGCGGCCATTATACTCGCGTGATTGCACCTAACTCACTCCTTGTTGCTTCTAGGCAAAAATCGATAACACCGATCAACACTGGTCAGTCAATTGATATTTCTTCATTGGTCTAAGACCCGTCTATCGGAATTTGCGTGATTCTCACTTCAAAAGGTCAACTGTGAGCAAACATAGGTGAACTCCAAGAAGTGGCCATTAATAATGCGCGAACGGTCTCACCTACAGACACACGGATGGAATGAACAGGATAGCGTGGAACTCCTGCCTACAGCTCAAGCTTAGTCCTAAGCAAAAATCTATAGAGCCGACGGTGATGTGGCATCCATTTTGCGACCATTAATTTTGCGCGGATGCATGAACAGAAAGACAGACTACTGGCATAGCTGCTTCAGCAATAAATTCCATATTGGTGGGATTGCAGACGTAGTAGCTTGCTCGGCTGTCGAATGGATCGAAATTTAAAATGCAAATGAAGCGCTGAGCACTCGGCGTCAGGAAAAAACGACATTAAAGGCCGTAAGGACGGCAATAAGACCGTTCGTGGACATTCGCATAAAAGCCAGCCCTGCAGACAATGATTTCTTCAGTGCAACTGCGACATGAAGCCGCTGTTCGTGCTGTTCGTCTTTCTCCTGGTAGATCACAGCTTCCTTGGCCGTAATTTGCGATTCGTGCACCTTGAACCCTTCTGCTTCAGATCATCCCACTGATCGAGCCGCTCTTTTTCCCAGGGAGTCTGTTCAAGAAGGAGTCTCCGAAGGTCGCTGTGAAGCACAAGGTCGCGCGACACGCTGCACACAAGCCCTTGTCAACGCCTCAATAAATCCTCACAGATAACTCCACAGACGTCAGACAGATCTCTGAATGCTCTGAATCGTGCGAAAATGAACAAATCAATGCAAATTTTGTTTTGGTATTTACAGCTAATTGGCGGATTCCACACTTATTGTCATTAATTTTGCGCGGACGGATATTCAGACGCATGCACTAACTCATTTTCACATATTTGGATGTTGTTGGGCTTCTGGATAGCGAAAAAGAAGTCGTTCTGTCCACAGAATAGGACTTCCGATCTATCCTACGTCGTCACTACCTCACACGACGTCAGGTTAGACAGGCTCGGCTTAACCAACTTGATTGGCATCAGGATTTCGTCATCTAAACACGGAATTTCTCTGCAAAATTCATTGACAACACAACGGCTTACTCTCGTCCAAGCCTTTAGAATGTTAAAAGCAATCACTAGTGTGAAATAGCTTATACGTCCACCTGTCTGTCCACTCGTCCGCGCAGAATTAATGGCCATTGGGCAGCCTTCGCAACATGCAATCAGAATACAGCAGTCGTTGAATATCGATCGATATTCCATACTGGGTCTCATCGCATTGGATGGCCAATGTGATACGCATCTATTGATATTATCAATCGATATCGATTAGCTGGACCTCGTAGAGCAATTTTATGCTCTACGAGATCAATCCCTTCTCCGTAAGTATAAAAGCATCCTACTCTATAAAGGCCAAAAACCCATCTGTCCGTCGGTCCGTCTGTCGATCCGTCCGCGCAAAATTAGCCACCGCTGGGCACACAACCCAGAAATCAGAATCGAGCAGCCGTTGAACATCAGTCGATATTGCACCATATTTGGGCCATCGTCTGTTTAAATTCTCAACGGGGTGAACCGCAATCGAAACTATCGATCGATATTGATTGTTCTACGAAAACGACAGTCGTAGCAGCTGTTGATCGTTACTGATCGTATGACTAAATTTGCGTCACACTGCTCGCCTTTCAATAACACGACAGCATCCTGATAGCCATAGGGCGCTTAATCCATACATCTGCCCATTCGTCGGCGCAAAATTAATGGCTATTCCAGCCGATAGTAACCGTGTGAGGTGGGAATCAGGTGAATATGATGCCAGCAAGATGAGCACTACAATACAAGCAAAATACTACTCACCAATAATATCAGTATTGATTGATAATATCGATTGCTGACAATAATCTGCAAATGACGACGAACAGAAAAAAACCTTGGATCAGAGATTGACATTTCTGTGGTTGTATCGTTATGAAAAACAACAACATCCATTGAACAACGTGGGTAATCGATATCGACAAACTTCGTATCGAGAAGTGTCGCGCGAGCAGAAGTATAAACGCCTCCAATATCGGCGTTTTTTCAAGATTTCCACTCAAAGTGGGCGTTATTGAAGGCAAAAATACCGCCAGCGTTAGTCGCAAAATGTCAGGAGAAACTGGCTGCGTGTAGTAAAGCGCGAAATGACTCAGCATTCGTGCGACCTTCGACGTTGTCGTTGTCGAACCGGTGACAGCGCCGCGCCGCTCATTTCCCGTAACAGAGGCGCTTTTTCTCAAGCCAGCCAGCCGACTTCGCTGGACGATTTCCCCTTCGAAAATGGGAGTTGGGGGGGGGGGATGGGATGCGCAGGGAGCGGCGGTTTGGACACGTTGTTCGCGTCTGCGGATGGGGAACGGATGGTAGACCGCCGCCGAGAACCGGGTGCCGGACGACGCTTAAACGGCTGAGTGTGGGTGGATGGGTGGTGATAGATGGAAGGGAAGAATCCTGTTGGAAGCGAACGGAATGGGATCACTGGGCGTTGAAGACGACAGGAGAATCCAGGACGAAAGCAGGGGCTCTCTTCATGGTCGGCATTGATCGGAGGCAAGAGCTCAGGAGTAAAGAGCTCTTCCGGCGAACGGCCAGGTAAGAAGTGCGCATTGATCGCTTCCGAAGAAGAGCGGAGTCTTCAGCGGCCGAATTAAGAGTGCAAGGTAGGAGAGGGAGGAAGAGGAGCGGCTAAGGCAGCGGCGGCGGCCGAGTGGCGGCTGACCTCCAGAATGCCAGCGAGGCCATTCCTTTGAGGACACTCCGCATCCACTCTTCCGGCGGAGTCGAGCCGATCTGATCAAGGGCATGGAAGGCTGGTTGCGGTGAATTCGCTCATAATGGGACCTTCTCGAATGAGAACTACTTAGACCAGCTATGCTACGCCAAACACTTTCTGAACGACATCTGACGGACCCGATAGACGGCGGCGCAGTGGACAGAAGGCGTCGAACATACGCTGGCTCTCCTGTTCGGTGCCAACTGGCGCAGAAACCTTTCCAGGCGTTTCCAAACCTCATCTATGGACCTGGACCCGTACCTAAGTCGTTAAAGAGTCCAAAAACGCATCCAGAGTGTTCTATTTATACGTAAAAAGCGTGGCGCATCTTCAAGTAATCATTTGAGGATAGAAGAACATCTCGCCACTCTACAACACCATCGAAACGAGTAATGTATTCTATTCTACCGATTCGGTGAAGAAGACTTCACTCCGTTTACATTTGCTTCGCTCCTCTAGCGATGAACCCCCCCCCCCCACCCACTAGGACAGATTCGGAAAAGGCCTCGAAGGAGATCAAGCCTCCTTGGAAATCTGACAAACATTAACGGCTAACTTCGACCGTTTCCCTAAGGAGACGTTCAGAGCTCCATCGAGGCCCGACGCGACGTAACGATAATTCCCCATATCGATTATTCGCGCTCCCGATCGATAGAAAACCTTATCATTTCGTCGCGTCCCACCGCGACGATGCCCTAAACGACCTCTAAGGCTCTACGCTCAACAGATTTCTCGGCTGTCGGACATCTATTCCTACTGGGATTAATAAACTTTGAAGCCATTTCCGCACTGAACCACTTCAACTAGCAATTCCCTAGAATATTCAGGCATAAAACGAATTTTGACCGCGGAAACAGTGGCATGAAGAGGAATCATGCATCGTACCTCGTTCTACACTGTAACGATAAACCTGAAATGCTGAGAAAAAAGTCCGGAGAAATCCCGCCTTAACGAAAACTCCATTAGGAAGACAAAGCGGCAGCGACGTGATGGGGAAACTAACCGAAAAAAGATGGCGCATCGAGTTTCGGAAGGGTGACATACGCAGCGACGGAAAAGAGAGGAGACGATGAACAATCCACGAGCTCAAAAAGGGTACGGATGAAAGGAAAGCTCGGATACAGGGGAAGACATTCCCCAGCAGAGCGGAGCCCATAAGTATTCGTGAACGTCTGGAAGTCGAACGAACCCCACCCCTAAAAGAAGCGACTCAAAACGAAGAGATACAGGGAAATGTATGGCGAGAAATGTCTTCCTGGATGGAACAGAACACTGAAACCCACCCAAAAAGGGAGCTACCAAATGGGAAACGACGGTAATTCAGCATGGTGTCCGCTCTCATTAACGGCCGGCGGCCTCTACCAGCCGTCGGTGGTAGTGGACACCACCGATCTGGTTCCTCATAGCCTCGCCGCATCCACAGAACTGGATTTCCCATTCGACAGCGATCGCCCAACTGTGGCGACGCTTCACGTGAACGCTTCAGACGAGCTGATCACTCGCTGAAGAGGTGGAAGCCTTTGATCTTTAAAGAACCTGCGCAGAGCTGATCCAGGTGGAAAGGTTCGAATTAGTGTAGACCAGTGCTTAACAAGATATCCGTTAGTGGAGCCATCGCAGGAAGGTGAGGCTACTCTACATTTTCTTCATAAAGTGTGAAAAAATCATACAAATCCAACTAAAATACAACATAGTCAGTGGAAGGAAACGGAACTGCACCGTCGGACTGGCGAAAACCCTTTCGCTAATCTTGTTTGGGAGGATTGTGTTCCATACGATGGGATCTCAATGAACGAAAACTGAAACGAATGTGTTCCGGAACGAAGTCGTTTCCGGCCTGAAATGATGTCACGCAGTGTCCACAATCCACAAAGACAGACATCGGAGACTACTGGAGCGTTTCTTACCGTAATCTTATCTAAGCATTCTCCAGAGTTATACGGCTCTTCTTCTAGCCACAATGCTTCATATCCCACATAAACAGAGCTATAGCTAGCGCGAAAATGCCAAAATGAAAGAGGTACAGGGTGGTCCCACCTTTTTGTGACAATGCCCAGCAGTAATAGCCGGCACTTACGATTCAGAAGTCGATATCAACCGCTCGATATTCAACACAGCACGTCAAATGGCAATCATTTTCGCGGCAACCTCATTCTAAACACCCAAGTGACGGCGAAAATTGATGTCATCGATCGATATTGATCGCCTTGTCGATTTCAGCCACTTGCTGATAAGCCTGTCTTCTGATCACCACACACATGTCACCCCTTATCCCATATGACCTACTCAAGAGTGCACAAAAAACGATGAGCTACACCCGGATGCCCTTAATTTCGCTCGTACAGACTCACGGATGGACGCACCAACGAACACACGGACGGACTGACGGAATCGTACATGATATAGTCCTTCGCAAAACACATACTCCTCCTATCTTTTTTTTATAACACTCCGGCAACTTGATTGCGCAAAAATCGATATCGATGGGGGCGTTGGTTTCCCTCTACGTTGTGAAGCTTGAACTGTGGGTATTAAATATAATAATAGCATCTTAAACATAGGATATTGACCGATACTGATAAGCAGATGGACTTTGTTGACAAATAAGACAGCCTGTAAGGCGACGGCCAACAGTTTCGCGAGGACGCATGCATGGACGGGCGTATAAATTTAAAACGCATTTCCCTGGAGGTCGAAATGAAAATGTGCAAAAATCGATATTGACCTACGTTTGGTTTGATTTTTGTCAACGTTGTAGACGCTGAACGGAAGGAATTGTTAGCATCTTACTATATATAAAGCAGCAAGCGTGTGTGTGTGTGCGTGTGTGCGTGTGTGCCTGTGTCACACTGTCCGTCCGTCCGTCACACTTGAGTTGGGGCGGGCCAGCCGAACACGTCGGCAACCGTGCATGGCGAGCCGTAGACGTGCCGAACACGTCCGCAACCGTGCATGGCGAGCCGTAGACGTGCCGAACACGTCGGCAACCGTGCCTGGCGAGCCGTAGACGTGCCGAACACGGCAACCGTGCATGGCGAGCCGTAGACGTGCTGAACACGTCGGCAACCGTGCCTGGCGAGCCGTAGACGTGCCGAACACGTCGGCAACCGTGCCTGGCGAGCCGTAGACGTGCCAACACGTCCGCAACCGTGCATGGCGAGCCGTAGACGTGACGAACACGTCGGCGCTACAAACTTCAGGCCTGGGGGTAATCGAGGTCGCTGAACACGAATCTGAAGTCGACCAATCGATGCCGATCGATATTGTCGATTTTTTGAGGATGGCGTTCAAGTGGCGCGAAACTTCGGCCTTGGGGTAATCGAGGTCGCTGAACACGAATCTGATGTCGACCAATCGATATCGATCGATATTATCGATTTTTTGAGGATCACGTTCAAGCGGCACGAAACTTTAGCCGTGGGGGTAATCGAGGTCGCTGAACACGAATCTGAAGTCGATCAATCGATACCAATCGATATTATCGATTTTTTGAGGATGGCGCTCAAGTGGCGCGAAACTTCGGCCCTGGGGGTAATCGAGGTCGCTGAGCACGAATCTGACGTCGGATCAATCGATCAATCTCGATAACATAAAGGTCTGAAGGCCTAGGGAAGAATAGGAAACCCGTAGTGGCCATGGCGTCCTATTCTCGGGGTTTGGGGGCGAAGCCCCCAACCAGTCGTAGGCGGCCGCTAGGCCGACGTACGACTGCTTGACAAATAAGATAGTAAAAACGGTAAGACGGCTGGCAATAAATTCGCGTGGACGCATGCATGGTCGCTTAGGGGGTTGGCCTCTCCCCTACAACAACTTTAAAACACTGCGAATCTTGGGCGCAATTTGTCTGGAACAACATTACAACTAAGGCCTATGTTATACTTCGGCGACGCTTTGGCGGCGAAGTCGGCGACAGTGTTGCGTGGGCTGTTACGCACTGCGTAGCACCCAGTCAACACTGCCGCCGACGTCGCCGACAGCAGCGTCGCCGAAGTATAACATAAGCTTAAATAACGAATCCAACGCATGGCGCAACACCGACATATGGATGTCACCAGAAGAGGAAATTTAGTCCCAATCTAGTGATTATTCATGAGTAGATCAGCACCAACCTAACGTTAACGTACGCCATTCGACACCGTCCAAATTGCCGACTATACCGCCCCTTCCAACCTTGCGCCACATAGATCACCTTGTGGGGTCCTTCTGCTGCTCCAATGAGTCTGTATTAGATCAATACTTGCACGGAACAAGCCGCGGATGGAAGAAAACACGCAGTTCGAGTAATATTTAATCGAGGCGATACACAGGGCCTCCGGTTAGTAAACAAACAACGGAAAACAACAAAAATATACAGAGTAAACCGGCTGGGGGCACATTACACTGAACAACGAAATACCTGTAGATGAGCTACTCGTTACGGGGACAGCAAGAAACGGAGAGATCTGGTGAGCAGAAAGAGCTGTGGGCGCAGCGTCGATATCGATTAGTTCGCGCCGAGGATCGATACCTTACAGGGGCACAAACCGCGCCTCAGATCTCCGACTCTTCGACGAGCAGCGGCGGAACGGTCACAGCACTGGTGGATGAACGACGCCCGATCGACTGGCCGCTGGCGATCGACAGACGAGCCAGCGACGGCCGTCCGAAGTCGCCGCTCACGTGGCCGAACGTCGCCGACTGCGACAGAAGCGACTCGTCGACACCTCGCTCTTCTTGCGCCTGCTCGAGTTCACTGGAGATGAAGCGGTCGCCGACTTTCTCGATCAGTTCTTCACACATCTTCCTGTATTCCGCGACCACTTGGCGTTCCTGGAAGCGTGAACCGAATTGATGAAGTATAAACACCCAAGGATTGCCTCAAATTAGGTACAATTTTCACGTCAAATTGGACACTTCTAATCTCTAAGTGCTTATTTCTAAGTGCAGAAAAGTTGGATGAGTTGATGGAGCAAATGTCAACGACAAGCCGCATATGTGGCCTGGAAGCAGGAAGAAGGGGGTCGGAACATCCAAAGACCGTCAAGGCCAGCAGCTCGGCAACAGGAGCATTACAATGAGAGCCTCCAAACTTGTGCTGAGCTTTTGCGATGCATTTTTCAGGACGTAGGGTCCCATGTGGAGAGTCCAAAACCATAGTTCGTCTTTTCGGAGCGATCTTCTGTGGTCCAAAAAGGCGTGCGTAAACGTGAGTACGAAGTCTATCACGCCCTGCTGCCACCCTTCCGAATGTGGTCGGTTGGCACAGTGGACAGCGATGTCGATTCTCGGACACACGGAGTGGGTTTATGACTCGGTCCCGGTGCAGACAAAGCTTTTGCACAAATCATCGGGTCATTTCTATTATGTGCTTGTGTGCTCACAGGAGCCAATATATACACGATTAATGCTTTTTGTGACTAAATATCCATTGAAAGAGTTTTATTTACTAAAAAAATTAATCGTGTACAAATTGACTCTTGTGATCAGGCACATAATAATGACGACCCAATGTATGCAAAAACTTTGGCAACACCGGGGACCGAACCATAAAACCCTCTCGTTGGGTCCGAGAGGCGACATCACTGTCCACTGCGCCAACCGACAACATTCGGTAGGGTGACAGCAGGGCGTGATGGACTTCGCGCTCACTTTTCACACGCTTTTTTTCAATCATAGAAGAGCAATCCGAAAAACTAACTATGGTTTTGGAGCACAACCTGGGACCATACGTCCTGTAAAAAATGCATCGCAAAAGCTCAACGCAAGATTGGAAGCTCTCCTTGTCAGAGTTCTTCCCCTTGCCGGATCCTCACCTCCCCTGACCCCCCGCCCCATCGATGGATGGCGTGCCCTACGCTCGACGTGTCAGCACCACAGCGTCAAACGGCGGGTATGTCATCCATCGATGCGCTTGGTACCTGGTTGGCCTCTTATGCCTCTCCATGCAGGCCAAATTCACAACTTATTATAGCGAGACTTCCTTCTTGAATAAGAAAATAATGCGAGTACCCCACTTTTGATTGACCTTAACGAAACGAAGTCGACTTGAAGCCTTTTAACCTCCGCTGGATACTAAAGTCGGGAACAAACTGAAGACGTAGTAAAGCTAAACGCGAAAATCCATGCAATACTGAAGAACATTGATGTCTCCACTATCAATCAAGTCAACAGCGAAACCTCAGAGGAGCGCCTGGCGCAAGCTGGGCTTCTCAACATTCCGGAAGATGTTCCGCAAGGTAAGTGATAAGAATATGACGCATGTGGAGTTGAATGGAGCGCGGACACGGATACGGTACGTCCCGTTCAACTACACCTGCGGCACGACACTACCGGACGATCTGTATACACTCACGAAGGCGTCGCGGTCTCTGTAGAACAGCCTGGCCACGGCTCCGTCCACTGATGTCTCGGAAAGGGAGGGGACGGGACGACTCTGCCGCTTGGCGCGATGCGTTGGGGGCAGTTCTGAATACGGTACACCTTTACGAAGGGTTAGTGGGTAAGGATCTACCTCCTCAACGACCGCTAACCTCCCAACTGCTCCAATACGTATTTGACAGCCGTTGCTTCGAACTCCTTCTCGTTTCTCGGAATCGGACGCCACTTCGTGCTGACGCCGCGACCATCATCGTCCGGATGTTCGGGCCACAGCATCGCGGCCAGTTCGATCACAGCCGCCCACACCAGATCTCTGGAGACAGACACCCATCCACTCATTCGTTCGTTGGAGTTACCTGAACGCCTTACCTGTTGATGTCCAGCAACATCTGCTCCTCCTCACCTTCGGCGACCACCTCATCAACGGACGCCGGACGCTCGATCAGCTCATCGTACAGAAGTCGCATGAAGCCCTTTGTTCCCACCATGGCCCAAGCCTCCTTCGAATACTGTAGGCACTGAAGAACAAAACTCTTCAGCCACCACTACGGGAAAATCGTTGTTCAAGTTGGGTGGGACCAACACCTCTAAGCCTAGGCTCGCGTGTTCAGACCTGTCTTATCTTAATCCTACACATTCGACCCACCCAACTTGAGCACCATCGAGAACCATTAGGCTCTGTTCATACTTCGCGACGGCAGCGACAATAGTGACTGGAGTGACGGATGTAGTGTGGTGTGCGTAATTAAGTACGTACTTCACACTCCGCGCTCCTGTCGCTTCCGTCGTCGGCGCGAAGTATGAACAGACGACAGCAGCGACGAGAGCGACAAGGAGCGACAGCGATAACGCTCGAGTATGAACAGATTTCGGAGGCGATCGTTCAGTTTTTATCGCTTCGCATGTTTTGCACGAGCGACAAGTCGCTCTCGTCGCGAAGTATGAACAGGGCCTTAGGTCTTCAGAAAATTACGAACAACGTACAGTCTTTGTTATCCAGTCTTCCGAATTGAGCTGTTCTCTGAGCTCCAGAAGCCTTTGCTTTTTGATGTCCTCCAACGATGGCGGAGAGCGCGGTCTGGGCACGATCTTTCGAGGTGTGTCTAACACTAAAATAGAGTATTATAAGACTCAGCCTCGGTCGCTGGTTATTAGAAAAAGGAAAAAATCATCAATGTCGCGAATGCGAGCAGCGAGGAAAGGCGCCAACCAATCACAACCAATCAGAGCACCGACCAAACGCACGCCACCAATCATGGCACCGATTGTGAACGTCCTGTCTGAATGCTCTAGGGTCCCAGAAGTAGATAGAATGCGTGATGCATTACAAAATTGAATGATTAACGCCGTGCTTTACCGTTGGCAACAATACTCCTATAGGTAAAATAAAAATAAAAATTACGCGAATTCAAGCACTATGGACTGGGCGAGATTGAGAAAGCACAAGACTGGTAGGCCCTTGTGCGGGTAAGACGAAAAATCCTACGAAACTAGAACTAACCATGCACCGAAGCTAAGCCTGTCTGCGATCCTGACGCTGCACTCGCGCTGTCGAAGATTGACGCCGGCTGAACACGCATATTACCCGCCCATAGGTTGACCAAGAATCCTAACGAATCCCCCATCGTACCTTCTCAATGGTAAAGAGGTCCTCACACGTCTCGTCCAGCGAACCGTCAAGAAACGCGAGGCCCACGCCGTCTCTTTTAGCTGAAACGCATGGGTCATGAATAGAATGACACTGCAGACGGCGATCGAAGCCGCATCTTTCGCTTTAGGGGCCTAGGGCCTGTTCATAGTCCGCGACAGGAAAGCGGCAGTGACTGATCGCGAGGAGAAAGCATGCACATCGATTTCTGCTGGGCGATCGCTAGATGTCAGTCGATTCAATCGCTGCCGTCACGAACTACTTATCGGTACGAGAATTCGTCCTCGTTTATATTTGCGCTGCCACGCGGCGCGGCACCATGATCGCCATAGATATAGATTTTCGCGCCGCCCGATCGATAACTATTCCGACTATGGTACCGCGCCGTGCAGTCGCACAACTATAGAGTAGGGCTTACTGATATCGATCCACCACAAGCTAATCGATATGCATGTTTCCAAACTGCCGCAACGTGAGACGCGCTACGTAAAACTGTGTCTATGAGTTGAAACAGAAGTGAAAAATATCGACTAACCGTTCTGATCCACAACGGTGTCTTCTTCAGAGGCTGCTGACTCTTTAGGAGCAACTGGCGGCTGAAAACCATGCTTTGGTAGAAAATAAGGTCGTCAAAAAGGCAAATTTGAAGAAGGGAACCATTACCACCACAGCTTTACGCTCTAATCGATTATTCAAAAATTATAAACATATTCCTCACCACTGGGGCAGTGAACTCATGTTCAGCTTCAAGAACCGCGTCGCGAAGCGCTTTGGACTGCGACTCTTCTCCCGTCGGGTCTCTGAGCTTCATTTTTTCTGGAAAGCAAAGGAATAGTGAAGAAGGTTCCTTCACACAGCCAAACTCACCCATCTCCTCATTGATTTCCCTGAGTTTCTCGTCAGTGGCGGACATCACAGCTTCGGTCTTGGCGATGACTTCTAGCTGGAATACCAACGTATCCGAAAGCTCCTTGGGGACATAATAACAAGTAGGATCTGGAGTTTGGAAGCTTATTCACCCACCACAGACGCGCTGAGGCTCTCATCCATCAGTGCTTGGTATCGAGGTGACAGCGAGCCAGGCATCTTCGTTATGAATCTCCTAAAAGCCATCATTTCTGAGCAAGTAAGGCTAACGCCCTTGGTATACTCTCGTCCGCGCCAGCGAGGCGGATATGCACGGCGACGGCGACGCACATCGCGCGGCGTCGCGGTCGTGAGGTCGGGTATAGTTCGTGGAACGTTTCTCCTCCGCATCTCGTCGTCAACGCGGCGACGAGTCTCGTCCGATCCTGTTCATACTTCGCGACGTCAGCGACAAGAGCGACTGGAGCGACAGACGTAGTGTGGTGTACGTAGTTGACTGCATACTCCAGATTCCGTCCGTCTCCCCAGTCGCTCCTGTCGCTGCCGTCGCCGGCGAGAAGTATGAACAGGCGACAGCAGCGATGGGAGCGACAGCGCCAGCGCTCGAGTTTGAACAGATGGCGGCGATCGCTTGGTTCAATCGATTTGCATGTTTTGCACGGGCGACGAGTCGCTCTCGTCGCGAAGTATAAACAGGCCGGTGCCGGCACGCAATTATGTCTCCTCTCCAGTTCTCGTGAGTATACACCATTTTCGCGTCAAACTGAACACTCTTCCAGACAGCTTTCGTATCAGACTGAACATCTTCCAATTCAGAATGAGCTCCTTCCACATTAAACTAGAGACTTTCCAAAAATGATAGAAAAAATTTGTTTTGTTTACGGAAAATTTTTATACGACTTTCTTTGAAATTTTGATTCACACATCCAATAGCGGTGGCCGTGTAGCGCAGTCGGAGGAGATGCCGGCCGTCGTGTGCATCCGACACCAGCTTCCTGGTACCATTTTTGTCTGAGAAGGATAAAGCGCTGACTTGTTCATCGGTTGGCCAAATGCGCATTCAAATCTCCTCCACGACATCCCGTAGAAGTAGAACGCGTGGCGCATCCCAAAAAGGAATTGAATAGCGCCGTCCTTTATATCTTTTTATTCTTTCACCCAATCAGTGAACACAGTTTGAAATTCTATAAAATTCTCATTTTTTGAGGAAAATAATGGTTTAATTCTTCCTTTAAAGAGAAAGACCCAGTTTACACTTACGCCGCCACGCGGCGCGGCACAACGATCGCCATAGATATCGATTTTTCTCGCCGCCCGGTCAATATCTATTCCGAAAATGGTGCCGCGCCGCCTAGCGGCGCAAGTATAATCTAGGGCTAAGACAGCGGCCGCTTTTTAGTGCCGAAGATGAGATTGAGTTATGCGCTCGTCCAAAGCGTTGCGATTTTTACTATTTTTTATTAATTTATAATTTATTTAATTTTATTTTTTATTAATAGCAAAAATACTGTTTGCGTGGAATTTCACACTTGTAAACGATACAACAAAAACAATTGCAAATAACACACATATCCTCACTTTTGTAAGCAGCATTTACCACTGTCAAGCAAATAAAAATCGCTACGAGCTTTTCGAGTGCATGGCGCGATCTCGTCTTTTAATGCGCTAAACGGCTGCTGCCTTGCTGCGCTTTAAAAGCGACATTTTATTCATAAGTTTTCCGCAAATAGTAAAAATTTTATAAAAATATTATACTGATCAGCTGATCTACAAAATTTCAAAATTATATCAAATTTTCCCCGAATAAAAAATTATTCTAACCATCTTGAAGATGTTTAACCTGCAAGAAGCTCGTTTCGACGATCACTTTGATTCCGGGAGCATCAAGTTTGTTTAGGAGTGTGTAATTTGACGTGAAAATGCTATAACATCTCCCGCAACTGCGCGAGTGATGACGCGACAACTCTTCCCCAAAATCCACAACGAAACAGCGGTCCCGTGTGGAAAACCTCGGTCACGATCAGTGCCACCGATTCCTCTATTCGCAGAGTAAACTACGCGAGATTATACCAAAGGCTTGAAGAGGACTTCTACACTTCAGACGCCAAAACAATATCGATCACCCGCGCAACTAATCGATATAGGTAGTTCTCGAACTGAAGAGCACTGTCGCCACATAAGCATAAACCAAGCTTGGGACACTTCGAAGTCGACCAGTACTTACTCTTGAGGAGTCCTTGGCGATCTCGCAGTGATCGAGTCCTCTAACACGGAGTCGTTGAGTTCGTATCGACGTCTAATCGGCTGATGCGAACATCTTGGGGAGGACGGGTCGAGCATCATTTGCAGAATCGACGTCGACAACGTGTCACATATCTCGCTCCTATTTGGGTCCTGGAGCAAAATCTATTTCTGGTAAGTTATGGATGAAAATCTGGCTCTAGAGGGGTCTCAAACCCTCATTAACGTCTACATGTTTGGTTAACTCCACCTATATTTAGGAGAAAACTAGCACTTTAAAGCACTTAGAATGCCAAGAACTGCTTGAATAACCTACCCTGGTTGAAATATCGTTGACGGTGAGCTCTAACGACAAATCCAGCGAGTCCTTGTCAGTCTGCACCACCTCGCTGTCCGTCTTGACATCCTCGGCTGACACATGTTCACTAAACCTCGCAGAATTGGGAAAAGATCAGTGGCAGGCAGAGAGCTAGACATTCAACAGCAGACCTTTCTATTCCTTCGATCTGTTCAGGGTGTCCTGAAGCAACTCCAACTTCCTCACCAGAACCGTCATCTCCTCCTTTCTCTTCAGCGCTATCCACTGGACAAATTGCCTCGCTCTTATCAATAACAGCTGCTCCAGGGGTCTTCATGCGCTCTTCTTCCTTTTCTTCCTCATCCTCGCTCTCTGTGTACTCTCCAGTTCCGGCGCTCGGCTGCTCTTCATCATCCGTTAGCCAGTCATCCACGTCTCCTGTACTTGAGTCACCTTCTTTGGAGGCTTCTAAAGTAGCATAATTAGTTTCAGTTTCATCAGCACAGATACGGTCCTGTGATTCGAATTCGAATAAAAGGAAAGTCTGCATCAGCATTCACCTTCAGCTTCCTGAGATTCGGTCTCTTCATGACGGAGCTGAACATCCTCCTTAGCGACACCGCCTAACAAAGGGTGAACTGTGGTCCTAATCGGAGACGCCGGCGGAGTCACTTCCCACTGGGTCTTCTCGAGATCCTCATCTTCCTAAAAAGTAAGGCATAGATAGCATGGCATTCATAGGGTCTGTTCATAGTCCGCGATGGCTGCGACAATCGCCCATTCAAGGCATAAGTATCGATTTTCCTTGAGCAGTTATTGGGTAATAATCAATATTCACGCCTTCCTCAAGGATTAACCGCTGCCATTAACCGCTGCTTTAGAGACAGCTATTCAACACCCTCTAAATGAAACCTAAAAACTGAGAACCAGCTGAATTTATGGCACTTTGGTGCCTTTAAAGCTGTTAGGCAAGTTTCTCTACCAAAGGTGCAGTTTATACTTGAACTGTCGCGTAGCGCGACATCATGATAGACTCCGGCATCGATCAGACAGCCTCTAGGATCAATTACGGCAGCTTCGGCTATGGCGCCCTAGCTGCCGCTGAAGTTTAATTGATTGATCCACTTAAAAATGGGCACTTTTCAAGTCAACTTCTCCAATCGAACTGAACATCTTTTGAAAGGGTTAAAATAGGTGTCTGATCGAAAAAAATTATCTCACTCGCCGTGGATCGCTGCTATATGAGATGCACCTATATCGATTAGCTAGCATACTCGATCGATACCAAAGCAGAAGCGCTTGCAATTCTGTGCCAAAAGTTCTGCCGGACAAAGGTGATAGCGACAGCGTCTATGCCTAGATATGGTCAAAATGTCGAAAACGCTGTTCAAAAACTTGGATTGTAGTCAAAGGGTTGTCTAATACACAGTTTATAGTTAGCTTGCGAAGTGGCCAGACAACTAAGCCGCATGAAGCATCGCTACCGATCACACAATGCCTGTAATCGATAGCGGTGGCCTTCATGCTGCTCAACTCGTGGATGAACGCACCAAATTTGGCGTTTTTATAGTTTTAAATGATGTACTAGCCGTTTATGCGGCCCGCAACGGGAAGACGGGACGCGAAGGCCAATCAGAGCAGCGATCACACATGTCCCTCCGCATGGCATGCTCGTTCGATACGATCTAGTTGGTGAGGTGCGCTCCTTTCTCCCCATGTAGGCCACATTAACAACAAGTGCCCTTACCTCATATATCTCTCCCGGGACCGGCTCCTTGTAGACGAAATTCGTGAACGTTATCACGGGTATGTGATCCTCCTCTCCTTCACGGATCGACTCTGTGTCCGGCGCTGGCTTCGCGTAAGTCGACTCATCAATATCCTCCACGGCGATCTCACTCAACGGCTGCGTTCTGAACACGAACTGGTCATTCTGCAGAGATTCGTCGAACTCCTCGCCGTCGACGCTGTCCTCCGTCGGTTCGTCTGGGCTGCCGAAGAACAGCCTTAGGCGGGAGAAGTCCTTCGGAGGGCGAGGAGGGCACGGCATGTCGAACATTTTTTGGTCGATTTGAGGTTCTGGAGCAACTTGGTCATCAGTGACGACCTCACTAACCGCTGACGCTTCTGAAACTGCTTCAGCCAGCGGATCAGTGCTGGCACCATCACCGGCGGCGAACTTTTCGCCGTTGATTCCGATCAGCTCAGCCCTGTCTTCAGTCCCGGCTGCCTCCTTCTCGTCGGTCTTCGGCTTCGAATAACTGCTGTCATCGTAAGAAACAAAGGCCACATCAGCATCACCAGCATCTGTAGGAGCCTCCAGCGCTCCAGCGTCTCCTTCAACTGGTTTCGTGGGTCTTGGAGTGGTCTCCGATTCCACTTGAAGCGAAGGACTATCAGTGCTGCGAAGTGCTTCCTGGAACATTGAAGGCTGACTCTTTTGAACGAAAAATAGCCCTAAAACGGTCAAATCAAACTTTCTCGGTAGCGACTCACGTCTATAATCTGTGCAATCTCCTTCTGAACTTCATCTCGCGGGGTCGTCGTAGTGACAACCGCTACAGTGCTACGGGACAACATGGCCAGCGTCTCAGCCGTATCCAGTGTACGTCGAGATGGG
The DNA here is from genome assembly GCA_947396885.1 of Heligmosomoides polygyrus polygyrus. NCBI lineage: Eukaryota > Metazoa > Nematoda > Chromadorea > Rhabditida > Heligmosomidae > Heligmosomoides > Heligmosomoides polygyrus. The sequence goes on along the minus strand of OX377205.1, from coordinate 99,669,639 downwards.
AAATGATAGGATTCTGAAGAGCGTATTGAATCGTGCTGACGGGCTCCAGAAGGGAGCTCTCGTAACAGATGCCCCAGAACAATGAAGCCCAACCGTTCTCCTCCTCATCCTGGACATGGTTCTCCAGATCCGATTGATAAAGAGTGCCGTCAGAGCTCTCAGAGTCGTGCCTATCGTCCTGAAATGAGTGGCTGATCGATAACAAGGCCTTACTGGACCACTTTTGCACAGATACACAAGAAGTGTCAAGTATCGAACATTTCTAGAGCACCATGAGCGCCTTCTTTGAGCGTTAATCGCGCCGTCCATGCATCCATTCATGTGTCCGTCCGAAAGAATTTCGGACGGACGCATGGATGGATGCATGAACGGCGTGTATTTTCATACAAAAATATGGAGTGTTTTTGGCATCCCATCGAAAAGATAGAGATAGCACAAGTAAATATGAAGTATGTTTCACAGCATATACACAAACTGGTCAGCCAATCAATATCAATCAATATTAACGATTTCCCCCGCACTACATTTCATCAATAAAATGGATTTTTGGATAGATGGTCATATCCGATGAACAACACATTAATATAGAAGCCGCTAGACAGATCTCACAACAAACATACAAATCGATCGATATTGATTGACGCGCAAGTAATCAATATCAATCGATAGTAGTGACTTTTGTAGAAGAATAGTGTTTATGATGGAGAATGAGAAAACATACTGGGCACGGTATCGGTTTCACGACAGTAAAACAGTAAATAAGCCACACTTTCCTAGTTGGATGAAGCACGCACAAATATGGGCAGTATCGCGAAAAATTGCACCAGACTGCACCATCCCGCCCCTGCTGACTCCCCATACTTTTCAATTTGGGTGTCGCTAAGTCTATGGACGTGTTTATACTGAATCGCTCGTGCAATGCGTCGATCCGAGACGGGTGACCTCCGTGAAAATCGATATCGTACGGGCTGCTCTGGCGACAAGTCGCCTTTGTTGCAGACTATGAACAGACTCTACAGTGGAATATCGTTAGCGGCCAGTGGTGTAAAATGCAGTTAACCAGGCGAAGTAACGCCTCGAAGACAACAAGGCTATCCTAAGCTTGCCCCAACCAACTAGGATGGCACCATATATTTAGATAAAGCTCCAAACTGGAACTCTCCGTGCAGAATAACACACCTCATCACTGAAATGTGAGTATGAATCCTCGTAGACCGTGCACTCAGATCGAGCTCGGGCAATCACTGCATCCGTCTGACCCTGAAACACTTGAGCAAGCTGCTCACTAGGGAATTTTTATAGGACTTATGCGCTGTAGAATATATTGTCGACTCCACCCTTCCCCACCCAGCTGTGTTATTATTCCCACTCTATCATTCACACTTGCAAAATACCGTAACTCACCTCGTCCTCGTGCTTACAGCCATAAGCATCAGCAGCTAAAGGCGTCATGTCGTCTTGCTCCTTTTCTGCCTTGTCGTCACCAGGAGTATCCTCGGACAGCTGGCTGAAGTCTAGCGGACACACACCGTCTCGCCGAGGAGTGGGAGTCCTTCGCACTTCAGAATCGGCAGGCGCTTCTGAAATCGTGAAGTGGGTTTGACACGGCACTTAGTTGATCGATTGACCTCGAAAATCCACACAATGTCCACTTCAGTTGTCAAAACCGAAAAGCACCAACTCTCCCATTTGGGTGGGGAGTGGCGAAAAGGGGAGGGGCATACTGTAGATCTGTGAAACCGCATCAAAAACGAGATAAGACGGGACAAAATAACGCAATAACTCTTCAAAGTACGAACAGCACGCCTTCATTCGTCTTCTACGTGCCTTCCCTTCCTAATACTAAGACGCAGATTACTCACTGACCATTAAATCATGCAAAATCACTGGCATCAATCGATATTTATCGGGCAAGCGACCAGAGAAGCCCACACGATGGCCAGTATATGCATATCAATCCAGTATAATGTGCTAGATGGCTCTGCCCCCGAGCTGCAGAGCTCCTCCAGCAGCCATTAATTTCGCGAAGAAGGACATATGGACAAACAGATGGTCTCATTCCTACGGCAGGATTGTTGGCAAATCGTTCATACCTGACTGTTCCTCGGACGAAATCCTGTCGAGCCGGTTTATCAGCTCTTTTCGTTCGGCGATTACTCGATCGTACTGACCAATCTGAACGGCAATCGACTCCTTCGTCCTGAAAAATTCCGAATGTTCCTGTTTCGACACCCAAATGAGTTGAATTACCCACATCTGCTCGATATTTCTCGACTTCTCCTCGAAGCTTTTGTTCAGCATCTCCGCTTGCTCTCTTCTGAGGTCTAGATTATGCCGCATGGTCCGCGCGCTTAGATCTCCAGTACCGTTGTTAGCTGGAAGAAATCACAGAAGCTCACTAAGGGAGCTTATTGAGCGAAATCCAAAGTAAAGCTTAAATAGAGGCTGCGGCAGTACTCGGAGTAAATAGCTGCTGAGTTCCGCCGGTTCTCTCAAATTTTCCTGCTTTTCGGTCCCTTTTGGTTAAATTACCCGACATAGCTGCAGTTTATACCTACGTCGCTCAGCAGCGCGACAGCTCAAGTATAGACATCTTCTGAACGCACCATTCTTGTTCACCACCTTCGGCGGGATTCGCACAGGTTCCCGCAATTGCTCCAAGTCCGGCTCAGTAGGCGCAATGGGCTCTCTGAATGACAGCAATCACTGATGAGAAGAACACACTCAAGCGGGCGACCGCAGCGGCTTCTTACCCCGGCTCAGGAGGAGTGGCCAAACCCAGAAGCCGTATGACTGTATCGCTGCACTGCTTCGTGGCCTCGTAGACCTTCTTTTGACGAAGCATTATCTCCGTCATGAACTCTCTCTAAACGCTGCGGAATTCTGGACAGAGATCATACGAGGCATTGATCTCTCAATGAAGAAATCTCGAACCGTTGAGAGGTGCTGCTGATACAGCAAAGAATGCGCTCCTTCAACGGCCACCTTGAGTTCCTTATCCACCACTCCCAGCAGGCGATCAGTGCTCACAGACAGCTCCGAAGACGTCGCTGATCTGAACGCTTCTTCCAGATTATTCAACGGGGATGGCCCTCAGGGAGGTATGAGACCAATCCGGTGCGGATAAACCTACCTCTTCCACAACTTCAACGCCACAATTTGCAAATTTCGAAGCTTTCTTCGCATACGTACGTAGGCGTCGACGTGGCGCTTCCTTTCTTCCAGACCTTCTGAAAGAAGCACAAGGAACTTAGCACAAACAACTGAAGTAAACGACAAAGTTGGTCAGTCCGCTATGAATTCGCCAAGCTTCGCACTTCTCCTTGATCCCGACGGGGCACATAAAAATTGAAGCAACCCATCTCAACAACGATTTTTACTCAACTTCTCTACGATTGCGCCGACAACGATTTCAGACAGAAGCTTGCCTAATACTCCATCTATACTAAATCGAAACACAGTGGAGCAACATAAGAGCTTCTCCTATCGATCGGGCAATGTGGATAATCGATATCGATTGCTCGACCGCGGAAAAATTGCGAGGGGCTTCTCAGGGCACGTTTTTGCCGATGAGAGTGGGCACAACAGCACACTTGCACGAATGAGTCGCTCGTGCAAAGCACACGAGTCGACCAACGTCGAGCACTCGCCTCGCAAAAATCGATACGCATTCCTTGTGTGGAAGAGTAGTCGCTCATATCGCTCCCGCCGCGGGTATAATGTGAGAGGTAGCGCTGAATCTGGTAGTCACGCTTAGTCAGAACACACACTTTTGTTCTCATGAACATTGTAATGTAGTTTTACTGTAGCATTCCTAGATCCCATCGGAACATTCCATTTGCTAATCCGCCTCTATTTAAGGTCCACCACCACGCATGTGCGGCAAGGATGGAGAGGTCCGCGTCACCATACCGATCAACGACACGGCTCGCACTACGACCTCGGGCTCCAGTGCTCATCCCGGCTCGTGCCCTGCGACTTGACTCCAACCTTGACGCCATCACCGGTTCTGCCATCTATACCTATTCTGGTTGATTGTGGAAATCGTTATAATAAACTTCATTCGGTGGTCGTGCGTTCTACACTATAAACAGGCCTTTATCTATTCACCGACCGCGGCAAGAGAGATGACATGAAAATTTTAGCAGAAAACAATCGAAATTTGAGTGCATATGCCGAACTGTAAGGCCCCTGGAAGCTTCTAAACCCAAGATTACTAGCACCCACCTCCACTTAAAACTCGGGCGGCAGCTGCTGTCGAGGTAGTTCGCATCTTCTGCGGTTGGCGAGTTTCTTTCAGCTTCGATGTGTTACGCATACTAGAAAACACGGCCATCAAACGAGCCACACAGTACGATCGAATAAAGCTCACACTTCATGCTCACTCTCAATACCAGTACTATTACGGAGTGCTATCCATTTAAAGTGTGATTTGTCTTTGCTTAGGAAAAATAGGTAAAAATAAATATAACGATAAAGGAAAAATAAAAGAGAGTGTTAATCAACTCCTTCATGGGATGTGCCACATATTTTATTCTGCTGTATGTTGTGGAGCCGATTTGAAAAGTATTTGGTCTAGGAGCCAGCCGATACACGAGTCAGTGTTTTATCCTTCTCAGACTGGACACATTTCAAACCAAATTGGACACTTTTCACTTCAAATTAGACAATTTTACGTCAAATTGGGCACTCCTCCAAGCTGACCTATGAATTTAAATTCAAACTGAACGTCTTTCAAATCGAAACGAGCTTCTTCCAGATTGAACTACAGACTCTCCAAGACGATAAAAATAATTTTTTGTTCAAGGAAAATTTAGATTTTTTTAACTTCAGCTGCCCGAATGAGTGTAATAATTTTATACAATTTTTATGTTTTGAGAAAAAATAATAAATCAAACTTTGTTCCAAACCGCAGCAAGGCAGCAATCGTGTAGTGCATTAAAAAAACTGGATCGCGCCATGCACTCGGAAAGTAAGTAATAATGTTTATCTGACTGGTAATGTAGATACTGCTTACACGCAGCAAGAAAGCCGGGATATGTGCGACTTTTACAACTGTTCATGTTGCACCGTTTGCAAGTGTAAAACTCCATGCAAACAGAAATTTTGCTATCAATCGAATAAAAATCGCGAAGTTCCGGACGATGGCATGGCGCAATCTGCGTTTTGGCAATATAAACTGGCCGCCTTCTTGCTCTTCAAAACAAGCTTTAGACCATTGTTTTTCCTCGAAAAATAAAATTTTTATAAAATTTGAACAATGTGCTCTCTTATTGGAATACTAAAATTTTCCTTGAACAAAAAAAAATTATTCTACATTTTTGGAGAGTCTTTACTTTAATGTAGAAGAAGCTCGTTCGATTTGGAAGAGTTCGCTTTGATTTCAAAAGTCTTTAAGCCAGCTTTGAAGAGTGCCCAATCTGATTCGAAACCTGTCCAATTCGACATGAAAAGGGTATATGTGAATATCTTAAATAAATAAAATGACAATCAGGCCTTCCCAGACCACCAGAGCACCAAAAGGCCACACGGCCTCTACTGCTGTCGCCCAGCTAGGGTTATGGTATGCTGAAGTCGAGCGATATGCGTCCGCACAAAAAAAATCGCGCGGAAAGAATACCTCTAAAAGCTAAAGAGCCGACTCAGCTGGCAGAGGAAAACAGTATTTGGTAAGAAAAGGCTAACAACTCGGCTGCTGATCACAATCTGACACCCGTTTTTGAAATTTTGGCCGATTACAGTAGGTTACGATAGGTACGGATGACTAAGGCTGTCGAGGTCATAATCACCGATTTCCCCCAGGCTTTGCCTAACGAGGGGTTAATTATGGTGCTGATCACGAATATAATATTTGTTTTTCGTTTTACGCTGGAATACACTAGGTTACGGAACCGGGGATTAAGATATGGCCACCGATTTCGCCCAATCCTCGGCTACAGGGGTTATCTGAGGCGCTACGGTAGTGGAACAGAATGCAAGCGGTTCCGTGGCGATCCCCTGAAAGATATCTTTCCTGATATTCTAGAGCGTTCCTAACAGGGCGCAATTTGGACGAAATTGGTGCCCATACCTTGGTCATCGCTACCTACCGCAACCTACCGTACTCCAGCGTGAAACGAAAAGCGGACATCAGATTCATGATCAGCATCCCAAGTAATCCCCTAGGCGAAGTTTGGGCGGCATTAGTCATCGTACCTATCGTAACCTACCGTAATCGCCCGAAATTTCAAAGACGGATGTCATATTCGTCATCAGCACCCTACAACCTCCCTAGGCGAAGTTTGGGAAGGAATTTTTTTCGACCTCCTCCTCGATCTCTGGAGTCTCGAAAGTACAATGGTGCCCAATTTCTATTGGAAAGAATTCAGCATGAATTATGCTCATTAAACAAAACGTCCCTACCAATAGAGTGAGGATCAAGCGACAAAAAATTCCAGTTACTTCACATACTCTGGCTCAACATCTCTCTCGATATTACCTGCCGTCGAGAGCGCATTTCTTCTCCTCCTCCTCAAACGAACGGAGCGACGCGTCACGAAGAGAGATCGAGTTGAGAATCTTGTCCAGGTCGTCATTCGCATCACGCTGAACGTGATCACCATAGGTTAGCGAGTAAGAATAGCTTAGATGGCAACAAATTAACTTGAATAATATGAAGAAGCAGAACAAGAGCTTTTATGGTTCGTTTCGCCACCTTCTTCAGGCAAACCTTATTTGCTTTAACACCTTCACGGTGCCTCATCAATGAAGTGAACATATGTTATAATTGTTTATTTCTTTAATATTCATATAATGAATTTTACTGGATCTCCTAGTCGGAGGGAACAAACGACGTTTCGCGTAATCATTCCATCCACTGAATATCTTAGATAGGTTCAGTGCCTCTCCAATGATGTGGAGGCGCTGACGCAATTTCAGGGCAGGCAATAGTGCGGCACGGAAGCAAGCAAGCAGTTACTTTTGGGTTGCTCACTTTCGACTAGGACTTGGACGCCTCCTCCCCCTCCCCCCCCCCCCCCCAACTCTCACTGCCCCTTACTGGTCTCACATGTTGCATCCTCCTTCCGGGGCCGGATTCCCTCTCCTGACAAACCCCAATGGAACACCCTTACTGGTCTCATTTCCCCCGCCCCCGTCCTGGGTCGGGGCCCACCTTCAGGTCCCGCCTTCCTTGTCGCTCCGCTGTCTTCACTTAAGGCCCCCTTATCGCCTTCCCCTTACTGGTCCTCCCACGGCTCCCGTCCAGAAGACGTGTCCCCGACGACAGACGTCGGTGACCGGTCCTCTGAATCCGGACGCTCAGAAAATGCGCAGTCGCCGTTCTCTTCTCGTCATAAAGGAACCCTAAACCTCTTCGCAATGGATACACTTCTCTATTTTCTATTAGGTCATTCAATCCCTTCCCGAAATAACAATTTCTCTTACTAAATGAACCAGAGGCTCTGAAGTAGCTAAACAAAGGCAGCGGAAGAGATATATGCATTTACAAGTGCAGTACATGCCGTTTTATACATGCATGCATCAGAAATGCCCTAGCTCAGTTCACCACTGGGGTAGAACCCACCAGTGTTGTGCAGAACTTTCGATTTCGTGCGACGTACAACGCGCATAGATCAACTTTCTGGTGACCCCCCCCCACACACACACGAGCCGCTTAGCGCCAACTTAATCGTATAGTGATCGATTTTTTTCGAATTTAAATTTGAATTTCAAAAATAAGCTAAATTTAAAATAATTGTATGCGAATAATTACTGTTAAAAACTAGTTAACTTACAAATATAAACCAATTGCGTCCAACAACCGGCCTCCATCGGCTTTCCATACAAACTACATACGTCGTACTACCGTATCATGTGATAACAGAACGGACACTACCAGATACGCTATCATTATGGGATTCATTTTATTCTTCAGATACCTGGTGCGGTGTCACTATTGAGTAATTCCACTATAAAACTCATACATTCTCATACATACATTTTTTCATTCATTTGTAGTACACACAGGCGTTTTTAAATACTTTTTTTTATAATACCAACGTATTTACAAAATGTATGCGTGCATGTACTAAGGTATAAATGAAAGCTAAACAAGGGTGGACAATAGCTGTTTGAGTGTTTTTGATCTGTGCAAGGGTTTGCTCGTTCCGACGTGCTTTTACCACCTTCCCCCTTGGGGAATTGCTAAATGGCCTAGAAGCAGATCGGAATAGACTCGTGACGTGAGAGCGCGCAATTGGTGTAGGGGAACAATTGTTCAACGCGAATGCACACATGAGCTGCGTCAGCGACCACGTGGGCATCGATCGATGCACAACGGCCACTTGTGTGCCCGCTGGTGGCCCAGCTGCCATACGGATCGTGGCGCAGTGGGTAGGAGGACGGGTTCGGGCGATGGAGGTCGGGGGTTCGGTTCCTATGCATGCTGGCGTTTTTGCATTTCATTCAACTGACTGGATGAGGTCCAGGGGTTTTAACGTATACACAATTTTCAGGCGTTTTCTGCCCATTTTTCCAGCTGTATGCTTCTGCAGAACCCGGCTTTCTCCTGAGAGACGGAAGCAGTTTCCACACGAACATCTTGGATCGCACCCACCCTGGAGTCCCTTCCCTAGCCTGAATCTGCGCTCGAAGAACGCAGAATCCAGCTGCGGACTCCCCCTGAGCGACGAAAGCAGTTTCCACACGACCAGCTTGAATCGCACCCACCCTGGAGTCCCTTCCCTAGCCTGAACCTGCGCTCGAAGCCCAGCCCCCCCCCCCCCAATCCATATCGCACCTTGAATGAACAAATATGGTTTGATGTTAAGCATTTGATTTACCACCACGCTTAAATAGAGCGTACACACTGATACGACCGTACTCGAATGTCAATGTTACGCCCTAGCGCAAAAATGTATTCCGATCTGCTTTTAGGCCGCATAGATCCACTCGTTCCGACGTGCTTTTACCACCTTCCCCCTTGACTAGGAATGCACTTGTAGGCTGCCGTTCGGCCGTTTGTCAAGAGTGTAGAACATAATGTAAGCATGGCCGTTCTTCACGTTGTTTGTTTTTATTCCTATCTATTTCTTATTCTTGCGAGAGCATCAGGTCGACCCACGCCCCCTCGATTGGACATGCACGCAGTTCTCTAACATGCTATATTTGTGTAGTATCCGTCTCTTTTATTCAGGCATATTTTTTACGATTTAGCAATATATTCTTTGATAAATCCGCAATAGTCGAATGGTTAAGAAGCACAACCTTCAGATAGGGTCTTGTACTGACGACTTTTTTTGTTGTAATTTTTGCCGAACACAGCAGAGAAAATGCGAATAAAGACCGTAGTCAATCTTGCCCTTTTCAGCCCTCATGGCTTCGTCATGGCTTACTCTGATCATGAGGCTAAACCGATAACGACCAGAACAAAGCTCTCTGCTTGGCCCTAAAGGAACCTACCGCAGATACCAGAAACCAGAGAGAATACCGAAAAGATCGTGATTCACTTCGCTTTTCTCTACACTGTCCAACCGCTGTTTGACAGAATCATGTTCAAGTCGCCAGAAAAACAATGACACATTCTGAAGCTGCGCTGCTCGACATGATTGCGGCTTTTTCGATGATATGGTGATGTCACAACTGGTTTTCACAACAAGAAAACGTCTACATCAACACGAAGAATGGTCATGTCAATGGAGAAACACGAAGAAAACGTCTGTTTCTTGAGGTCTTTTGGAAGCGTTCTCAGGAAAACGTCGAAGATTGGCAAGAATATCGACGTTGCCTTTACAAGACAAAGTCCTTAGTTACTCTTCTGTCTTCTGAAAAGACTTTGCTTCTAACCAATAAAGGGTCTAAGGCGTATATCTGAGCGGCGAAAATGGACACCACTAAAAGAATCTCCACAATCAAATAGTGGAAAATTAGCTTCCATTTCTGCAAGGTCCTCGAATCTATCGAGCTAGGGGGCCCGATAGTTTACTATGGACTCACACAGTCACGCAAGGCAACACCATTTTAAATATTCGGAGTTTGGAAAGCATGGTCTTGTGCGACTGTTCAGTAGTAAACTGTGGGAGCTTCTAGCTCGGTAGGTTCAAGGGCCTTGCAAAAAGTGAACCTAATTTTTTACCATTCCAATATGCAGATTCTTTTAGTGGAGTCCATTTTTTCCGTTAAAGCATACGCCTGACATCCCTTACTGCTAAAAGAGACGACCAGAAAGAGAAAGATAGCGTGGAAAGACGGTAGGATAACGGAAATGGTATCGTTTTCGCCATCTAAAACATAAAAAGCTACCTGAGCGTCGCTCATCTTCTCAACCTTCCTAGCAAGATGCCGTGTTGCTGTCACATGTACGCGGGTATGCTCAACTCGCTCAGCATACGCTAGCTCAGCTGCCATGCTGAAAAAGGAGCCAGACCACTTAATAAGCCCAAAACCGTCGGAGAGCAAACTGCTCTATAATTCACCTTGCTCCCAGTGCCTTCGGCATTGAAATCTCGACGGTTTGTTTCGGGTTACCGTTCTCATTCTGAAAATACTGCTTAGATCGAAGTCATGGTTCCTGGTAGCATTAGAAATCTACCTTTTGATCTGCTCCCTCATCACGAGTCCCTGAGGTGTCGAAGTCTGCCGCCAAACGGTCAATGTTATCGACCACCGAGTTCGGAGGCGCTCGTAGTTGCCCATCTGCGCTACTGAACTGACCCCTTTGTGGCAACGAGCGACGCGGCGACTCTGAACTTGGCACTTGATAGGAGTGGCGAAAATCGGCCCCCATTCCAAACCGTCCCCTGGGCAAAAACAACGCACCCGGAAAGGGTTTTGGTAACGAAATGAGTCCCGGAAGGATATTTTAAAGAAATGTCAACGAAGGCGAGGTGTATGAAACCTGCAAGCCACCCCTGATCGATTCTTCAAACCCAGACGGGACATATTACAAGCAAATACTAGAGAAAAAGTCGTTCCCCTCACCTTCTTTCCTCACTCTCAAACTGCCCAGCTGGCTGTTGTCGATGGTCTGGCGATGATCGGAGAATGCTGGCGTCGATGAGTTATCCAGCGCCGGCAATCCCAAACGTATCGGTTGGCTGGAAACGTTGCGTAATGGCCTTTTGAAAGCAATCTCAACCACAAGCCAAAGAACGACCTTTTCAACCTAAGAACGATGAGAAAAAATTGTCTACTGGGCCGTTCAAACTGTCTGCAGCCTATTGAAACCACAGGGCGGCTTTAAATACATCAATCCAAGTAAAAACGAGCCCTTCGATCTAAATTTCTATTATATAGCACTTTTTCTACACAACACATCTCGTATGAAAACGAATTTCGGAAGCGCCGTAGTAATAGAAGATGAGAATAGCAGTAGAAATTCCCTGACATGTGAACGGCCAGAACTGTGCATTGGCGCCGCCATTCTGGCCCGCCTTTCCTTCACTTTTATACAAGCCTTGCAATTACACTTCTTTAATAGGAGCACGGGTTCCAGTATTATGCACCTTTTGAAGAGTCCCTACATTTTTTAAAGACGCCCTGGTTAACAAAATGCCCAGAAAATCAATCAATTGCAAGTTCAAATTGAACACTAAATCCCATACTTACCTTAGAGATTCACGAATCTGCTGAATTTCATTGTCCAACTTGTTAGAGAGATCATCGCAGGCCGCCAACCGTGCTTCAGTCCTTTCTTTGATCGACGCATCTCGTTCGAAAGGTGAATGCGCTGCCGACAGTCTCTCTTTATAAAGTCAGCATTTATTGGCAGCGACTGAAAATATGACTGAAGCAAATCACCGTTGATCAGGGAAAACTGCGGTCGAGTAGGTGTAGCGGCGAGGTGTGGAACGGATGAAGGAGTCGCGTACCGAGGAGCATCTCTGAAGGAATTTAGCTTCACACGTTCCACAACAGCGATGCCCACGAAAAACTTATTCTATAAATGGGAGCTACACTGAGGTTTTTTAGAAAGGGTATCAAACAGACATATCAATCACTGCTAAATGGAGCGAAAAAAAAAGTACGGGAACATGACTTCGTTGATTGTTGCGCAGACAGTCAACATGCCACTACTCTTGCTCATTCACGATGTCCCCAATAAGGCCAGCACTGTTTGAAAGGTGATAAATTGCTGTCAAAAGTACTGAAGAAGTTAGAGCTCATATGAAAGCGTGAGAAAACAGAAATTTTCTGACATGAGCGGTAGGGATTGCGCCATGCATTAGTCTGAAACCTTAGATTTCAGACGGTTGCATGGCGCAATCTTGACCATTTGCACACCATACGACTTCCGTTATCCATGGGTTTCAAACATCTTCATAATCTTCATTAGTAGCAATGTTAGAACCTGTCAAACAACACTTGAATTTCTATAGAATACCCTACATTTTGCTCCAAACTGTAGTAGTGTGTTTTTAAGTTTTAAACTTTAAAAGAGGCACAAATCAATCGTTGGTCGAGATTATGACAAGCGTTCAATCAAAACGCAATCAATCGAGTATAAAATGCAAGAATTCAGACAACTGCGTGGCGCGATCAAGAACATGGCGAATCACTGTGCATGCCAAATACGCAATCAACTGCCTCCACGACACTCCGTAGAAGTAGCATGCGTGGCTTATCCCAATATGAGTCTGACTAACGAATAGCTGGTCCTTTCATACCATTTTAACATCAAAAATGGACGCTTCTGTTGAAACCACGCTGAACATCTTTGAAACTAAAACGAACACCTTCAAACTAAACTGACCCTCACTAATAGGGTCAAAACAGATCTGGATTTGAAAATTTACCATGACTTTCTTCGAAAGTCTGTGATCCACCTTTCCAAAAAAAAAAAGAGAACACAGTGTTAGAAGTTTCGCAAAATTTTCGTTTTTTAACTACAAAAAGACCTTCGAGTTTTTTTTAAGTGCACAAGGACATCAATTTTCGAGATTTTGTTGAACGGATCGCGCCGCGCACTCATCTTGGCCGTTTCCATTTAATTGATAGAAACGCTTCTTCCACGCAGTTATGCACTAGCCAGTGGTACAAAAAAATGTTACCGAAAACAAGGGCAATGCGTCTACTAGAAGCTATGCGGATGAAATATGCTTGATTTCTGCAATTGTTATTCTTGCGTCGTCTGAGAAACAGAGCTTTTGCTAGCCATCAAATGTGAATGGCGACGAGCCAGACAAGTCTGCAGTGCAATCCATTTTAACGACACATTGAAAATCATTATTTTCTTCGCTTCAAAATGAGCTCAAAACCCTTTTGCAGGTAAAAGTAAAAATGTTATTTAAAAAACAGTTGTATCCACTTTCAGGCAGACAAATTTTCATGCCAATTTTCGACTTTAAAAAAGTTACGCTACTTTTTTTTAAATTAAAATTAAAGTCTTAAAGAACCAAGCGTAATATAGGAGCTGAAACATGTTATTCGTCGTCGTAAAAAACCCGTTCACAATTAAAAAAATTTTCAGTGGAACGTTTTTAGATTGATTTTTTCAAGGAGAAAAGAGAAAAGAAGAAAAAGAGAAAATCGCATACCATTTCCAAAGCGAATCGTCACTTTTTCATCAATCAGATGCCTTACAAATCAAATCGGATACTTTTCAAGATAAATTGGTAAGATAAGTATGCAAATTATCATGAAGATGGTATACATTGGCTAAAACACCTTATTCTCTGATAAAATTACCGCTCTCGCTGCGATGGACGAGGATGAGTCATCGGCGTGAAGAACATCTCATTCGGACTGGCTTGTTCATTAGGTGTTGACGCATGCGCTTGGTCTACAACATCATCAGAATACGTTGAGATCACAAGTGGTCGAAAGGAGAAGACCACGAGGAGGATCTACCATTGCCGGAAGGCGTTAGTGATGCACTGTTTCTCTCAACCAACGGGATGGCGTATCCATCAGCATCTGTCTCAACAACCCTTTCGCGACTGGGTACACCAACTGTCGGTGAGGGAGGAGCATGTTGGCTGAGAAAGTCCTAAATCTGCCAGATGTATGAGGTAGTAGGCGAAGAAGACACTAAATCGAGGTCAAACAAGTACAAAACGCAACCGACATGGCTCTCCGTTCTCCACTTCTCGACGGTCGGTGAAGAGTGCGACCTGCGGCTGGGTCTCTCTATCATCCTGATGTTCTCCTTGGAATGATGCGACTTCTCGATATTGTCGCCCCTACCGATATCTTCGGCTTCCTTAACAAGAAGGTATTCGAAGCGAAGCATTGGTAGTGCGAGTGGAGAAGCAACGAGAAATTCCAAAACAAACCCGATCCAAGGGAAGTGGCTCCTTCGAGTGGTAGGTGACCGTCCACGCCTCTCTATCGCGACGCTTCGGAGTGGTAGAGCTCACCTTGGAAGTCTCCATTTCACCACCTTTCGGCATCAGACCAGCCATAAACTTCGGCGGAGTGTACGCTAAAGAAGAAACTGCCCATCCACCCAAGCATGATGCGAAGGCGGCTCCCATGAAGGCTATACTCACCGTCGTTCCATTTTTGCATTCGAGTAATTGTGTTGCGGACGACTCGATCAGGATCTCCTAGTCGCGAATGGGAGCTGGTTCGAGTACGGGGAATTTGTGACTGATCTTTCAATGGTGACGTCGTGGTGGATTTCACGACTCGGTGTTCTGAATTCGAATGCTTTCAATGAGTTTACACACCAAATTGGGTCTCCTGACCAATTATGCAATCCATGCGGCTATCACTAAATATTTTATACTGTATCTTGTGATGTAAGTCATCAGAAATAAGCCAAATAAAGAACAAAAAGCGTGACGAAAGGCTCTGCTGTCAAGAAGTGAAGTAAGTGCAAGGAAAAAATCCACGGGATAATAATAAATGAAGTATAAGTATTGCAAATAACAAATATTAACAATGATGGGAAGCTGAACATGAAATGGGAAATGGAAGGGGGAAGGGAAGCCGTGGTACTATCTGAAAGCGAAAAACCGAAGACAGGTTCTTGGTTCCATCTTTCCACCCAGGCTATCCAAACCTTCCACCCTTCGGGGTCGGTGAAATGATGCCACCTGTCTGGGAAGGGTAAAACACTGCATTGTCCATCAACCGCCCAGTCATTGCATAACTGCATTCAAATTTACTCCACAACATCCTGTTGAATAGAATGCGTGGCGCATCCCACTAAGGATGGATCAATGCCGTCTTTTATAGCGTTTCTTCGCTCAAAGTTGCAGCTCGCTCCACAATTGCATGCACACAAAACAGAAGGTAAAGTAAACAGCAGAATGAACGTACTCGACGGCGATACAGAGTGGCTTGACGGAGCACGGTGAGTGCTGAACAATTTGCTCGCACTAAAACGAAAGCAGTTACTGTACGAACTAGTGCTTACTGCGTGGCAGCACATATTAATACTTTTCCGAAACGGCTGACTGAAGTGCTGGTCAATGAAAGAGAACTGATAGACGCACTTCTGACGGTGAAACTGAATATCAGCCGGGTAGAGGACGGATTTAGGCTTGGCACCTTTCTCCCATTGATGGAGCTCACGATGCGGCGAACGAGAACGATCTGAAGGCAGATTCTTTGAAAACTTCCCTTGAGTTGCATGTGCTTCTGAGCACCTAGCTTGGCGAACTGGAGGTACTTCGGTGTTTATATGCCAACTTCTATGTTATTAAATTAAAATTTACTAAATTAAACTATAACTACTAATGACAAAATTTTATCGTATTGTATTCTCAAGAGCTAGAGGCAGCTTCGTAAAAAATCAACTAAACCACTCCAAAAATGAGCTTAAGGTCTTACTCATTTACTTGTAGAGCAGGCTCTGCATTCATATCTTTAGAAAGTGCAGTGGTTTAATCTTTAATCTCTTGTTTTTCTACTCTTCACCGCAATACCGGATGCCGAATCCTGTGTTATTAGCAGGTTGTGTTGAGTGTAGTGTTGATTGTGGTTTTCTCTTATGTCTAGAATTGCCCCCCCCCCCCCAAACCGCTTAGCGTCGTCTTGGATGTAACAAAGAATGTTTGGCGTAATTGGGCACAACTATAAGCATGAAAAACACAAGCAAATAAGTAAATTAAGTGAAGAACTGGTCCTAACCTGGATGAGTACGAACTTGACGAGGTATCTGACTTGCCTGGAAAACAACGATAATTCATGAGACAAATGGGGGTAAACTTGTGGGAAAGCTTCCTTGAAAGACACTGAATCAACTTTACCTTTCGATCCATGGTTTAGGCGGTTTTCAGCAAGACGCGGACAGCCTTGATAACATTTGTTAGAAACTCGTCTAAAACACCTGGAACAAGAGCTATTTTGGCTAGGAATGAGCACCAACACCTCACAAAGCATTCTCGCATTCTTAGCGCAGGATTCAGCGACGGGATCTGAAACCGAAAACGGCAATGATGACGTCGCCAGCACCTGGAGCGAAGTAATTGCTCGAGTTATTGACAAACGCAGAGAAAACTCAAAACTCGCGCCGCGCTGGCGACGGTCCGCGATTACGGCCCGTGCGCCACAACTGACGCGGCAATTTTGGGGCGCTTCCGCTTTCAGCGCCATTCGGGAGGATAACTGGAAGGGTCTAAGGCTGTTCTACTGGGATTGGGACAGAATAGAAGGCAGAAGGCGCCAGCACTCTATAGAGGCCGCCTGAAGTCCACTGAAGAGGAGGGCTGAACGGCTCATTTCCCTAGCAACAGGGATGGAGCCCGCTATTTCTTCTCATGTTCTTTGAAGACCGGTCTGGAGATGACAAGAAATCTTCAGTTCAGTGCAGGCAAGGCCATGGAGATACGTTTTCACCTGAACCACTTCTTGATTAAATGCAAAGGAGCCACATATGAGGGATTCATCGCTTCGTTATGGAAGAATTCACGCTTGAAAGTCCAAACACCAGGAAGGAAACCATCTTTCACCGCAAAAAAAGAGATAGCGCCATGACCTCGTCCAAGACGTCGCGATTAATCATAGAGCTCCACACCTGGGAAAACAATCGTAAAAAGCACATATCCTCACTCTGATGCTTCATGTCTATTAATCGAATAAAAATCGCGACGACCTTCTTGAATGCATGGCGCGATCTCGTCCTTTATTATAATTAACTAAAAAAAATGCTGCCTTGCAGCCGTTTAAAAGGAAAATTTAGTTTATTATTTTCCTCGAACAATCGAAATCTTATAAAATTATTACTCATTCGGGCAGCTTATCCATAACATTTCAAAGTTCATTTATTTAAAAAGTTATGCCAATTTTTTCTTGAACGAAGAATTGTTCAAGCCATTTTGAGAGTCTGTAGATGAACCTGTAAGGCCCCGTTTATACTTCAGATGCCGAGCGACGCGACGGCATGCATAGTAGCCAAATTGATCGATGGCGTCGCTCGATCAATGTGGGCTTTATAAGTGGCGTCGCGTTGCTCTGCGTCAAAGTATAAACGGGGAATAATAAGCACGTTTCGATCTGGAAGACGTCCATTGCGATTTCGGAAGCATCAATTTTGCTCAGAAGAGTGTCCAATTTGAGGAGAACATTGCCTAATTCGACGTAAAATGGTATGTATTGGATCTGACGCCAATTCGGATAATTCCGATCCGTAATTTTTTGAAACCCCGGATGAATATTTCACGCAGACGACATTTTCATGGTAAGATATTTCAGATGTCTTTTTTTCTCGGCCATGCTATATGATATCCGATTCCGGGTAGGATATCGAACTTATGATCAAAATCAGGTGACAGGATCATCCGAAAATTCGTTTCGGTGAAACTCACTCCTGTATTAAGGCCCGTTTATACTTCCGACGCCGAGCGACGCGACGGCAAGATCAAGTTATAGTGGCTAAATTGATCGATCGCATCGCTCGACATGCCGTCGCTCGGCGTCAAGGTATAAACTGGCCCTTAGTCGTCCTAAAATCCGGACTCTTCGAAAATATCATTGTCATATAACCCATTTACTCGGGGTTCGAGAAAAAAATGGCGGACCGAAAAAAATCCGAACTGAAAGCGTACTACGGAGTGTATCAGTGTGCACACGACGCACGACGGGATGTAATTATGAGTTCCCATGTCGACCGAGCGTGCTTCAGACAGCCTTCTGTGACACGAGAAGTAAGCAGAATACATTAGGCTCCTCTCAGGAGAAGCTCACCGATATGAACACCGTTTTAAGATGAAATCGATAATGATCATTGTTTATTAAGCATTTATCACCGCAAGAGCACCTGCGATCAGATCATTCGTCACTCTCCAAGGTTTCTTAAAGTTTTATTCACGTTGTACAAATCGTCCTACAGCAAATATTGCAACCACAGTATATTTCGAACCTCAAAACAACAACGAACGACCTTAGACAGTGGACACCTGCAACCGCCTTCAGCACTGCTGTTCGCGTCCAACCTTCTTGTACAGCTCGAACACCACCTCCATGACTTTTCTGAAGTCGGGCTTGGTGTCGGTGAACACTGACGGATCGATGTGGATGCCCAGTTTCGAGGCTAGGCTGACTGCCAGCTGCGGGCATTGGTCTCGGTCCATCAGCGCTGAGCGATCAATCTGAAAAAGGTGGTACTGGTGAGCGTACTAAACGTAGTACACGGCAGTGCAAAACTATAGGCCGATCCCTGATTTATCTATTAGCAACCCCTACATTGGCATAATAATGCCCTCACCAGCGAAAACCTCTATATGAGAATTCTAGGCGGGAAACTTGATCAGTGCAGGACACCATCGATTCTTACTGAAAGAGAGAAGAAACGGAACGGTGCAAAATTATAGATATTGTGATTTTTCGCTCTCAAGCTATTCCCCGTCACGTTAAGGTATAAATAGGTCTTAAACGCAAGCATACTCTTCATCGTCTGGTAAAATGCCCAAGTACTTATAAGCAATGTCAAGTTGATGCTCTTGCTCCTAAGTAGAATGTGCAGCTGGCATTCTATCACCTGATGAAAACTATGCCTTCCGTTGCGTTTTTGACGAGTTGTACCCTAATTGCGCGGGAAAAGCTGGAGGGCGAAAAATTCCCAAGCGGACCGATAATTTTGCACCGCTCCACTTCTTCTGCATTTCAATAAAAACCAACATCGATCGCCTGCGAGGCCTAATCGATAACGGCAGCTGTCACATCTGCGCGCCGATCGATGACTGAAGAACAAAATCTCGCCTTATGCTGCTATAGTTCCTTTTTTCAACGGATATTTAGGATAAATATTACTTTCTGAAAGATGTACATAGATATCTGGGCCAGAAAATGACGACTAATTATAAGGAAAACCCACCAGTTCAGGCATAAAGTGGTGAACCAACGCGCAGAACGCTCGCCCATCGCACCAATCCGACGTGAAATTCGACACCGAAATGGAAGGGTAGGCGGTGAGACTGAAATGTTGACCACATAAAGGGTCGGTCTTGCTGTTCAAGATCGGCTTAACCTATTCCATCAGGATAAGCTGAATGATGGACTCTATGAGAGATTTCACTCTACGCGCCACGCACTCCGCCTATGCGCTATACCGCCGGTTGGTATTATTGGCAAAAAAATCGCTTATATGCCCCATACATGCCCCTTTCGTTAAGGCATTGAACAAGTCAACCTTTTCGGACACATCCTCAGAAGAGCAGAGGATCATCCCACGAAGTTGGCCCTAAATTTCGAGGCACCCGGAAAACGTCCGAGAGGAGCTTCAAGGAAAAGGTGGAAGGACGTCACTAAGAAAGATCTCGCCGAAATCGGCGCTGCGCCACACGAAGCCCTTGATAGGATGTGATGGCGACGGATCACAAGAACAGCGGACCGTGCGACTGCGCGGGACTAAACGCTCAGGTGAAGAAGAAGAAGAAGAAGAATGAACAAGTCAACCTTTTATTCTCTCCAGAAAGTCCACTATAGGCAGTCAGACCTCAAGTTCGATTCGTGTCCAAAACTGACGTAGCTTTTTGCTCCCTCCGTCAATGAACAGGTATCTGATTGATGATCCATTTCTCGGCCTTTCAAGTCATTCTTTCCGCCTAATATGGCTTCCAATAGAGTAAAGAGAGAATTCGTGGGAAACACCAAACAGATTGATATTGATATGAACCTTTATTCCCTACCAGCAGTCAGCAGTTAGCCGACCCAGCAGCCTCGCCGAGTACTTGCTGGGAGTCGGCTGGCTGGAGGCCCGAAATCAATAGCATCGATCGATATTGATCAGCCAACGACTACTAATAATTCGTTATGAGGGTTTTGTCAACACATTTGCGAGATATTCACCTCAAGCACTCAATTATGAAAAAAAATCGATAATATCGATCGACATGGACTGGCTGACCGCAGGAATGCCCACTTGTTGTTGAATCTAGAAGCCATCATATACACGTAATTCTCTCCTCAATCGCTTAAACTTGTGTAGTAGAGAACAAGAAGAATCAGCAGAGTTGTGGCAGCTTTCCAGCCGCAATTAATTTTTCGCCGACAGACGGGCAGACCAATAGGTTGATGGATTAGCTCTTTTATGTATAGTAGGATCCTCGACCAGCAGTCATCCGACTCAGCAGCTAGGTTCCATGCTGGTTGGGAATTCACATAAAAATCGATGGCGATCGATTGCCGTCGATCAGTTCATCGATTTTGTCCTCTACCGTAAACCCCTTTCAGAGATAAGAAAATGTTCAACATCGAATGCCAAACTGATATTGATAATATCGACCGACTTCGACTGCACCATTAAATTAGTTCACCTTCGGCGGACCGAGGCAGCGTTCGCATCGCATCATATATCGACAGCTCGGCTGAATCGATTGTTAGGCTGTGAAGCTCCCCATGCCATTATTAGTGCGTCGACGCATAAACGGACAGACGGACAAATGTTTGGGCTATTTCGTGAGCAGTTCTGCATAAAAGACATAGTCTCACTGTGCATCTGCCCATGCCAAAAGGGCGTTTCGTTGCGTGCTTCGCTGGAATTTGTACATCAGCTCTTCCCATATTACGTCGTCTGTAAACACGACCGTGCGATTCAAATCGAACATCCTGAAAATGTCGCTGTAGACGTCATTGCATCAAGAGACACTGAGCGATTCTACAGAATATATCAAATAGACGGACGCTTTTCTCAGCACGGCTGTGTTGAAAGGTTACCTCGACACTTTAGCCTGAGCCTCTTCGCGATTCCGTTCCGCTGCCTTGACGGCCGCTATGAAGTCCTTCAACTGTGCCGTGTGCGCTGTGCGTTCATTCTAAACGGGCCTTAGGAGGAGCTGACCGACAAGCGTAGAGAATCGAGTGAACGGTGCACCTCAATGATGGCATCGCGCTTCTCCAGCTCTTTGTTCAGCACCGCGACCTCCTCTTTTAGCTCCTTTACCTCCTCCTTGTTATCGCCGATGCCGTCACAGCACAAGACACTGTCGTCGAACGACTGAAAAGCTGCATTCAATAGCTCTTACCGGGGCAGCTTTTACCGATGAATGACGTACGTGTGAGCGACGAAAATGTATACGATAGCGAGAATCTACTCACCACATAGTAGGAAAGTATGTTCTGTTTTTTGCAAAGTCCTTGGACTTATCGAGTTGGGGCCTTTAAAAGTTTGCTATGGAATCGCACAGTCTCACAAGGCAACCCCTTCCAAACAGCTTATATGCAAAAACGTAAAACTATTGCAAGACATAACTGAATCGAATAGCTGAGATCGGTGAGGTACAAAGCTGTTGTTTTTTTTGTTGCTTTTTCTTGCATACGCAATGTTTGAAAACAACTGGGCCGTGGACATTTTTAAATTTTTCGCTCAATTTTATAGAATATAGTTCTTAGGTGGATGTTCGGTAGCGATCAAAAATCTCGCGCCAGGCGGGACTCGAACCCGCACCTTCTGCTTTCCGGCAGCGATGCTATGCCTTACACCACCAGTGCTGTTTGACCGAACGGAACATCCACGACATTTTCCTAGGAGCAATCACCCACTGGCATCCACCCGTGATATCGGGATGAGCCCGCTGATATCACCATGAAACCGGTTGAGCTGAAGACCTTCGTATAGATGATTTTTACACTTTGCTTAAGCCTGCAGCGGCTTTTACAGAAGCCCAAACATCCATCTTAGACTTCTATCTTCTTTAACAGCCGCTCCAGGCTTAAGCAAAAGTGTAAAAACCACGAAGGTCTTCAGCTCAACCGGTTTCATACTGATATCAGCGGGCTCATCCCGATATCAAGGGTGGATGCTAATGGGTGATTGCTCCTAGGAAGACATCGTGGATGTTCAGTTCGGTCAAACAGCGCGGGTGTTGTAAGGTGTAGCATCGTTGTCTGGAAAGCAGAAAGTGCAGGTTCGAGTCCCGCCTGGCGCAAGAACTTTGATCGCAACCAAACATACATCTAAGAACTTCTATTGAGTTGGGAGACAGTGCTATTCCATAGTAAATTTTCAGCTTCCCCAACTCGGTAGTTTCAAGGACTTTGCGAAAAAGAAACGTGCTTCTCTACTACTTGAAGGGTGGATATTCTTGCTATGGTATTCGCTTTTGCTGTGCAGACATATAGCTTGAGACAGCCCTACCACTGTGCATATGGAGAGTCTTTTTATTCAACAGACAATTGTATATAATTTCTACGCTAAACTGGATACTTTTCCCGAGCCAAATCCAATTGGATTGCAGGTCTGACCCTATTGAAGTCAACATTTTCCAATTCGAAAGGAATTTGTTTCACAATACAGCTCTCAGCATCGTTTGAATCCCTCTCTTGCCACCCGCACCCACCTGATTCAGCTTCCAGGGCTTTCTTCGCGAGCCACCGCTTCTTCTGTACATCGCCAGGTTGTTTCGGGTCATCTCTAGCTCCTTTGTCACAGCAGCTAAGTCGGCTTCCAGCTTTTCGTTCCTTCTTTGCAGAAACCCATACTTTCTTTCGATCTCAAGCAACGTCTGACGCACCTGAACGTGAAAACCATGAATGCTGCTCGATTTATTATAAATCACGAGAAGTCATACCTGCTGCAGCTCGAAAACTGTCGCTTGTAGCTCTTCATTAGTATTCGCTTCAATCTCTTCGATTTTTCTATGTTGATTGTATTGAAGGTTTGATTGCTGGTAAAGGGAACGTCTTGGATTTCATCGATTACGTCCGGGATGTCCAAGTTCGTCTCAGGCTTGCGTTTAGGTATAACATCACTTGACATGACTGCTACCCTCACAGGGCTGACTTTATTGCGAAGCATTGTTTCCATGTTGAGGAAGGCAGTAACGATGTCGCTATGACAAAGAGTTAGTATTCTGCGCTCTCCTAGACGGATGGAAGCAGTCTGAACGTGTGCAACACTGGGAGCACTCCTGCAGTAGATTCGCGGAGCATCGCATACATACAGACGGATCCCACCCAAATAGGAAAGCATCAAATATTGATCACTTGCTGTTCAATTTCCTGGGAGACTTTTTCCGGAACCTCTAAGCATTGCAACCGAACACAGTCAGCTATGAGAGGGCATCTGTCGTCACGTCGATGTTGTACACAGAAGAGGAATTGAAAAACGGATTCAGATTCCGCACGACGACGATGTTTGCCTTGTTTTTCCTACTGAAGTTCCATATTCCAACAGTTCCATATTCTTACTGAAGTTCCATATTGCAACAATCCTAGAACTGGGGTGGACTACGCCAAGGAAAGCACAACATACTGATCTACTGTGAGCTGTGCATTGAAGAAATCCACGCCTACGAGAGTGCCCCCTAACCCGCATAGCCCCGTCATTTTGACTTCAATGCGCTAATCCAGATGTCCAAGTGCTTAGATATGTTAAGAAGGGGCGTGCGATTTGAAGAATACTTTTCCTACCATATCAAGCAACCGCTGCAACATGTCCTTTATGGAGGTCACATCCTCATGAGCCAGCACATGTTCTCGCTTCTCTATCTCCTGCACCCTCGTCGACACCGGAACACTGCTGCGGATCAACTCCTCACTAAAAAGCACAGAGTAGAACAATTCAGGTATCGTCGATGAAATGTAGCCCAGGAAAATCTCTCTTTTTTTCAAAATCTGAGCTCAAGTACAATGTTCCTCAGCTGTGAGCGGACTATACTTCCAAAAACGAAGAGACGCACCTGCATATGACATTCTCCCGTCGAGCCGAGACGATGCTTCGCCAGCTACGCCTTCGCCACTTTACTGGTGACAGATCGGGGCACATGCTGTCCTAGCACATCTGAACAGCGCTATGGCATCGTTTGTTTCTTTTGTTCACTACCAGTGCGTCTCGTTCTTTTTTCGTTTTAGTGACACTCCCTATAAGGTGACCTCTCCTAGCGCTACCATAGCGCCGGAGGTCTTATTCCTAACTCCAATCCTAACCCTTCTAGGTACCAAAAGTGTAAACGTCCATTTAAAAAATGCGAACCGACCTGTTTGAAGACGACGAGACGAGCGAATGAACGTCACTTGACGCTCGGACTTGAAGACACAGGTGATGAACACGTTGAAACGCAGCGCCTGACGTGTTAACGCATGTCTAAAAACGTGCAAACGTCTTCTAGCCAAGTCCGCACGTACGCGAGTCTTCTCCGCAGCGACGCGGTGACGCCGCATCGGCGTGCGGTCGCGTCGCGGCGGACTATGAACAGGGCGCGCCGTGAGTGTGTGTAAGATGCCGTTCAAAACGTGTGAAAAATCTTTATCGCCAATTCGTTTCCTTGCCCATCTGCTTCCACTGCTGGGTAAAGGAGCAGGTGCATCTGAAGAGAATCGCAATCTACCGGACAGCACTAGCGACTTCTAATGAGGTAAGAAATTACCACTTGGTCCGAACCGGCGCTTTGACACTTTTAAAGTCGAACTGAACACCTTGCGAATTAGACTGGGCATTTTATAGGAGGTTCAAGAGAGAGAGAGAGAGAGAGAGAGAGAGAGAGAGAGAGAGAGAGAGAGAGAGAGAGAGAGAGAGAGAGAGGGAGAGAGAGAGAGTTTGAAGAAATAAACGCAACTTTCTTTATGAATTAAACGTAATTTTATTTAAAAGTCTATAATTTCTCCGCCCCAAAAGTGAACACAGCGCTTTATCTTTTTTAGAAACTGTTATTGCTTTAGCTGCAAAAACTGCATCGCGTTTATTTTAAAGCGCACAAACACAGCAGTTTTCGGGGAGTTTTTACAAGAGGTCGCGCCATGCACTTATCTAACATATCCTTGTTCTTGTTTGAGTGTTGATAAGTGAGTGCGAAAACAGGTGTCAACGAAATGGGCATGGCGGTGCGCGAGACGAGTTCATGGCGCGATAGCGACGACAAGAAGAAAAAAAGAAGTTGAAAAACAGGTTCGATACCATTGATCTTAGAGAGTGCCTTGTTTAATTTGGAAGGTGTTCAGCATGATTTTATCAAGTGTCCAGTTTGTTTAAGTCTACTATTTGCATTGAAGAGTGCCGAGGTTGACCTGAGGAGGGTGTAAGTACGATTACCAGTTGGGCAGCTTATACCATCTGCACATCGAAGTGGGCATTTTTTGAATCAAACTGGACACTTTCAAACCAAAATGGACACTGTTCTAACCTCTTCGCTGAGGGAATCCCAACAGCGTCACATGAATCGTTCAGTGCTTCCACGAAAAAGCCCGATCAAAGCGATGGCGCTACCTGTTGGAGTGCAAGGTTCCAACTCAATGGAAGACCAGAAGAACCTCCTTGCTGAACAAGAAAGCAGACGAGCTGAAGTAGATACGAAGCCGAAGAGCGTCCGACTCGGCTCCACAAATATTCGACTCCACCGATGCTCAAAGTGGCGCGATTCACGCAAGTGAGCGAAAGCATCAGGAGTTCCAAGCTCCGTCTTGATTTGAAGATCGGAGACGCTGTCGCATAGGTCAAGTTGTCGAAAATTAGGTGGGCCGGCCACATAATGCGTTTTGCAGACACCTACTGGACGAAAGCGGTCACATCCTGGATACAGCGGGATGTTTATAGCACACCAGTGGTCAAATACAGTAATGACTTACGGCAATCTAACGATGAAAATACTGCCGAAATCCCTGATAGCACGGCTTATCAACAAGCGATATGGTGAAATGCTTCTTTGTTTCTTGTTGATAAGCCGCTATCAGGGATTTCGGCAGTATTTTCATCGTTAGATTGCCCTAAGTCATTGATGTATTTGACCCGTGGTGTGCTATGAACATCCCGCCGTATCCAGTCTGTGACCGCTTCCGTCCAGTAGGTGTCTGCAAAACGCATCACTGGTCGGCCCACCTAATTTTCGGCAACTTGACCTGCGCGACAGCTTCTCTGATTTTCGAATGCCGACGCTCGGGACTTTAGATGCCTTCTCTCACTAGTTCATCGTGTCACTCCGAGCATCGGTGGAGGCGACTATTCGTGGAGCGGAGCAGGGCGTACTTCCCCTTCTTATCTACTTCCGCTCGTCTGCCTTCTTGCTCAGCAAAGTGGTCCTTCTGGTCTCCCACTGAGTAGGAATCTTGCGCTCCAACAGGTAGCGTGTGAATAGAGCCGCCCCAGGGTGTTGACAAGAGCTGGCTGAAACTTCAGCTTCAGGTGTTCGGCTCCCATACTGACCCTCCTATCGACTGAAGATCTTCTGAAGGAAGACCCCCAACTCATGCCTTCGCTCTGCCAAAACTCCTCGTCAGTGCACTCACGCTGCTCGGAGCATGTTATCTAAGTCAAACAAAGTGTGTCCGCGGCTAAAAGACGCCACGGTCAACATTGCTGACCCGCGGTTATGCCAATACTCTCGCGGAGACGTGCGGAGACAGAGCTGTCCATTAAAGAAGAATGACTCAACTCGCCAGATAGATGGACTGCGGTCATCCGCGATCGCTTCGGTGGAGTCTTTGTTTGAGTGCATCGCCGGTCACGTTGGGCACTCTGACTGCCTCAGATGGGAGCAATCCACCTTGGGAGCCGACCTACCAGCCAAAAATGGCAATTTCTGCCATTTTCACGAATGGGCACTTTTCGAATCAAGCTGGACACCCTTCAAGGAAAGCTTGACGCTTTGAAAATCAAAGTGAACATCTTCCAAATTGAAACGAACTTGCTCCACATAACAGACTCTCCAAAAAAAATCCACAAAAACAATCGCAAAAACACAAATATCTTCATTTCGTTGCATTACGTAAGCAGGATTTACACTATCAATCGAATTAAAATTGCAGCGAGCTGCACGAATGCATGGCACAGTCATGCACTCGTCTTTCTTTTAACGCGTTAAAAACTGTTGCCTTCTTGTTAGTTTTTAGATTAAAATAAGGTTTTAAACATAATTTTTTCCAATTTTTTTAATAAAATTTTAAACGGTGCGTTCACTTACTGGGCAGCAAAATTTCATAGCTTCTAGAAAGGTAATACTCCATTTTTCTCCTTCAAAAAGGATTTCAACTTTCTTGAAGTCTCTGTGTAATATAGAAGAAGCGAGTTTGAATTTGGAACGTGGTCAATTCGATTTCAAATGTGTCAAACTTGCTTAGAAGCGTCCTTAAATTGATTGGAAAAAATGTCCAATTTGGCTTCAACATTGTGCAATTTGGCATGAAAATTGTTTACAACGGCTTGAAGAGGTTTAAAGGTCAATGAAATCGACCAGTACTCATCTGGAAAGATGTACAACCTCAAGAAGCGCCGAGGATCATTCCGGCACAATGTCGAATGCATGGCGCACATTGCACCTCGCTATTTGAATCATTGAGAAAGAAGGTCGTCTGAACGGCAACAAAATTCCAGCTCTCGTCATTTCTTCTTTTGCATGCTCAGACCGTCCTCACAGTCAGAACAGCCAGCTGAT
This sequence comes from Heligmosomoides polygyrus polygyrus, assembly GCA_947396885.1. Taxonomy (NCBI): domain Eukaryota; kingdom Metazoa; phylum Nematoda; class Chromadorea; order Rhabditida; family Heligmosomidae; genus Heligmosomoides; species Heligmosomoides polygyrus. Next base: position 99,641,911 of record OX377205.1, on the reverse strand, counting down.
CCCGTGGCCCAGAACGTCGAGGCCTTGGCTCGGCGCAAAAATCCACAGGGTGATTGGCATGCAGGAGGCTGTTGAGGTCAAAGAGCACGGAGAATGGCCATCGCGCATCCGATTAGTTGCCATTAGACAATGGACGATGACAGTGATGCCACCTCCCATGGGGGAAGGTGAGCTGTTTTTCGGCTCCAGCCCCGTCCGGCCGTCCTCTTCACGAAGACAACCACCGATTCGGCGACGTCGGGTGCGCGAAAGAAGCCGTCAGATTAATTCGCTCAGCCGTGGCTAGAGCGCTGTCGAGCGTAATGGAATCAGAAGCGAGCAGGCACTTCAGAATTCAAGAGATCTTCGCTGATTTCTCGCGAAAGGCGCCGCTCGCACCCTTGTTTGTAAGCCCTGCCGACTGGGTCACCGCGCCGTCAGATTTACGCATCAGAAGCGCTGTAAGCTGTCTTTGTCCCTGTTTATCACGACGAGAATTGTTGAGGACGTGAGGCCTCTGGATCGGTCTGATTGATGGAAAATTGATAGCAACGCCGTAGTGAACGACACCTTACACGGTTCAGCACGTCAAGGAAATTTTCGAACATTCCATGGAGCAGAAGAAAGCAGCGAGTATGGTGTGCTTCCGAATTTGGAAGCTAGAGCGAAGAAGAGAAGGCAGGTTAAGCTTCCGTGCGTAGATGTGGTCACTGAACAGCATTCCCTGCCAGTTGATCGTCATGAGTGGATGATGGACGGCAATATCCGCATTTGTCTCTATCACGTGCCAGAGTGACCCAGCGTTCCCTCCTCGCTGGAGTGACACGAAGAGTGTAATTTTTTTTCGGCCATTTCTGCCTAGAAGCAGTCCGACCAAGTGATCTTCCTGCGTTTCCTTCTCGAATTCAGTCAATCACAGATGTGGTCCAAGGGTCGCCGAACCGAGTTCATCTGATTTTCCGCGACCTGCCCCATGCTACAGTGCTGCTGCTCGTCGAATGTCGACGCTAGTCCGGACGTCCTCTCTCAAATGCGTGAACTTTCTCCTTCAATCTTCGTCCTTCCCGATCCTTACCGTGGCCAGCTTACCGCTGCTTCGTCATGTTGACGACCTGTCCCGGTTTCCAATACCCACGATGCATGACGTCCTTCCCTGCTAGTCGTTCGGAACCCAGATGCGGTGTTTACTTTGCGATTGAGGCTGCGCAGTCCAGCAGAAGACGTGGACATGATCGCCTTCTGTATTCTCCACTTCTGATGCCCACTGAGTGCTCGTTTCGTTTAAAAAATGATTGAAAAATGGGAACTACATTGCCTTGCAAACCTCCCCGCTGCCTTCCTGTCTATCAATAACGATCATCAAACGAGCTACATAGTGAAATGATGTTCTCCAAAGTGCTCCAGAAGCAAAGGACAGCCATATCCATGCCTTCTACTCCATCTGCGGAACGTCAGGAACAAATGCCCGTACTGAGGAGGCTTTCAAGAACGTTGAACAAGAAATGAATAACATCCGCGTTTGAAACGACCTAGTCCACTCCACCGTTTCTCTTGCCCTGAAGAACGCCTCAGTAACCTTCACAGCTGCGATTTTCGTTGAAGTTCAACGGTTAAAGGTGCTGTCATTCGTGCCAACTCGTCGAAAATTATGTGGACCGGTCACGTAATGTGTTTCTGTGACGTTCGATGGACTGGATTACGCAGGGTGACGCGGGGTGACTACCGAAATAATGGTCAGAGTTCTTCCTGTAGATCCTTTACCAAGAAACTGCGATCTTCGAATTGACTGAGCGAGGATGACCCACTGGTCCACTCTGGCACGCGATAGGCATGGATGGAGACGCCCGAAACAATGACCGATTGTATGGCAGGTGAAAGAATTTATTCTGGAATGGAACGATATTGCGCCCCACAGTCATTTGAAGCGGAAAAACCTTCGACTACAAGCTGAGAAGCCGCCATGACTCATGGGGCCACTTCAAGGGATTCTTCGGCATCCAGCGGAAAGTTTGTCCTCTCGGAGGTTACCTCAGTTGTTATTGTTGTTGTAACTCCAATTATTCTGGATCTTGAGTTAGAATAACCTTAGAGGTTGCAAGGAAGTGTTGGGCGCGTGGTGGCGCAGTAAGGGAAGCTCTCGACTGTCGCATGCACATCCAATTCAAATCATTGGCTGGTATCGGCTGTCCTTGTGAAGTATCAGGCGCAATTCTTTGTCCTTTAACTCCCAGGGTCGTTCTCTGACAGTATCTGATCTAGCCAGGGTAGGGTTGCTGAAGGTGTTTAGTACTCAATGGGCAACTTTCGGGAAAAGCCTCCGAAAACTGCCGCTTGAGTGGCCATAGTCACTCCAGTAGCTTCTCGAAGTAAGTCCCAGAATGCTTCAGCGATGTAGAATGGTAGAGGGCTAAAGGCTCTCCATAGGTACGCGGAGAGTTAGGTGCCGTTGCGCCATGACACTTGACCTCGGCTAAGTAAATTCACCCTCAACGACCCCATCCACAGTCGGCTTACATGCTGTTATCGTGAGTACACAAACACTTCTGAATCTGATGGATGTGAATTAATGGGTCTACAGTTGGTCCTGAAGCCGAACACGGGCGACGTCGTTGCAAGGAAGACATGGAGTTCGTGGAGTACTACTCCACCTTTCAGCTTATGGAGACCTACAAGGCTAGGAGCTTCCCTTTCCTCTAAAATTTTAATCCGCAGAGGTTCCAAGGTATTGGTGATGTCGGCGATTCCACCAGATTCCATCACAAATTTGGATTGGACGTCTCCAGCCCTGCCATAGTGCTTGCGTTCGACTTCACAAACTCAACGTGCTGCAAAATCGGCTTCATTCCTCACAAAAAATGGCCTCAGGCGTATGTCTGAACAAGGAAGACTTATAGCATTGCGAGATTCTTCATCCTTCAAATTGTGGAAAAGCATATTCCATTTTCCGAAGTTCTCGAACACACCGAGTTAGGCGCTCTGAAACTTCACAATAGAATCGCACAGTCGCCCAAGACAATACCTCCCAAACATCGAATATGCGAAAAACTACAAAAATACTGCACGGCATTGAATCAAACACCTGACTCCTCATCTACGAAGCAGTATTTTTGCACTTTTTCTGCTTATTTGATGCCTGGAAGGTATTGCCTTGTGCGACTGTACGACTCCATAGTGAAGTTTCAGGACACCTAACTCGGTATGTTCGAGAACTTCGTGAAAATGGAACATGCTTTTCCACTATTTGTAGGATGAAGAATCTCGTAATGCTATCAGTTTTCTGCGTTCGAACATACGTCTGAGGCTGTTTCCTGGTAAGGAATGGAAGCCGATTTCGCAGCACGTTAAGGTTGTGGAGACGACCACGAACACTGTGGCAGAGGTGGAGACGTCTAATCCAAATTAGTGATGAAATCCAGTGGAATCGCCTATTTCTCGAAGTACTTCGGAACCTCTGCGGATTTCAGAGCAGATAGACTGCTAACCTCGACCGCACGCTTTTCTACTA